>CAWUFW010012744.1:0-521941 GCA_963921515.1 Calotriton arnoldi
ATCTGGGTCGGGCGCACCGAACACCATTCGGTCGGGAAAAAGCCATGCGAAAGCCAGTTTCCCGACCGATCCGTACAGCACACCGAACGAGCAAGTACGATGCGCACAACAGCAAAAATTCCGGCCGAGCCGTACTCACCCAAACCAGGTCCTGTTCTCCGACCGAGGCGAATCCGGAAACGCCGAATCGAGTCGCACGGAAGGGAAAATGCAGCCCCGTCCGGCCGGACAAGTACGATGCGCTTTCCGTACGCGCCGAACCCGTCGCTACGCACGGCACGTCAAAGCATCCGGGAGAGGCGCACATAAGCTCCGAATCGCGCCACAACACGATCCACGGCTACGAGACGAACACAGCACAGACGAGGACGACGCGAAGCGACGAGGACGAAGCGAAGCGACGAGGACGAAGCCAAGCGACGAGGACGACGCGAAGCAACGAGAAGGACGAACGACACGAACCAACCATGAATCCCTTCGTCCCGATCATACCAATATTCTACATCTACTACCGGAACAGGCACGGACGCGTACGGCGCAGAAGGTAAGTCAGACACCAACCACAAAACACATACAACACGTACACGACACATCACACACATACACTGGGAATCTGAATATACTTGCAACAGCAGCACCATAGGGGCGGGATGCCCATCACCAATGCCACATATGCACACAGGGGCCTGAATGCGCGCCACCACCCCAACCCAGGGGGGCTGGATGCCTACCACTACTACCACCCTTAGCCAGGGGGCAGGATGCCTACCACTACTACCACCCTTAGCCAGGGGGCAGGATGCCCACCACTACTACCACCCTCACCCACGGGGGGCAGGATGCCTACCACTACTACCACCCTTAGCCAGGGTGGCAGGATGCCTACCACTACTACCACCCTTAGCCAGGGGGCAGGATGCCTACCACTACTACCACCCCAACCCAGGGGCGGCTGGATGCCTACCACTACTACCACCCTTAGCCAGGGGGGCTGGATGCCTACCACTACTACCACCCTTAGCCAGGGGGCAGGATGCCCACCACTACTACCACCCTCACCCAGGGGGGCTGGATGCCTACCACTACTACCACCCTTAGCCAGGGGGCAGGATGCCTACCACTACTACCACCCTCACCCAGGGGTGGCAGGATGCCTACCACTACTACCACCCTTAGCCAGGGTGGCAGGATGCCTACCACTACTACCACCCTTAGCCAGGGGGCAGGATGCCTACCACTACTACCACCCTTAGCCAGGGGGCAGGATGCCCACCACTACTACCACCCTTAGCCAGGGGGGCTGGATGCCTACCACTACTACCACCCTTAGCCAGGGGGCAGGATGCCCACCACTACTACCACCCTCACCCAGGGGGGCTGGATGCCTACCACTACTACCACCCTCACCCAGGGGTGGCAGGATGCCTACCACTACTACCACCCTTAGCCAGGGTGGCAGGATGCCTACCACTACTACCACCCTTAGCCAGGGGGCAGGATGCCTACCACTACTACCACCCTTAGCCAGGGGGCAGGATGCCCACCACTACTACCACCCTTAGCCAGGGGGCTGGATGCCTACCACTACTACCACCCTTAGCCAGGGGGGCTGGATGCCTACCACTACTACCACCCCCACTCATAGGATGGACAATGCATGACACAACAAGCACACCACAACCTAGGGAATGCAAGATTAAGACATCCCCCCACCACCATGACAAGCGTGTGTAGGCTGTGTCAAATGCCTACAACACCGAACATGACTTTCAACATACAATGTGACCCCCTAGCACATGTGCCACACATATATGTGTGTGGCACCCACAATGCAAGCAGCCCATGACCATTGTGGCAATGGGGCCTAAACCCCCATCATCACAGTGACCAAAAGGTAAGTGTGGGGTCCATAGCTGAAGCACATTTTGACCATTGTGGCAATGGGGTCTAAACCCCCATCATCACAGTGACCAAAAGGCAAGTGTGGGGTCCATAGCTGAAGCACATTTTGACCATTGTGGCAATGGGGTCTACACCCTCATCATCACAGTGACCAAAAGGTAATTGTTGACAAAGAAAGAGCTGCAACTGCCAAACTGCATGGATCATTCCTGCTCACAGAACCAAAAACTCATCTGTGGCAAAGTAGTGTATGTGTCCCATTGCAACATAAATTGGGGGAGCCAAATACTGCAGTGCAAATGAAACATTCCTTTGGCCATGTGCAGACAAACAACACCCATGGGGGCTGAGACCGTCAACAGTCATCAATGACACAATGACAGAAGTGACCATCAGAATGCAGAACCACATATTTGCACCAATGGGCACACAAATGCAGATACCCTGTGGAGACAGCAGATGTGAGGTGAACAGATACCATACCATGGCAGCAATGGGACACACAAACCATGATCACTGTGCTGACCGATGACCTAGGAGTCCCAGGGACAGCAGGGGAAACACACCAAACAACATACAGCCAATGGCACACCCAAGATATGCCAATGCAGTGGTGCAGATGCACAAACACAAACAGGCAGACCAACACTGTCATCATACACAGCAGGTGAGGGGTGGGGGTGCCAGTGTCCCCAGGCAACCACACAACACATGAGGAGAGCTGAATACCAATCATACAGATGTGCATACACTGCCACACTAAGGTAACTCATGGATCCAAATCCCCTATGTGGGCAAGCAGGCATTGTCAGGTGAGAGGGAGCACAAAACACACATGTCACACAGGCACGTAGGAACAACAACTGACACAGCAAGTCACAGACACACCACAGCACCACCCCCAGGGCCCCCACAATGTGGTGACCCTGGGCTGAATAAAAATACCACTGTGATGACAAAGCTAAATGTCGTTCACACTATGAACCACAGTCAGGTGTCCTGAGCAACAAACTACCATCACACCTACACAAGCACAAATCAATCAGCATGGCCAGTAAGCCAAGGCCAACATGGAGGCAGGGGCCTAGCCGGGCAACAACTCTCATCTGCACACACTCAACACCACACCCCTCGACCTCCAACAATGTGCAGCAGTGAAGTACACATGCACTGGTGACATTGCACATGCACCCATGACTATTCCAGGGTGGTGGGTGGGAACCAAGGTGTAGAAACACATCACACATGGACACTCAACAAGACTCCTGAATGTCTGACACACTGCACACTACGCTGTACATGGACATGACGGCAATACCACACCGACCAATGGGATCCCAGCCACAGTCACACACCAATGAAGAAGCCAAGGTCACCCACAAAGAACACACATAGACAACTTCCAACATTGCAGCTCTGACCCTGAGGAGTGGCAGCAGTCACACACACAACATGTCACAATCACTGAAAGATAACACAAACTGGAAATCACATGACAGGGGCAAACAACAAGTGCCAAGGGGAAACCTGACTGTGACCCATCTGCGTCTGCACACAAACTCAGCCCTGACAGCAAACACACCTATGGGTGACACCCTGATGACCAGTAATGTGCCATGCACCCACATCACAGAGAACACAGGGAGAAGACTTTGGGGGAACATAGCTCAAGTCAGCAAGCATCACAAACAGGTACAACACTAGGGATCACAGCATGCGCAGATGAATGGAAGTGAACACACAGACATGCACATACAACACACACCTTGGGTGCAGGCAATGTCACACGTGTACACACTGCCATGAGGGGACTCCACTCCTGTGTGAGGAAAGCTGTGCCATATGTTGCCTCAGTAGGGCCCCATCATGTCAGCTGAGCACTTGGTCACACAATCAACAATTAGCACCAAATGAGGGCTCCCATCACATCAGCCTGGTCATGGATGTGCCAACGGAATCATCAGCACAGATCCAACACACTTGTATAGCAATGTTGCACTGACTACACGGATGAGTCCCTCCCCATTGATGCCCAAACCTGCATGTCCACTGGAGATGGCAACACGGTCAGGGAAGTAGACAAATGCAACGATGGCAGGCACAACAGATGTGCAGGGGTGGAAGCCACAGATATGAAATTGCCAATGTAAGTAGGAAACCCATTGCCAAATACTGAACACATGACACCCTCAGATGCTGCTATTGATGACATGGATACACCACATGATAGGACACATTCCCCCTGGACCACATGGGTTCCTGCACAGTAACACTTCATAATCATGAGACCAGATATCACCATCACTGCAGCAAGGGCATGGTTAGCTGCACCAACAACATGTACATCTGAAGCATGAGCACTAGAGAAAAGAAAGTTGCTTTATTCAGCATATGTGTTGAGGCCAAACGAAGTCCTGAAAAAAGAGCAAAGGCCAATGGCCAGTCCATTGTCAAAGTTCAAACAGGGTGACACTGGCAGATGTCACCCTACGCATGCCTGCACAATACCAGGGACAATCCACTAGGAGGGGCAACCGGGGGGCAGGCCAGGCACCGCAGGGACAGGATCAGGGCTCACCAGGGGGAGTCAGGGAAGGGGTGGTGGGTGCAGGAGAGCCACTGACAACTGCAGTGGAGGTGTCTGACATGGTGTGTGCCGGCACAACTGGGGGCATGACACAGATGTCGTGGGTGCCGGCACAACTGCAGTGGACCCTGCAGATGGGGTGGACAGGTCCGCCACTGCAGTGCCCAAGTCAGACAGGGCGGTAGTGGACTCCACTGCAGTGCCTACCTCCAGGGGAGGAGAATGGGGAACAGGCAAGGTGGGTTGGACAGAGGGGGGACACCCTCACCACATCAGTGGCACAGACAAGCGCAGCGGGGGTGTGGTGCTGGGAGAGCAAGTGGCAGGGGGAGAAGGCCGGAGCATCTTGGGGATGGTATATCTGTGGGTGGGGGAACCTGGGGCAGGGTGTGGTGGGGGCACCTGTGCAGTGGGGGCCTGAGGGATGGAGGACGGAGACCTTGTGCCTGAGCTGCAGGGTGGTGGCGGGGTCTTGCTCTTAGCACTCCGGGGGACTTGCGGGTGGGGGCCTCAGTCCGTCTGCGCCTGGGGGAGGGTGTCCGGGGGCGAGGGGCACTCTGCTCCGTGTGGGTGGGCTTCCTCTTCCCCCGGGATGCTGGAGCAGCTTCATCGGTGGGGAAGAGGCCGAGGTCACAGAGGAAGAGCTGCTGTGACTTTGGGGTTGCAGGTGAGGCAAGGGAGGGTGCTTTGGAGGGAGAGGGAACTGAGGACTGCGCAGTGCATGTGGATGCGTGTGTGTGTTCCAGGGCCCCATCCCCTGTGAGTCTGGCTTCAGTCCCCTGAATGTGCGTGCGTGTGCGTTTTGTCATTGGCGTGTGTGTCAGTGTGCTGGATGTGTGTGTGCTGGTGTGTGCCTGTGCCAGTGTGTGTGTGCCTGGGATGGGTAAGGTGCTGGGGAGTGTGGATGGAGCAGAGGCAGGAGGGGTGAGGGACCGTTTGAGGAGGGACACTGCTGCCGTCAGGGAGGAGTCCATGGACCTATTGCCCCTCTGTAGGTCAGACATGCCCGATGAGATGCCCTCCATGAACGACACCAGCTGAGTCAACAGCGCGGTGTGCGCATGGAGGACACTCAGCATGGCTGTCTGCCCTACATGGAGCTGGCGAAGGAGGTACACAGACTCCTCACTCAGGGCAGCAGGGGACACAGGGGCAGGGGGTGCGGTGCCTGGCCCAAAGGAGACACGCTCCCGGACATGGGAGCCTCCACGGACCTGGGGAATGGGAGCCGATGGGAGGGCGGTGGTGGTGCTGGTGGTGGCGGGGACAGCAACACTAGCTGGGGTGTGGTGGCTGCTGACACCCGCCTCCACAAGGGAGTCATCCTCCGAGTTGCTCTGGTCCTCAGCTGAGGTGGATGCTGCTGAGGACTCCTCGGTGTGGCTCCCCTCGCCCTCCGTGCCACTGGGTCCCTCCGACCACTCCTCGGCTGCTGACCCAGTCTGGCTCTCCGGCTCCTCCTGGTCCGTGGAGCTGTCCCCTTCCGTGGCCGTGGATGTATCTGCAAACAATGGGGAAACAGACAGACATCAGTCACCTGCACCAAACGCACACACCACTGTGAGCACAGCACATTACAGAGCAAGCCCTGGCATCATTAGTTGTACATTGCTAAAAGTGCCCTAATTGAACAGGAGAAGTCAATTGTCAGTCTGATGCCAAGCATGGCACTCACATCCCACATGGCCTTGCACCCATCTGTCTGGTGTCTGTTGGATTGCAACACCCCAGTGTTGACACATGCACCAAGTACACAGTAGTTGGACAGTGCAGAGGACACGGTGTGGACACATCACAGCTCTTGCCACTGAGTCAGTACAGGTTTACGGATGTAAGGGATGCCCAGAGTCAAATAGGAAATGCATGTGATGCATTCCAGCGACAGACACCATGATGCACCCATGTCCTGATAGCCAGCGCCACTATGGTGTGCATGTAGCACATGTCACTCCCCTGCAGGATCACCAATCAGTAGACACATGCCATGGCGGAGGCATGACTGCAAAGTCATACATCACTGTCTCAGTGATGTATGACTTTGCAGCCAGACAACAACACTCTGCACTGTGTCACAATAGTAGGTCATGGGGAATGCAAGTCCTGGAGCTGCACAAGTGCACATGTACATCCCCCCACAACACATCCTCTTAACCCTCATCTGTCCAGGTCATACCTATTGGACATATGGGAGACCTGTGACACTACCCTCTGAACCTGAGCCCCTCACACTCTGCTGTGCATGGGGAACAGCTGCCTGAACTTCACATTTACATGCCCCAGTCTGCATGGGCAGCTGATCAGACACCTATGTGTCACACAAGTATCGTCTCCTATGGTCACATCTCCAGTGGCATGCTGAGCCCCTACCAAGAAACTCCACAGCAGTCCTGGCGACTAATCCACAGCACACTGACACAGAGGCAGACACCTGAGGGGTCAAAACACTGTGCACAATGTGTCCTCTGATACACGGGAGTGGGAGTACAGAGTGTATTGTATGGCCTGGAGTAGGCATGACTGTCCAGCCCCACATGAATGAGGGATGAGCCCTGGACTGTAGGCAGCTGGCTAAGTATGTGTGACACACGTCATATACATACTCCTGGGGCCCAAACATTGTTCCCACCCGCAGCATGGGTGTGTGCCAGGTACCCCAGCCACATGTGGTGGATCAGCTCAGCAATTGGACCACAGATCAAAGTAACACGCTGAATACATGTCAGAATACAGGCATTGTGTAAGCAATGGACCCACCCATGATGCCCACCACAGAGTCAGGGAAACAGATGCTGTCTCCCACCTTGAGTCAAGCAAACTGCAAGGACACAGTCCTAAGTGACAGAATTCCCTGCATGTAAGGGCCACACCTGGGTATCAGATGAGGAGTGGGCAGTGCACAATAGAGGGACATGGCTCCTGGACAACATGACTGCTGTACTGTGGCAGTTCAACCTGGCCCGAGGAGGGCACATAACATGTTAGACAGAGTACACAGTGCAGTCTTTGACTCACCCCTCCTTGCTGCTCTCTGGCCTTCAGCTGCCCATCCAGGTCTGGAAAGACCACCGCCAGGATCCTGAGCATGTGGGGGTCAGGGTCCGTGTTCCGCCCCTCCTGCGAGGAGGCGACAGCTTCAGCTGGACCCGTGCAATCCTCCGGGTCCAGCCCCGAAGGTCCTGCCACCTCTTTTGGCAGTTGCGGATCCGGCGCTTGTAGACCCCCACGGACCGGACAGCCCGGACGATGTCCTTCCATATCTCATGCTTCCGATGGGCAGAAGCCTGTCAGGATGACAAAGTGATAAGGCCATTATTACACATGCAACATATCCGTGCATGACACAGTTGCATATACATGTCGCAATCACAGGGGCACATGGTGTACCCAGGCAGTGCACGGCTGCCCATGGACAGTTTTCCAGAAGTCACTACATGGTATCATAGCATGGGGAGTAAAACCCTGTTCAGAAGCACTGTCACTGCACCATACCTGTCCAGTGCAAGTCACTACACACTATGGGGGTGACAACTACTCAGTGAGCCTGCTAGCCAGTGGTGTGCTGACTCTCAGCCTTGCTAGTCAGACAAAATGCACATTCAGAAAGGCAGTGCACAGAACACTCACCTGCTCCCCTGGTGTCCCATACAGCTTGCTGTACTGTGGAAGTAGGCTGTCCAGCAGGGCCTGGTTCTCTTCAAGGCTGAAGGCTGGGGCTCTCTCCACAGTACGTGCCATTGCAGGGTCCAGAGGGGCAGAGACAGCAGCAGTGCAGTGGCAGATGTCGTCCTGGAGCATGTAGTGCAGGCAAGTGGGCTCTCAGGGGAACATGCAGCAATATATATGTGCTGGAGAGGCAGATACTGTCCCTTGTGTCCAAAGTGATAGGTCCAAGTCGTTTGCATCTTCTGAATCTGGCCAATCCATGGAATAGCAGCACCAAAACACGCCCACAGCATCCTTCAAAATTTCAACTTCATGACATACATGATTTTGCAACATTGTTGTGGGTGACCAACTGATTTTCCAGCAACCGACTCGTTCGAATATTCGAAAACGCGTCCGTTGCCAGGCAAGCCCATTGTCAATGGGTGCGCACCGATCGGTCCATTGAGGTACAACGCGCACAGGGGTACAACGCGTACCCGCACACATTGAATGCAATGGGCCGGCCGGAGGCACCGATCGGTCCATTGCAGTACAACGCGCACAGGGGTACAACGCGTACCCGCACATTGAAAGCAATGGGCCGGCCGGAGGCACCGATCGGTCCATTGCAGTACAACGCGCACAGGGGTACAACGCGTACCCGCACACATTGAATGCAATGGGCCGGCCGGAGGCACCGATCGGTCCATTGCAGTACAACGCGCACAGGGGTACAACGCGTACCCGCACACATTGAATGCAATGGGCCGGCCGGAGGCACCGATCGGTCCATTGCAGTACAACGCGCACAGGGGTACAACGCGTACCCGCACACATTGAATGCAATGGGCCGGCCGGAGGCACCGATCGGTCCATTGCAGTACAACGCGCACAGGGGTACAACGCGTACCCGCACATTGAAAGCAATGGGCCGGCCGGAGGCACCGATCGGTCCATTGCTGTTCAACGCATCACTGTACATGTGACTGGCATATGTCAGCATGCCTGTCTCAGATGGACATATGCCAGCCACAGATAGCTCCCAGGGAGTGAGGGGCACACCTACATCACGACAGCCTGTCCAAACCTTATCATAAGGCATGTAAGGCTGCATTTCCTATTGTGTGTATGTTGGTGTACATGTTGTCCTGTGGGTGTCACCTGTGGGCAGCCACCCCCAGGCTGTGCACGTGTTAATGGGGACAGGATCCTGGGTGTTACGTGTACGTGACCACTGTGATGTGCAACTGTTCATATCTGTGCATGTGCCATGGTCACATTTCACAGTGGTGTTTGTGTATGTCATGTCACATACCCCGTGAGTCCCATGTGGGACGGTATGTTTGAGCCAGGGTGTCCCAGTGGCACAATAGTGATGGCCCTCCACAGTCTTTGTGCATGTAGTGTTTACAATGTCTCTGATTTCATGTGCACAATGGGAGACAGTCTCCACATCCACGTTGTGTGTGCATGGACTCTGATGTTGTGCGTGTGTGTCACAGACGTCCATGGCTCTCCTGCCATGGCAAGTGTGGCCACTACCTGTGGGGGTCATGTTTGTTTTGTTGTGGTGTACACATGATACTCCAGGTGATGCCAGTGTCCATGTGGCATTACAGGGTCCCTGGGAATGTGCCTGTCGTTGAGCTGTGGTGCCTGGGGCACATCTGTCCTCACATGTCACTGGGGGGTGACTGTGACACAGCATCATGATATCCAATGGGCCAACCTGGGACAAATTGATGCCACCTGTAGGACCGTGTTGACAGATGTTGGCCATGTATGTACCATACATGTCGTTCCGGTACTGCACACTTCATGTAGTTGTGCCTCATGATGATGTATGTTGGGATCTTGAGTGTGTTCAATGCCGCATATGTGGGGTGACTGACGATCTTGCTTACTTCTCCTCTGCACTGCAGGGCTCCTGCTGTCCATCGGCCATTCCCAGACCTGGCAACGATGGTGGAACGGGACAGCATCCGACGGTACCGCTTCACCAGGCAGCTGATTGAGGATTTGGCAGTGCAGTTGTCCCCACATTTGCAGCCTGGCCGGCCGTATCCTACAGCGCTGACCCCCAAGGTGAAGGTGATGGCAGCCCTACACTTCTTTGCCACCGGTACCTTCCAACATACTGTGGCGTCTGCTGGTGGGATGTCACAGACCATGTTCAGCCGTGTGCTCCGCGATTTCTTGGCGGCAATGTTGCTCTTCCTGAACCGGTACATCTATTTCCCTAGACTGCGACGACTCACTGACGTGAAGAGTGACTTTTATGCCCTGGGGAGGATGCCGCATGTCATTGGCTCCATTGATGGGACACATGTGGCTTTGGTACCACCACAGGCCCAGGAGCAGGCCTACAGGAACCGCAAGCACTACCACTCGGTCAATGCACTGGTGGTGTGTCTTGCAGACATGACCATCACACACGTGTGTGCCCGTTTCCCTGGTTCAGCACACGATGCCTTTGTGATGAGGAGTAGTCGCATCCCCAGGTTGATGGCACAGATGCAGAACCAGCGTGCCTGGCTTGTCGGTGTGTACTGACTTTGTGCCATTGTGTGTGATCTGATCTGTAGTATTCCGCCCACTTTTCCAAGTCAGCTGATGTGCACTTGTCTGTCCGTAGGTGACTCGGGATACCCCAACATGCCGTGGTTGCTGACACCCCTCAGGAACCCTGTGACACCTGCCCAGATGCGCTACAATGAGGCACATGGTCGGACCAGGAGAGTGATTGAGCGGACCTTTGGTCTCCTGAAGAGCCGCTTCCGCTGCCTGGACAAGACCGGAGGGTCCCTCCCATATGCCCCTGCGAAAGTGTGCAAGATTATCATCGTCTGCTGCATGCTCCACAACCTGGCAGTGCGGAAGGAGTTGCCTCTCATCCAGGATGACGATGACCAACATCCGCCACCTGTGGAGGATCCTGGCCTGGACCACGATGCCAGTGACGATGATGATGATGATGGTGATGGTGATGTCCGCACACAGCTCATCACCAACTTCTTTAGCTGAATGTGAGTATCCTGAGGTGTCATGTGAATGATGTGAGTTGGCATGATGTGTGGGTGGTGCTCTGGTGCTGTTGGAGTGTGTCCATGGGCTACTTGACTGGATGTGTGTTGCGATGTGTGGTGACAGGTGGGCTGTACTCCCCAACAGTGTTGACATGCTAACTTGGTTCTGGGTGGGTATCTTGTAACATGTATTGTGCATGAGTTTTGCTGTTCTGTCCTGTACTCCATTGCTTTTGACTGTGTGTCATTTCTGTCCTTCACAGGGTACTTTCAGATTCGTTTGGTCAACTGTGTCCACCGACAACGTGATTGCACATCCAGGCTGGTAGCTGTTGTGTCCCTACAGGTGATGTGCGCCACACCCATGGACTTCCTTCTGTCTACAGTTGTTGACTGTGTGCCCGCTACCAGGTGGGGTTACCTTGCATCTGTAGTGGTTACGGCATGTTGCTACTGTGTAATAAACCTGTGCTTCACTTAGTGATGTGCGTTGTCTGTGGTCACACATTTGACTGCCATTTGCTTACTGCACCTGTGGGCTACTTGACTACAACTGGGAATGGGTGTGGTGTCTGTGCATTGCACCGTCTTCCCTGGCAACATCAGTGTAGGCAATGAGTCAGATGGCCTAGGTGTGTATGTGTTGTGTAGCCCTGGTGGTGTGTCTCCCTCATATGTGTCACGTTGCCTGTACTCACATGCCTGTGTTGTCCTTGCTGTTGCAGTTCGCATACACAGTGTAATTTTGTTGTTCATCATCCCCATAACAGTACCCACGTTGGAATCACGACAGAGGCAAGTATGGTGTATTATTGTGTTTATTGTGATACATCTGTGATAATAGTGCATAGGATGGATTGTGCTGTACATGAATCTTGCAATCCCAAGTTCCTAGATGAATAGAAAGTCCAGGTAGACAGGATCCCCAGTATCGGGGCCACAGTTGTCTGACACATTGTTCCAACTTGTACTCCCCATGCAATGTGTGGGAGTAGTGTTGCCATCAACAGGGTGAACAGTCTGTGCACAAAGGCGAAAATCCAGAACAGGTTCAGGCTTCCTGGGAGTTGCGCTTGGCCATCAGCCTCTCACTTTCCCCTCCTCGGACGACCCCTCTTCTTGGGGGGGGCCCTCAAGTGCAGGCTGCTGCGGTGCAGGGGACTCTCCGCCAGAGTCCTCCTCCCTCCCTGTGGCAGTTGCAGTTTGTTCGGTACCAGATGTTGTTGGCACACAGGGAGGTGTGGACTGGTTGCTGTTCATCTGGCGGAGGCATTGTAAAATGTCCCTGTGCACCGCCGTCATCTCATGTAGTACATCCCACTTGGACTCCACGCGGGTCATGTGGGAGTCCACACGTGACATGTGGGAGTCCACACGTGACATGTGTGACTCCACATGGGACATGTGGGAGTCCAAGCGGGCATGATGGGCAGCCTGCTGCTGTTTGATGTCTCTGAGGAGCCCCACTACCTGGCTGAGCTCTCCGGTGCTGGACTGGTACGCATCAGCTATGCGTACCAGTTGTGGGTCTTCATGCACACCAGCAACGTCTGCAAGCAGCGACCTCTGTCTCCCACCCCTCCCACCACCCCTGCTGACATGTGCAGTGTGTGCAGTTGCACGCACAGATAACCCTGGTCCACCTTGGGGGTTGGTGGTGGTGGTGGTGTCCATGGCCCCAGGTTGGTCCAGGGTCACTGCGCTGGTGTTGTTCCTTATTCTGTCCATGTCGGCAGGGATGGTATTCGTGGTGACAGTCGTTGGAGGGGTGGGTGCAGGGGGTGCAGCTGGTGGACCTGCTGGTGCTGCAGCTGGTGGTCCTGCTGGTGCAGCATGTTGACTTGCACCGGATGTGCCAGGTTGTTCTTCATCGTCCGAGGAGGACAGAGGCTGTACGACGCCAGTGAGCTCGGCATCCTCTTGAGCCTGGGACTGGGACTCCTCAGCGTCTGCTGCTGTGTCCCTATCATCACCTGTTTTTGGGAGACACAAACAATGTATGTCATGTTTCTGCAGGCATCAGTGGTTGACACACCTGACAGTTGTGACTGTGCCTCGGGTGCGGGCCTGTACATTGTATTGTCCTAAGTCGTCACAGTCAGGGGTTGATATTGGTGTGGCACATTGTCCTGCATTATTTGGGCATTTCTATGTATTCTCTGGGGTGTGAACATGGTCTGCATTGATTGTGTTTGGTTGACAGCCAGACCTCCTTCCCACCCACCCACCCACCCAGTCAGTTATCCCACCATGGAACGTGCTTGCATTGCAGGGAGTGTAAGTTGTCTCTCAGGATGTCAGTCAGAGGTGTCCTGCTGTTTGTTGGTGCACAGTTGGCAGCAGGGCCTTGTGCTCCCCGCAGCAGTAGCCAGTGTCAGCCATCTTGTGAGTCCTTCTCCACTCCCTGTGATGTGAGCATGGTTCAGGGTGGTGTTGATGGGCCAGTTGTGAGGCTGAGCAATGTCTGTGACTACGACTCCCATCATGCTATTGCCTCCACCCCCTTCCCAGCATGCCCATGCTTCCTTCCTTTTGACTCTGCTTCCCTGTGGGGTGGGCTGGCTGTGCTGACAGGATGGCTGGGAGTGTTGTCCTGGCAGTTGTTTGGCTAAGAGTCCCAAGAGTGTCCCTGTGCTTCACACAACATAACCCAGGGTGGTGGTGCTTTGTGGGATCTTGTGTTAGGATGGAGGGCATTGCATTCTACCAGGTGGGTACTGTGGAGTTTGTGTTGGGGGGGTGTGAGGGGAGGTGCTGGTGACTATGGTCAGTGCTGCAAGTCCCCCTTCCCACCCAGCCAGCCGGATATCCCACCATGGAACGTGCTTGCATTGCAGGGAGTGTAAGTTGTCTCTCAGGATGTCAGTCAGTGGTGTCCTGCTGTTTGTTGGTGCACAGTTGGCAGCAGGGCCTTGTGCTCCCCACAGCAGTAGCCAGTGTCAGCCATCTTGTGAGTCCTTCTCCACTCCCTGTGATGTGAGCATGGTTCAGGGTGGTGTTGATGGGCCAGTTGTGAGGCTGAGCAATGTCTGTGACTACGACTCCCATCATGCTATTGCCTCCACCCCCCTTCCCAGCATGCCCATGCTTCCTTCCTTTTGACTCTGCTTCCCTGTGGGGTGGGCTGGCTGTGCTGACAGGATGGCTGGGAGTGTTGTCCTGGCAGTTGTTTGGCTAAGAGTCCCAAGAGTGTCCCTGTGCTTCACACAACATAACCCAGGGTGGTGGTGCTTTGTGGGATCTTGTGTTAGGATGGAGGGCATTGCATTCTACCAGGTGGGTACTGTGGAGTTTGTGTTGGGGGGGTGTGAGGGGAGGTGCTGGTGACTATGGTCAGTGCTGCAAGTCCCCCTTCCCACCCAGCCAGCCAGCCAGATATCCCACCATGGAACGTGCTTGCATTGCAGGGAGTGTAAGTTGTCTCTCAGGATGTCAGTCAGTGGTGTCCTGCTGTTTGTTGGTGCACAGTTGGCAGCAGAGCCTTGTGCTCCCCACAGCAGTAGCCAGTGTCAGCCATCTTGTGAGTCCTTCTCCACTCCCTGTGATGTGAGCATGGTTCAGGGTGGTGTTGATGGGACAGTTGTGGGGGGGCAATATGTGTGAGTGCGACTCCCATGATGCTATTGGCTACACTGACTTGGCCAGCATACACAGAATTCCTTCCTTTGAGTGGTCTTCACTGTGTGTTGGTGTTGTTGTGGTGGCTACATGTGTGGATGTGTGTGTTAGTTCTATTTGTGCCACTGCCTAGCTGTAGTTGTGGTTGTGTTTGTACATGTGTTGGCACAGTTGGATGTGACTTTTTTGATGGCATGTGTTGTGTTTATCTGACTGACATACACATTTTGGGATGATTCTGTTCTAGTTGCTGTGTAATTGCTATGAGTGCATGGTTTGACTCTCCCCTTGACAGTGATGTGTGTGTTTTGTGGCAGTTTATTGTGTACATTTGTTGTGTACTCACCAGGCTCTGGGATGTCCTCTAGTCCATATACGCTCACTGGCGGAAGGATGGCCCGCACCTTCTCCTCCCAGGGCCTGAGGTATATTGGCTTGGCAGGAGGGCCACTGCCGGTGTGTTGGCTGTTGATGTAGTCTATCTTCAGCAGGTCCCGTACCCTCCTGCGCACGTCATACCACCTGTTCTGGATGTCCGTCTTTGTGCGCCGACATGGTGATTGGGCGTTCACCCTGTTGATGATCCTCTCCCACATCTTGGTTTTCTGCGACATGGGGGTCTGTTGGACCAGAGTGCCAAACAGCTGTGGCTCCACCCTGAGGATCTCGTCTACCATGACTTCCAATTCACTATCTAGGAACTTGGGATTCTTCTTGGGGGGCATGGTGATGGGTGGTGATAGTGGGTGCTGTGTGTGTTGGTGTGCAGGTGAGGGTGTGTGGGTGTGTGTTGTGCTGGGTGTATGTGAGGTAGGTATTTGTTGGTGTGCTGGTGGTGTGTGGCTTGTGTGAGGGATGAGCTGTGGGTGTGTGGTTGCTTTCTCTTGGGTGCTGGCAGTGGAATGGCATTTGCAAAGGCTCATGGTAGTGATTTGTGTCCTTTATATAGGTGGAGTTGTTGGTGTGTCTTTGTTCTCTGTCCCCACCCCCCCAGTATTTATTGGCTTGGTAATTGCTTGTTTGGCCTTTTTTGGTTGATTTTTCCTTTGTGCTGTTTGTGTATGTTGGAAACGTTCTTGTGACCGAGTCGGACCGTGCATTGGTCTCGTACGGTGTTTTCCGTTTCGTTCACGCTGTGTTTGTGCAGTTTTGTATGCTGCGTACGCGTCGGTCGCGGTGTATTGTGTTGCTTCGGCTCGGTTTTGTATGCGTGTCGGTCGTACGGCTTGTCCTCCGTCCGACTCGGTCGTGTTTTTCGCGCCTTGCATCGTACTTTGCAGGTTGGAGTTGGCGGGTACGATTCGGTCGGATTTGTTCCGGGTGCGTGTCGGTCGGTTGGATTCGCGTGTTTTTCCGGCCGGATTGCTATTTTCCGAGCGGGTCGGTCGGTCGGCTTGGTTTCCTGACGTGTCGGTCGGATTTATCGCGGCTTGCATCGTACTTGGCGTGTCGGGCGCCACTGGTACGTGTCGGTCGGTATTTTTTCCGGATCCGAGTCGGTCGGTGCTTTTTCCGGCCCGAATCGGAATCGACCCCTAAGCATGTCTTTGCCACCTGCCCCTCGCTATTCCCTTCTTGTTTTAGGGTTTTTAATAAGTTAAATAATCTGATGAACGTAGATGTCTGATGGGATCCTAAGTTGAATTTCTTGGGCCATTCTCCAGGGTATTTACTTTTTTGCAATTACGGTTGCCAGGCTGGATATTGCCAGGGTTTGGATTCAAAAGGAAACACCTGATCATAAGGCATGTTGGGAGGTGTTTTTTCTTTTTTTAACATGGCTTGGTGTTCAGCATTATCAAGACACTGCCTAATAGGTGAAATCTGTGGGAGATTTGGCTACCGGTACCAGGAAGGCTGATCTCTCCCCTACCTGGCTACCTTCATCAGATTTTCTAAGATATTTTTTAGATCTGTGTGGTGTGTTTATTCTCTTAGAGGTAAATCTTGTACCGATATGTGATTGATTCTATTGCACGGGATGCACTTTTCTTACTGGTATTTATAAATTCGACTTGTTTATGTATTTATGAATACAGACTTGTAAAGCTTTGTCTATGTGTCTGTTTGACTTTGCACTTTGATTTATCCCGATAAAAATAAAATTAAAAAAAGACAGAGAATGGTACTGTCTAATGAGCTAAAGATCAATTCTAAATCATGTTAAATTCGTACACTAACACTATCGCTATACATCTACATCCCTAGGATAGCATTGCCTGTCATGATGATGATGATCCTAACATGGGTTGTAAGAACTTGGATTGTTGGTTGACTGGGGTGTTAGCCCTGGTCAAGCAGCTACCACAAGCAGACCCCAAATTAATCTGTGCTAACCACCTTGGTGGATTCGCACAGTGCAGTCAAGCTTAACTTAGAGGCAATGTATAAAGTATGTGTGCATCACTTCAAACAGTAAACAGTGAAAACACACCACAAAAGATGCACACAACAGATTTAGATAAATAGAGTAACTTTTAATAAATAAAATAGGGCCAAAGCAACAAAAATCCTATTAGTTGGACTGGAGACATTACATGTTAGAGTTTTTAGTTAAAATAACACCAAAAGCACAAAGCGCTACTGGGGATACCTGGTCGCACCGGACCGGGACAAAGTCCCAAATTCAGGCTGACTGCAATGAAGCATGGGCTGGCTACAATGACCCAGTTAGGCCCATGGAACAGAGTACCTTGAATCCATATTTCAGAGCATTGCGTGGATCTGCATCAAAGATGCGCCACTCAGCCATTGTGATGTCTGATCTGAGATGCAGCGAGGCTGCGGTGCAAGGTCTTGTTGCGTCGTCGTTGAGGATACTGTTGACGGTAGATGTGAGGACCTGGGCTATGGATGTGCCATGCCATTGGGCAATGCGTCGGTTCAGAGGACTGTGGGTCAATGCGGGTCTGTGTGACAGGTCCAATCCATGCAGCAGTGGCGATGCATTGATTATGTTTAGAGATGCCCCGCTCAGCTGAGGAGATGCAATGGATCTGCTCTGGGATGTGTCGTTCAGCAGAGCAGATGCATCGGTTCCGCTGGCAAGCACCTTAGGCCCAATTCCAAGGGCCCCGAACTGGGGTGGCACCACTTGGCAGGGCAGACTCACAGATGGTACAGTCCACGTGCAGGTGCAAGGGTGTTTGGATAAAATATTGGCTGAAAAATATTGAGATTCAGAAATCTGTCATGAATATCGGGACCTCAAATATATATTGTGGACAGGAATATCTAAGGTAAAAATATCATTTTTAGTGAAGTTTTTATTATCGTAGTGAAAAATATCGATTTGAGAAATATCGTTGCATATAATATCATTTTTTAGTGTTCATTAGTATCTAATGTATTGTATTTATTTTTAATATGTGTGTTTATGTTTTTGTTAATTTGTTTATATTTAAGTTAGGTTTTTCAACTTTGTAAAGTAAAAAAATATTTTTAAATTAATGTATGTTTTCAAATACTTACTGAAATATTTTATTTTAGTAGCGTGATGTTGGGTGATTAGGGGATAAGGCCAAGGAGTTTTTAAAAAAATATGTATTTAATTTAAAACTTAAATTTAATAATTCTAAAGATATTCAAATTACATTTTTGAATTTCAATTTTTTTTTTTATTATAGAATTGTTTTATACAAAATTAAAATGTTATATCAAATAATATATAATTTAATAAAATATATTTTAAATTACAATTTTGGAATATGTAAATTTGTTATGATACATTTGTATTAACTAGTATATTTGTTTTTAGGGATGTATAAAAAAATTGAAAAGAAAGATTCAATTTTACTAATTGTGAATAATAACTGTATTTAGAAAATATTTTGACAATCTTAAAGAATATATTTATAAATTATAAAATGTAAAAATAAAATGAAAATTTTAATAATATTTGTATTGATAATTTTTCTTATTTGAAATTAATATAATGAGATTTTTCAAAAATAATGAATGGCAGGAAATATTTAAAAAAATATTTAGATTCTAGATCAAAATGTTATTATACCGGTTTAAATTTTAAAATTAAAACAACTTCTATAATTTAAATGAATACAATTGTTTTGTTATTTACAGAAATGTCAACATGTTTAGTAGTAATTTTGTATTTTTAGGTTTTATTTTATAATATTTGAAGATTTTAGTGTCCTGTGTCTATTCCCAAATGAGTATAGATTGGAATAGGAATAGTACATGTTACCCCTTTAGTGTCCAACACATTCCCCAAGTTGGTTTAGTTTGGAGTGGGAATAATAAAGTTCACCGCTTTAGTGTCTAACACTTTCCTTGTGTTGGTTTAGATTGGAGTGAGATTAGTAAATGTCACCCCTTTAGTGTTCAACGCCTTCTTCAAATTGATTTAGATTGGAGTGGGAATAGTAAATGTCACCCCTTTAGTGTCCAACACTTTCCTTGAGCTAGTTTAGATTGGAGTACGAATAGTATATGGCACCCCTTTAGTGTCTAACATTTTCCCCAAGTTGGTTTAGACTGTAGTGGGAATAGTAAATGTCAGCCCTTTAGTGTCCAGCATTTTCTACAAATTGGGTTAGATTAGAGTGTAAATAGTAAATGTTACCCCTTTAGTATTCAACACTTTCCCCAAGTTTGTTTAATATTGAGTGGTATAGTAAATGTTACCCTTTAAGTGTCCAATAATTTCCTTGAGTTGGTTTAGATTGAGCGGGAATAGTAAATGTCACCCCTTTTGTGTCCAATATTTTCTACAAGTTGGTTTAGATCGAAGTGGGAATAGTAAGTGTTAACCCTTTAGTGTCCACACTTTCCTTGAGTTGGATTTGATTGGAAGGGGAAAAAGTAAATGACTCCCCTGTAGTGTCCAACATTTTCTACAAGTTGATTTATATTGGAGTGGGAATAGTAAATGTCAACCCTTTAGTGTTCAACAATTTCCTTCAGTTAGTTTAGATTGGAGTGTGAATAGTAAAAGCCACTCCTTTAGTGTCCAACGTTTTCTACAAGTTGGTTTAGATTCCAGCGGGAAGAGTAAATGTCACCTCTTTAGTGTGCAACACTTTTCTTGAATTGGTTTAGATTGGAGTGAGAATAGTAAATGTCACCCCTTCAGTGTCCAACACTTTCCCCAAGTTGGTTTAGACTGGAGTGGGAATAGTAAATGTTGCATCTTTAGTGTATAAGATGTTATTAAATTTAGTAAAATAAAAAGATGTCACACATACTTTGCATTTTTATTTTTTATAATTTTCAATTTATTGTACAGTTTTTCATTTTAACAAATATATTTTTAAAGAAAAATAAAAGTAATTACAAAGTGAAGTGGCAAAAACATTTTTGTTAATTGTTCCTCCAAAAAATAGAAGTATTTCATATCTAATATTTGTATAGTGTACATTTGTAATTGATTTCTTATTGCTTACTATTTTTATAATTTATTACATTTTTCACATTATTTTAACATGTTTTATTGGAATATATTAAATAGTTGTACACATTTTATGCTATTATTTAATATATAATTTACAATTTTGTTAAGCCTTTTTACAACATTGTTTGACATGTTTAACATTTTAACAAATGTTTTACATTTTATATATATATATATATATATATATATATAAACTTTTTCTAAATACAATATTTCACATTATTTTAACCTTTGTTTTATTAATATATATTAAATAATTGTATACATTTCACACTATTATTTAATTGATGTGTTACAATTTTTATAACCTTTTTACAGCTTTGTTTGACTAGTTTAATATTTCGAAAAATGTATTACTTTTTTATCATTTATAAAACATTTTTACTATATTTCCCATTGATTTCTATGGGGAGATAGGCTTTTTTTTTGTTTCATTTGCTGGTTATTTTTTTACCACTAACTTGCACATTGTAGTCTATTTGTGCTAGTTTGGGTCATTCTTCCAGGAACCAAGTCGCAGTTAGATGCTGCTGTTCATCGTAACAGGTAAGTCCTTTTTTAAGTATTTGTTTTTATTATTTTGATAATAAGGGGATTTAGGATGCATGTTTAAAAGTTGAGTATGGTGTTGTGTTAATATGTTTTGTATATTTAAATGTGTTTTTGATAGTGTTTTGCACAGTTTTGTCATTTTGCTTTTTTTTTTAAATGTGATGTAAATGTATGAATGTTTTATGTTAAAATATGTGATCTTGTTTATATTTTTATGATTAAGGGCCAGATTATGAGTTTGAATGTCTTACCGCCATACCGTCGCGGCGGCGGTCCCAAGAAGACCACCGTGTCGGCAGTTTCCTGCCCTCCTTATTACGATGTCACTGCTGGGCCAGCGGCGATGTTTCTGACGGTGGGAAATATTTTTTCATATGTATTGACGCAGGTGTGTATATTTTAATTGCACAAGTGTTAAATGTACACAGATGCATTACACATGTGAAAAAAATCCTACTACCAGTTCTTTCCCATTGCTGGAGTCCAGACCAAATGTGCCTAGTCCGGTCAACGGGATAATATTGCAAAACTGACTTACCTGGATTTCGGCGGCAACAGGGTTATTTTCTTCGGGGTCATGATACTGCTGTGAAGGACAGCCTGGAGGGAGTGATCCATTTGGGAGACTGAAGGGAAGAAAAGGAAATGCATGAGCATGCACCCCAATTCCTTAGATTTCACCGACTTGAAGCAGGTGGTCTTCCTGCCATGGTCTGCTTGATTATGACGGCAGTGAACTTGTCCATTCTGCCTGATGAAAGCTGCTTTCCCCATGCCACCATCGAGGCGGTCGGTGAATTTCTGGCATTGGCGGTGGTGCTCTGGCAGTCTTTCATTCTGCAAACTGCCAACATCCTAATAAGGTGGGTGGACTGCCAGCTAAGCAGCTGGGTTTCTGATGATGTTTCAATGGTGGTTCCTTTACTGCCAAACTCGTAATCAGGCCCTAAGTGCTGTGTATTTGTATATTTGGGAACGTTATGTATTATGCGGGTGGGTTTTAAATGTTTGTTTTACATGTTTTTGTCATCAAATGGTTTCTGTGGGAGTTTGGAGTTTACATTTTTTTAAGGAAATCTGTTCTGGTTTATTATAAACCGACAGCTTTTCCTTAGATTTCTTTTTTTCGGGTTTCCTGGAAACGCTTTTTTTAAACAAAATGTTTTTTCACATTTTTTGGGTTGCTTCGATGGGTTTCGATTGAATTGTTTATATGTTTGTATATTTGAAGGGACTTTTTGCTTTTGGATTTTTATCTTTTTTGTGGATTCCTATTTTTATTTTGTGAGGATGGAGTAAGATATGCAGTTACAAAACGGTAAGTTTTATCTTTTACTTTTGTGTGTGGGTGTTAAATCTGATATCATATTGTTTATGCCATATGTATGATATTATGAGCAATTGGTTTGAACATGTGTTGTATTGATTTGATGTTATGTATTGAATTGTTTACATTGGTTGGTGGATTATTGTTATATAAATATTTATTATATATACTTTATATTAGTCTTCAATAACTTGGTGATTTTATATATTTTTTTCACAGATATAATAAAACATTTATGTTCCTGTTTTTAAAAAAGATTTGATTTAGTAGCTTATAGTTTGTTGCGTTTTTGAGGATTTTGGTAGGTTTACATTTAATTTATAATATGCTTTTGGCTATAATTTCTAAGTATAGTAGTCCTTTGTTATTTATGAATAGTTTGACATTAAATTGTAGCATGTCATACTTTATTTTAGCTGGTTTGCTTAGTTTAGGGCCAATTTGGGTTACAGATTGTTCTATTCTTAGGGGCTAATTACGATGTCGGGTGGACTTAAGTCCGCCCGACATTGTCTCGGTCCTATGACCAACCGATTTCTGGTTGGCGGTCCTGACCGCCTAACTAGGATGAGACTGAACCCTGATCGGTCGCATTCCTAGATCTCCCTATGGGAGCATGCGTTATGGCTGTAAACCAGATGTAATACATGCTCCCATAAGGGAATGGGAGGTGCTGTTCATCCCTGCACCCCTGTCGCAGGCACCTCAAGGTGCCTGCCACAGGGTGCAGGGATCAACAGGGGGGCACCAGATCCCAGTAGCAGGCCGCACAACCAAGGGGGCCCTGCTGGGGGCCCACAAACATGCTTTCCGATATGGTTCCAATGTCCGACAGGCTGGCATGGAAACCATGCCGGAAACCGTGCATCATAATCCCAAGGGCGGAAAGGCCCGCCCTTTGGGATTACGAGCTGGTTCTGACTCATCAGAAGCCAACCGGAATGACCAGCCGGTTTAGTTTCCGACTGCCAGCATTGTAATGCGGCGGTCAGAAAGTAAACCTAAGGGCCGATTATGAAGCAGACAGGAAAATTCCAACCATGGGTCGGAGCCTTTAGGGGCCGCATCGTAATCGGCTCCTTAGTTCTTTGTAGCTTTGCTCTTTTGGCAATGCTGCGATAAGTTTGTATAATGTAATATGAGTTCTGCTAGTGTGGATTGGAAGGCATTATGCCATCCTTCCACTGTGTTGCTTGTTTTAGTTTCCTGTGCCAAGAGGCTGTCATAGACATTCCTCCATCGCATCAGGTACTTGACTTGGTGTTTGCATCCTGACCGATGCATTCTGCTAACCCATGTATCTTCAAAAAAGTCCATTAGGGGACTAAGGGCCTGACTATGACTATGGTGGTCCGATGGACTGCCATAGCCATGGCGGTGATAAGGGCACCGACGCACCGGCAGTCCGACAACCCTATTACGAGTTTGGCGGTCGGACCACAAAAGGACACCTGCAATTGCCAGGGATCCATAATCTCTCTACAGTGTTGTAGTGGTGTGAGGCCGCAATATGCTGGCGGTGCCGCTGCGGCACTGCCAAGCATATTACGAGCTTCCTCACATGCACCCTTTTCATGGTGGAGAGCCCGCCATGAAAAGAGAGGCACTGAGGTAACAAAGGGGGCCCTACAGATCCCCCTGTTGCATGCAGGGTGGCACATGGTGTGCCCCCGTCTGCACGCACTCTCTGTTCCTGCACGGCATGGACTTCACAGTCCATGCTGTTCAGGAACAGGCTTTGGTGCTCCCATTGCGGTGCCTTTCTAATAGACACTGCTGTGATACCACCAAAGGACCGCCTACCAGACCAGGAGAAAATTCCTAATCTGGCGGGTGGCCAGTGGTCGAGTTTGGCAGTGTGGGAGTGGGGCACCGGCATGGCAGCCACCACACCGGTGCCCCACTCCTACACTGCCAAACTTGTAATCAGGTGGTTAGTTTGTCTTCATTTTGTTGGTAGAAAGAGCTTTCTATCAGTATGTTATATTGGATGACTACCTCTGTGTAAGGACAGTGGCTAGTACTATAAAAAAAATTATTTTGAAAGAGAATTCACTTTTAGTGGTGTATTCTACACTTAGAGCCTGATTGCAAGTTTGGTGGTCTTCAGACTGCCGTTGCAGCTGCGTCAGATTCACTGCCGCCGACTAGGTGGTCCGCCCGCCGTATTCTGAGTTTGGTGGTTTGCCGAAAGAAAGACACTGGTGTGGATACCTTGCTCCAGGACTTTCCCTCATAGCAGCATCTTGACCTTGATGAAAACGACCCTGTTGGTACTAAAATCCAGGTAAGTCCGTTTTGCAGTATTTGCCCATTGACTGGACTGGGCACATATGGTCCAGATTCCAGCAATGTGAAAGTGCTGGTAGTAGGTATTTTTTGTCACACGTTTCATGCATCTGTGTACACTGCAGTCAAAAGACTACACACCTGCATCGACACAATAGACACTGCCGACAGAAACAATGAATGTATGTTTCACTTTATTATGAATGTATTTTTCACTTCATTCTGTTCAAATTTCACATTGTTTTTTTGTATTTTGGCTGTAAAATGAAGATTGTATACTTTGAATGCCCTGTTGAATAATGAAATGGTTGCATTACTGGTTTTGAATATTTACAAAATAGTTAAGTATGGTGCAGTGACTGTATGCACTGTTCCTTAGTCTGCTTAAATAAATAGCAGCCTCTAAAATTGGTGGCCAGGTATCTTCTTGTTTTTTGTAAATTTTATCACGTCCCACCCGGCCCCCTAGAAGGACGTAACCCCCCTTTTTTGATAGCACCAGCCCATCTGGAACATTGTAATACGGCAGGCGGGAGACCGCTGATGTGACAGACTTCTTGGGACTGCCACCATGGCAGTCGGGCAGTCAGACCACCAAACTCATAATCAGGCCCTAAGTGTAGATTTGTGGAGGTGCCGCCATATACTTTGACTAAAGGGATAGTAAGAGCCTTGCAAGTCTGTGTGGGGGCATATTTTTAGAATTGTTTGAATCATAGCTTGTTCAAAGTCTATGATTATTTTTTAAGGTATTAGTTATTTGTATGTTGTTTTGCATTATTTAAGAGTTCTTAGTAGGTGCTGCTTTGTTTGTTTGGTAGTAAAGCATATATAAAAAGGACATTGGTGTTTTCATATACACCATGTATGGTATACATTTGAGTGAATGGTGTGGGACACATTTTGAAGGCCTCATCCATTTGACATTTGGTAAATTTCATTTAGTTGTTTGCTGTGGAGACAATTAAGATTTGTTTTTCATTATTAAATTACCATATAAAAGGAAGGGCTCTTCAGTATGTGTTATTTTTAAATGCTCAAGTATATCTATATCTTGGGGGTAATTACAAACCTGGCGGTCAGACCGCTAGGCCGTAATGTCAGCGGTCAGGAGACCGCTATCAAGCCAGCAGCATCCTGATTGCTGTATTATGACATGACCACTGCGACCATGGAGGTCTGTCAGCGTTGGCATGCTCAGGCTCACTATGTGAGCCTGAAAGTGATGTCGCCATGGTGCAGTGCCTGCACTGTCGTGCACGCACTGTTACAATGCACCATGTCATACACGCCACACAGTGCACACACGACAGTGCATGCAGAGGGGGCACAACATGTGCCCCCATGCACTGCCCCAAGGCTAAATTTAGGGCCCCCACTTCTTGTTTCTGACATCCTTTACATGGTGCCACCATGTAAAGGATGTCGGAAATGTAGATTGTAATCTGCGCAGTGCTACCTTCCTCCGCACTGCCGCCATTCACCTCAACCATCCGCACCGCTGCACTGATGGGATCCATGATACTGGCAGTGGCGGCAGTGTGTCATTGGGCTGATGTCGGTCAGACCGCCGTACTCCTGATACGGAGATCGGACTGATGGACTGTCGAGGTCGGAATGCTGGCAACGGTCCGACCGTCAAAGCCATAATCAGGCCCTTGGTATGTTCTAGTGTTAGGTGGGCTATTGCTGGTGGCTTTTTCAGTGCATGCAATTGAGCGTTTTAAAGTGAGGATAGGTGATAGTCGGCCTGATACATGTAGAGGGACTTTGGGTAGTATGTCTTTCAGGAATTTCTTGTAGGTTCCTGGGAGCTAGTTCTTTCCTGTCATATATTTTGTAAGATTTCTCTAACTTCTATTTGCATGGCTTTTAAGCTTATTTTTTACCTCGTTTTATCATTGAGCAGGTACTGAATTTTCTATTGAAAGAGAAAAAAGTTATAATAATTAAATATGTTATTTTGTTGGAAGTTTGTGTAGGTCTAGGGAGTAAGGTTTCTTTTTGGTCGCTGGTTGAAAGAGTTTTTAAATTAATATATATGAATACTTACTTTATTAGATATTCTTGGTGCTTTGTTATAGTTGATATTTTCTGGCAGTTTGTTGGTTTGAAAGTTGGTTTTTCTTTTCCTTTAGCTAATCTATGTGAAAAGATAAAAGTTACAGCATGCGTTACAATTTATTTGTTCAATTATATTTTTTAGTTTAATAATAGTTAGCTTTTTGTTTTAACATATGTATTACTTAATTGAATTTGTAGCTGTTGAGAAGATTTATTTCTGTTTCAAACATTTCTTGCCAGAATTTGGCAGTTTCCTCTTCTTGCATCTTATATCACTTTTGAAGTATTTAGTTGCTTTAATTAATTAGTGTGTCTTTTATATTTTTGGCTTGATTGTTCGTTAGATTGTATTGGTTAAAGTTGTTTATAGTGTTATTTTATTGGTTGGTTTAGTATAGTTTAAATATTTTTCACCAGTTGAGTCCTTGTTTGGTAAACGCTAATTTATGTTTTATTCTTGTAGTATAATATATAGTTTGTTTTATTTATATGTGAATTATATTATATATATATATATATATATATATATATATGTAAATACATTTATATTAATAAATGTGATTATATGTTTTTATATAATATTAATTGTTTTGGTATTTTTAAAAATATGGGGTCGATTCCGATTCGGGCCGGAAATTTCTCCGACCGAGCCGGATCCGGAGAGATTTCCGACCGAATCGGACCCGTGCAGTCCGACCGAACGAGTACGATGCGTCCGTATGTTATCGGACTCGAGTCGGTCGGACTCCCATTGATGTCAATGGGAGCCGGTCGCACAACGCGTGACGCGGGCTCCCATTGACTCAATGGGTGCGAAGTCGGACAAGTGCGCCCCCTACAGCGTGTACGCGGCGAAGCGATTCGCGCCATACACGCACAGGTAGGGGGACCCATGGGTCCCCCTGTGTGCGACTCGCGCGGCTACGCGTACTGGGGGTCCGACACGGACCCCCAAAGTACGGCTCCGACAGCTCTTACGAGCCGGAGTGCGCGGCTCGGTCGGACTGCTCGCGGCGCGCATCGTACTTACCCGGCCGGGAAACGTCTCCATTGCGCGGTGCGAGTCGAGTCCGAGCGAGTCGGTCGGAGCGGTTCGAGTCCGAGCGAGTCGGTCGGAGCTGTCGGGACGCCCGGACGAGTCGGTCGGCGATTTCGCATCGTACTCGCTCGGCCGGACCCGCGTACGGTTCGGTCGGGAAACAGGGCTCCGAATCGGATCCGGTAAAGCCGAATCCTATTCGGAGCCCTACCGGCCGAGATCGGAATCGGCCCCTATGTGTTTTAGGGCTTTATTACGAGTCTGGCGGTTCACAGACCGCGAGATTGTCGGGGCGCAGTTGTGGTGGTTTTCTGACCGCCCCTTTATGACCAGGTCAGTAGGGTCACCCTGGAACCACTGCAACCGCCAGGGATCAGAGATCCCTGGTGATGTTTCAGCGGTATTTAGGCCGCAATATGCTTGGCGGGCCGCTGCCAAGCATATTACGAGTTTCCTCACCACCACACTTTTCATGGTGGTGCAACTGCCATGAAAAGTGGGTGGTGAGGGAACAAAGGGGTCCTACAGGCCCCCCTTGTGCCTCATGCCATATGGATGCACACAGGGGGGAACAACATATGCCCCCCTGTGTGCATGCACACCAGTACCTGCACGGCATGGACTACAGCAGTCCATGTCATGCAGGTACTGCATTTGACGTTCCCATTGTGGTACCTATTTCATAGGCATCGCCCTGGGATGCCAAAGAACCCCCCGCCAGACAGGAGAAAACTCCTGATCTGGCGGGCAGTTTGTACATGGGATTGGCGGAGAGGGAACGGGCAGTCCCGCACCGCCAAACTCATAATGAGGCCTTAAGTGTACAATATTTTAGGGGAGTTTGTATAATTTTTAGTTAATGTAATATATATATTTTTTTATTATAGCTGTTTATGATAAGTATTAGGTAACCCCGGGCGAGTAACTCCACTCTGCCAGCGGAGTATACAGAGTTTTGCCTACTCCGCGTTCCGTTGCGAACGAGGAGTTTAGGCAAAACTCCAACTCCGTGGTGGAGCGGAGTTAGCCGGCCCCTCCACCCTCCCAAAGTAATTATAATGTCAAAAAAGGCCCTTACCTGCTGTGGCTGCCTCCTCCTCGCCATGGCCGCTCTCCTTCCTCGTCCTCGCAGTCCTACTTTGAGAGGGGGGAGGGAGCAGAGCGGAGCGAAGTTCCGCTGAGTTTTTTTACAACTCCGTGAAACTCTGCGTAGAGGCACTACGCCTGCTCCGCCCACCCTTAGTTTTAGGTTTATTTGAATTAATTGTTTTAAGTTACATTTGTTTTTTGGGTGTATTTTTATGGATTTATTAGTTATGTTGGTGATAATATTGTCATTGATATTGTAATATTTGCTATTTTTAATGTTTTATATGTTTATTTATAGGTGACAATATGTGTTTTCAATATATTTGTTATCGATGTATGTGAAAGTAAATTTTTTTTTTTGTAAACTATAATTGTGTGTTCGATTTTAGTGATTTTCATAGTTAAGTATAGGGAGTCAATATATTTGTAATAGAGATTAAATTTCCGATATATGTGTATATCAATACTTGTAGGATTGATATTATGTCAGAGATCCGGTGCAAGATGGTTGGAAGCCTGTTATGTCCCTGAGGCTTCAGATCAGGAGGCCAGCCAACTAGCCCTTGGAGTCACTCTGGGTTCGAGAGATGCAGGTCCAGTCCTTCTCACCCAGGCCAGAGGGCAGCTGGTCAGAACAACAAAGCTGGAGTCCTGCAGAGTGGTAGTCTTTCAGCAACACAGCAGTTCTACCTGGCAGAGTATCCACTGGTCCAGAAGTGTACTGGAGTGGTGGTGTCAGAGATCCTTCTTTTATACCCATTTGGGCCTTTGAAGTAGGATGATACTTCTTGAGGCATGCTTTTGAAGTGCGCAGATGGCTTACCTTCCCTGCCCTGGCTCCAGACTAACTACAGGGGGTATGCAGTCCTGTGTGTGGAGACAGGACACAGCCTATATAAGTGTAAGTGAGGCTGGTTCCAGTTCCTCTCTCCCATGCTGCCAGTGACGCTTGACTTATTCACACCTAAGCTCCCATTGTGTGTGGCTGTCTGGGAGGAATCGCAAAGCCCAACTGCCAACTACACCCAGTCATGTGTCTAAGGCAAGAAAATGACAACTTTCTCAAAGTGGCATTTTCAGAATTGTAATTTAAAATGAGACTTCATCAGAAGTTAGAATTTTAAATTAGGATTCCAGAGACACCAAACTTGAACCAGTTATATCGTCCCATTTGGAAACTGCACTTATAAAATGTAATAAGGTATTCCCAACTTTATCCTATGGGAGATATAGGCCGTGCAGTAGTGAAAAACGAATTTAAGAATTTTTCACTACCAGGACATGTAAAACTTAAAAATGCATGTCTTGCCTTTTACATAAATTGCACCCTGCCTTCTGGGCTGTTCATTGGGGTGACATATGTGTAAAAAGGAGGGTTTGAGCCTTGCAAAAAACTAATTTTGCCAGGTCGAAATTGCAGTTTAAACTGCATACACAGGCTCCTCAATGGCAGGCGTGAGGCATGATTAAAGGGCTTCTTAAGTGAGTGCCATGAGCAGTGCTGCAGGCCCACTAGTAGCATTTAGTAGGCCCCAGGCACATGTAGTGCACTGTACTAGGGACTTTACAAAACTTTACAGAAGACTCCAATAAAGGATTATTATTATTATTTTCAATGTAAAGATTTCGCGTTTGGTAACCATAGTTTATTATTTAACATTTTGTTGTTACCTTTATTTGTTTATCCTTTTGCAATTGCTTACCTTTTTATTACATTAATGTTACTTTTCAATCACTCGTCTTACTCACTTTAATCTAAGTGCCTTCTGGTATATTTATATTCCAGTGGATCACGAGGGTACTACCACCACCTCTGCAAGGCGACCCTAGAAGGGATACCTCACTTTCAAGTTGCGCAATTCCAATTTGTTTCAGTGGGTACATTTTTTAAAATATTAATATTTTTAGCCTTTGGAATAAATAGATACTCGCTTTAGAGATAATTGTTCCATATTTATCCTGTGTTTTGGGCAAGGACACAGCAGCTGGGGAATGCTTTAATAAATCAAGCCCCAGTCTTGGTGTTTATTCCATTGATCTTGGATGTTGAGCTCTCAGACTGTTTGTTTTGTTCAGTGATGCTCAGAGGCAAAATAATGCAAAAAGAGAAAGAAAGCATTCTAAAGAGAATAATTTCCAATGTAAAAAAAGCACCTCTTTGTGGTTGGAAGCAGGGATCTCCTAGAGGAACATGTGGGCTTAATAATATGCAAACGCACGTATCGATACACCTCACTTCACTTGTAGTAACTTTGGGCGAGATTTCTCCTTTGCAGCCACGTCTATACCATTTTATTTTCTAGCAGGGAACAGCTCGCAGCCAAGAAAGAGACTAAGACCAATGTATACCATTGCTTAACATTATTGTATTTGTTTTACCGAAAGTGTTTACCAAGAAAACCATTTATCTTAAAGACCGGTCAATACATGTTACTTACAATGCACACATTTGAGCACAAAATATCAATTTGAATCAAAATCAGGTTTAAAAAAATATCAGTTGAGTGAAAACCTATTTATTTAATCTTTCTCTGTTTCCCACATCAACCACACAAATGTTTAATGCGTGTTTTATGAAGATTTTGTCTAGGGAAGCGATTAGAGTGAGCGAATATGGGCAAACGAGAATGCTAAATGGAATAAGCTGATGAGCAAACCAATAACATATTGCACACTGTCCTCAATTGCGGAAAATCCCTTCGGAACGTATCCTGGAGATTTCATTTTGCATTCGAAATTCAACAACCCTGGCCCGCACAAACAGTTTGCATTTTCATATTAGATTACCATCTCTGGAGGTGTTATCTTAAGATAGACCCTCGACTGCTGGAGGTCGGGCAAATAAGAAAAAGGCTGAAAATAAGTGTATTCTTATATAAATCTAATATATTCTCCTGTATATGCTTTTTAAGTAATGCAGAACAATAAACAAATCCTAGTTGTTTGGCAGAAATCCCATTTTTTTTGCAATGCTGTTAGCAACATTTTGTATAGTTTATTTTTTTTTTAAAATAACACTTGGGGGCATATTCTCAAGGACTCATCGCCGATTTATCAGCACTTTAGCGCCGCAAAAGTGGCGATAGATTTATCGCCCAATTCCCAAGCTGGTGCAAACTGCCGATATCGCCAGTTTTCAAGCGATAGCTTCCGCAAAAAACATCGCCACAGATGAGAGCGACAACTAACGCTAATGATATGCAGAGTAGGCGTTCCCGTGCAAAAACACACGAAAACACCACTTCGCGATATTCTCAACGACCAGCCAGATCTGCGATGCGATCCAAAAACAGGCGATAAGGCACGTTAGCAGCAGGGATTTAACACCTGCCTTTTACTGGTGTTAAAGCGATACCAAAGGGGATTCCCTTTGGTATCGCTTTGTTCGCCCTAAGTTGGCAGGGTATGCAGGGTATGCCCAGACGTGGGTCCCTTGCTCACTTTGCCACTGGATTCAAGCTAGCCTGGCTGATGACGGCTGAATAGCCAGAAACCGGTCCCAGGATGCTTGTTTCCGGTCCAGGGAAGACATGGCTTGGCAGTTCGGGCTGAACTGTTCCCATGAGGCACAGGGTCAGACTGATTTGCATATGGCCATGTCTGAACTGGGGTGGTGGAGTGAGCTAAAGAATGATGATGGATTAAACCCAGATCAGTTGACTGGGGGTGAGTGTTTGATTTGCTCAAACGCTCCGTCCATCATTCCCTTTGGTATCGCTTTGTTCGCCCTAAGTTGGCAGGGTATGCCCAGACGTGGGTCCCTTGCTCACTTTGCCACTGGATTCAAGCTGGCCTGGCTGATGACGGCTGAATAGCCAGAAACCGGTCCCAGGATGCTTGTTTCCGGTCCAGGGAAGACATGGCTTGGCAGTTCGGGCTGGACTGTTCCCATGAGGCACAGGGTCAGACTGATTTGCATATGGCCATGTCTGAACTGGGGTGGTGGAGTGAGCTAAAGAATGATGATGGATTAAACCCAGATCAGTTGACTGGGGGTGAGTGTTTGATTTGCTCAAACGCTCCGTCCATCATTCCCTTTGTATCGCTTTTACTGGTGTTAAGCAGGACGACAACCTGCAGTATGAAAGGGAGCCCAGCCCAGAGCCACATCTGAAGACCAACACATGTCATGGAGCTACTGATCATGCAGCTCGGAGACCCAAGAGGTCCGCAACACCCACCCCCACCACACCCAGCCCCCCCCGACCCCCCTCCAGCCCCCCCCCGGACTACCACCCAGGCAGCGCAGAACAAGACAGCTGACCTTCCAAAAACGGCATGGCCCCTCAGCCACACAATTGCAGAAGTGGGGAGAGGTGGGAACCAAGTATGTGTGAAGGAGGCAAGTCACCCATGAACAAGAATGTACCCAATGCCAAGTGTGGCGGTGATGTGCTGGACAGACTTCAGTATGCAGAGCACAGGCATGTCCATGCGGACATATACTGCTGGTGTTTGTAGTGTTGTGGACAGTGGACGCAACAATGTTACCTCAGGCAGTGGGGAAGACCTCGGTCATGTAGCTGTGTCGTTCCCCCCTATAAGCGTAAGCGGAGTGGGCTTGTTCGGCATACGCCAGTCCAGCGTAGGAGTGTGAATAAATAGGCCGAGTCTTGATTTATTGATGGCGCAGTCCAGTAGGCAACAGACATTGCTTCCAGTGTGGCCCTCCCGGACGACGCATCATCGCAGGCTGCGCACCCGCTGAGCGCTTCAGGTGCCACTAACTCTGTGCAGCTCAAGTCAACGCCACGTGGCTGTGGGCCCTTGCTGACCGCTGCCTCCGGCCTACACTGCGGTCAGCAGGTCCCCCAATTCAAATCAAGTCTTGATTTATTGATGGCGCAGTCCAGTAGGCAACAGACATTGCTTCCAGTGCGGCCCGCCCGGACGACGCATCATCGCAGGCTGCGCACCCGCTGAGCGCTTCAGGTGCCAATAACTCTGTGCAGCTCAAGTCAACGCCACGTGGCTGTAGGCCCTTGCTGACCGCTGCCTCCGGCCTACACTGCGGTCAGCAGGGCTCACACATATCAAATCCAATCCTGACCTGCAAGGACACGCCATCATAGCTGGCTGCACACCCACCACCACCGCCAGGACCACCTCCAACCAACAACTGCCAGAGTCGGAGGAGTCTTACAGCCAGCCTATCAAAGTTGCTCACTCCTGTCTTGGATGCCATTATCAGCTTGATACCCTGCTCAGCTCTTCAGGTGCCACTAACTCAGTGCACCACAAGTCATGGACCCTTTATGATTGTGTCTTGTGTGTGTGATGTCAGAGCTGGTGCCCCTACCTCAGTGCACGACAAGTCATGGACCCTTTATGATTGAGTTTTGTGTGTGTGATACGATGATCACTGTTCTAGTTGTTGCCAGCACCAACCACTCCCTGAGGGCTGGCTTACACTCACCCCACACCCATCCAGCACAGGCATCACTGGACATGTGACCCTGGTAATAAAAAGGGGCCGGGCGCACGTGTCCGTAGCCAGTTCCACTATCTATCTAAGTGTGCCTGTGTGGTCATTATGTATGCATGATGGCCCCGGGCCCTACCACATTACATTGTACTGTGGACAGCGGACGCAACCATGTCACCTCAGGCAGTGGGTAAGCCCTTGGACACGTAGCTTTGTCGTCCCCCCTGTAAGCGTAAGCGGAGTGGGCTGGGCCGGCGTACGCCAGTCCAGCATAGGGGTGTGAAGAATTTGCCCGGGGCTCTGGGAGTGGTTCAGTTCTGGCCTGGACAAGGAAGTAACTAATGGTGTGTCTCTGTTGTAGTGTCGGCGCCACCTGGCCCGCAATCGACAATGTTGCAATGTAGCATGCACCCGGAGGGCGGGCTCGCACGAACGGAGAAATGAAGGAGCGCAAGACCGCTCGGGGTCTTGGCTCATACATGCCAAGTGTTGTGTGTATCTGTATTGCCGCAGCATGAGCCAAATGCCTAGCCTTAATTGCAGCGCGGGTTCAGCCAGGCATGAACACTACATCTGTGTCCGCCCTATCCTTACCATAGGCCTACACTCACGTGGCCGCCCACCTTCAACGGCCAACATCACAGTGTCGTTGTCAGGGACATGCGCAGACAGGCATGACAATGGTGTGCCGTAGGAGTGCAAGTGATGCAACCGCGCAGCACACACAAGTAATTAGGCTCGGGGGGAGGGAGGTGCAGCTGTGAGGCAACGTAACACACAGTGATGCCGCTCATTTGCCACATGCAAGACATGTCAAACATGAATCCCAAAGTCGCACACATTCCACCCCACCCCCAACAGGCCACATCACATTTCCTGAAAGCAAGCAGATGACAAACTAACATTAGGGATGAAAGCTCCATTGTCTGAACTATCAGGCAGAAGCACATCTGCACCTCCGACCTGGGAATTGCATGTGCCCGGCACCCCTTGACAGATACTATAGCAGCTGATGACGACTCCCACACTACGCACAGCCCGACGAAAGACCAACCTATACACACCCCACACACAGAAGTCCTTGCTCAAAGTTATCTTGCATGGAATGGCCTTCACACTTACTCCCACACCATCCCAGGCGTACAACCATTGCACACTAAAACAACTCATTGATCCGAGCTGTGGCATTTCATCCACAGAACTGGTGCAGGTCAGAACAGTGCTGCTTCAACCAGAGCCACTAATGCAATGGCAGAACATCCCGGACACATGCACAACCCCTGTCACGTGGAACTGTATCGTGCACGAATGCTGCATTTACTGGGGGCACTGCCATTGGCAGTGCTGCGGATCAGTTACCGGCTAAGCTTCCGCCTTGCCAACGTCATCTGCGTTCAGCCTGTGTTGATTGTCGATCGTGCATATTCGAGTGGTCCATGGATGTCTGCCTATCCAACAGGACGGTAGCTGAACTGGATTTTGACACGTGTGTGCGCCCCCTGTTGGCCCACGACCAGGAGCGTCACCGTGATACCCGTTTATGGGATGCCTTGATACTTGGCATACATGCTGGCAGCTGGACCTGGGAGATTGCACAACTCCTCGTGTGCAGTGACCACATTGAACCACTCCCCTATTGGGCTGTAGTGCTAATTGGTGAAAGGGGGTGGACGCAGCACATCTGTCCGGACCTGCTAATGGATTGCCTCGCCGTCCTGTTTGATGAAGTTGACAACGACCTCATGTTGGAAATGATAGCCTACGAAGCTGCAATCGCTTTCATGGACGAGTAACTACGTACCTGCAGCCACAACAGATTGGAACCCATTGCACATGTCCCAACACCTTGTTGCATCTTGGAGATCTGGTCACATATCCCACGACAACAGTGGACATGGCTGCATTCGCCTGGACTCCGAATACATGAGCGGACAACAACGTGGGTTAACACACACCTGTGAAAGGTGAGGCACTCCCCTGGAGTGGACAGCGACGCTTGGCAACGTTCCTCATTCTGACATACTGCTGCATTGGTCTGCATGTTGTGGCACTTATCTTGCCCGTACTGACACGCATATGCTAATAAAGTCTATGCACCTTCACTTGTATTCAACTGTGATGAGTGTTGATTTGAATGACAATGTGTGTCTCACTGCCTATCTGGGTCACGGCCATACATGCGCATTGATAGCATTACCCAGGGAGTACCTTTTGTGGAATCACTGTCCCTACATTCATCCATACTTTCATACTTGATTGATCATAGCCATGACACATCTGTGTGAATTAGAATGTTTTATTCGCATTCAGTGGAGTGTTGAAGCTGGACCAGTACAGGGCCATGCAAACCCCACTTTACATTGTTGCCCCATGGAGGGCCAGCCAGAGTCCTTTAGGGATTGACAAGTTCATTGGAAGAGGAAGACTTCAGTCCGCAGTGTGATTGCTGTGTCATTGGTAACCAAACAAAATATGGCAGTCCATGTCGAGGTCCAAGGTGAGTGTCGCTGAGTGTATCGGGGGACAGTGGAAGGTGTTATTCCAGGGCATGATGCAGAGGGCAGAACCAAGCTGAAACAGGCCATATGGCGGAGATGAATGCTACCACTTCATTCTTACCACAAAGCCAGATTCATCATCATCTTAGTCCTCTGATGTGTCAGGTGCCTCACATGTGGGTGGTGGTGTTTAGTCTGCATCACTGTGTGGCACTGACACATCAGGGGCCGGAGGTGGAATGTCTGCCGCACTGCGTCGCACTGACACTTCAGGGGGCGGAGATGTGGATGGAGTAGTAGCAGCAGCATTCATCCGCGCCAGGTCTTGTGGCAGCAATGCCATGACGAGGATCTGCAGGGCATGGAAGATCACAGCTACATCTCGCTGGTGTGCAGCCGTCGCAAATATTCTTTCCGCCTGCATCTGCTCCAAGCTCTCCATCATTCTCCTTATGTGTCCCAACTCCCGGCTGACATCGCTGGAGCCACTCTGACTAGACAGTTGTTCTTGGCTCAGAGTCATGACTCCACCGATGTCAGCCATGAATTGTTGGAGAGCATGGAGCGGACAGTGGGTGTCCGTTAGGGACTGTAAGTCGTCACTGATGGGACTTAGACACCCACGTATGGCATCTAGTTTGGCTGCCATGAGGTCGAAACCCCACCCACAGCTGATCAGCCATCTTCTCCTGGCACCCTAACACACGGTGTTGGAATGCCATGTGTTGGTCGTGGGGGTCCTGGGAGACAGCCATGGTGGTGGGTGCTTCCTGCTGTGTGGTCTGTGCAGGGGGTGGGGTCTCCTCGATGCAGCTGGGCTGCCCTGCTCCTGGAGGTGGGGTGCCGAAGCTGTCCATGAGCTGTTGGAGGGCGTCGGTGTCGATGTTGGGGAGGTCCTCTTCATCATCAGTGCTGAGTTGTTGGGTCTGCTCTGCAGGAGGTGTTGATTCTCCCTCTGCAATGTGGAGGGGAGATGCAGATTGACATTGTGTTAACATGTATGTTGACGCATTGTACAAGTTTACTAACAGACTGCATGACAATGTACATTGTGACTGTTTGTGAGGAGATGCCTATTTGATGCGGGACAGTTGACATTTCTACACCATCAGGGATGTGAGGTTGTACTTGTGCATTATCAACTCACAGTTTCCTGCTATGCCAAATGCGAATGGCCATTTTCTACACACAAGCGGCAGCAGTTGTGTCCTCTGTTCTGTTGTGAAAGTGTTGCAGTTTGTACCACATTGTTGTCAATGTTGAGCTGCTCTGATTCTTATGTGTGTGTGCTGCATTGTGGGTGTGTTGCCTCTTCAGCTCTGATTTGGCTGGCCCTTATCCCTTTCAGGCGGTGTGCCTTTCACTTCTGTGCTTATACAGTGCTGAGATATTGCAGACTTGGGTAAATTGGGCTCTTGGTCGGAGTTGTGACTCTTGGGCATGGTTTGTCCGCAGATGTGCTATACTTAATTGTGCATGTGTGCCATTGTGCCCATCTCCCACGTCCCCCCAGTCCCTGGTCATTACTCACCCTGTTGCTGTTGGCTCAGGTCATGTTGTGCAGTGTCCGGTCCCCCAACTCCTGCCACCGTCTCCCCAATGATGACTCGGGTCACCATTTCCTCCATCTCATCCAGCTCCTGGTGTGTCACTGGACTCCCACCTCCAGTCTGCATTGCTGCTTTCTGGTTGGCAGCGAGTTTCAGCTTGGCTTTGCACTTCACATCAGTCCAGCGCTTCTTCCAGTCATCCACTTCCCTTCTCTTCACTCCGACTGCATTCACCTTGGCCAAGATGGACTGCCATATTGTATTTTTAGTTACCAATGACACAGTGGAGGTGATGAACAGTTGGTGGTGGTGTTCTATCACCTCCGTAATGAGGATCTGGTTTTCCTGCGTACTGAAACGCGGCTTCCTCTTCTTCTTCTCCTTGACCTTCCCTGACCCTAGGTCCCAGGCTGGTCCTCCGTGGGGCTTGTGGGGTTCTGGTTGTCCTCTGTACTTGCTCCGGCTACCTCCATGGTGCTTCGCAGTTGTTTGTGTTTTGTTTGTGTTTTTTGTTGCCGCTTTTATAGTGGTTTTTCCCGCCTGACTTGTGGGACTTGCAGGTCTGGCGCTGCTTATCGCTGAATTTTTTATCGCAGTTGGGCCCATCGCAACTTTTTTCACGTTTGTGTTTAGATTTTTATCGCCGTCCCAGTAATTTTATCGCGGACATTTGACGCGTTATCGGGAAACTATCGCATGTTGCCGCCGTGTTGAGAATACTACGTTAATACTGAGTTATTTTCCCGCGATAGACGGCGATATGAAAAATTGCGTTAACATATTTTGGCGATGATTAGCGCACGTTCTTGAGAATATCCCCCTTGGTTTCATAAATGATTCACAGCTATAACATGCAATGTCGATGCAATGCAGTAATACATTAGTTTCATCCCAGTGCGTTTTGTAATGCGCCATTAATACACTTTATTTTCAACAATGATTTTATACAGTGAACAACAACAAAAGGAAAACGCAACCAATAGATTTACTTTATTTCTCAAGGCTTGCTGTGGGGATAGTGAGCACTACAAATCGAATTGTCAAGCACATGCCGGGTTGTGACTAACAGAACACAAATTACATTCATATCTGTTATTATATTGGAGTTTTTTGTTCACAGCCTTGTCTAAAATGGCACTTTAAAGACGCCAGAAGACCTGCTGGCGAAGGAACTGGAAGAGGAAAAACAGTGAAGTATCTAATTGAACGGCACAGGCAGCAACCCTGGTATAATGTGTCATTGATGCTCCAAACGTTGGATATCCCTTTAAGCAACATCAATTGATTTAAGCGCCGGAGACGTTCCGTTCAAATTTCACGTCCACGTCAACCATCTATCTGGAAAACAACAAATTGCTCTAGATTTCCCAACAGTGCACGAGTGCGCAGGCAACACTTTCAGGGAGAGGTTTGGCGTTATATTATTATCGTTCCAAAGACCACTCTGTAGTCTGTTCCACAAAAGGGCAGAGCGCCATGACCTTCTCTTTTGTCAAGCGTTTTTAATAAAGAGCCACTTAAATTTCAGCACTGTGAAAAATGGAGTAAAACAATCCAATCGAACCTTGATCTTTCGAATCAGATATCCATCGCTTTTGTGTGTAGTTTTCATAAACGCATACACAATTCAAGAAAAGGTATTCATAATAAATACGATAATAATTAATGGGTTCATATTTCAGTAGATGTTCTTAACTACACTTAGAAATATTCGGACTCTAAAGGTCTGATTGCGAGTTGCATGGCACTGGTGAGTGGTAAAACTGAACCCGTAAAATAGTGCAATTTGGTAACACCGCACTAATATCGTGAATTTTCGAATTTATCCCCTTGAAATGAGGAATAATTGTGTACACCTGCTTTAAGCTGGCGGAATGCTGCTTAGTATTTACTTTTATGTGGGGAATTATCGCTAACATTTACCACCCGCTCTGAGCAGGTACATTTGAGCGAATGGCTGGCTGGCTGCAGAGAGGTTGGGTGGGGGAGACGGCAGGACGGTGGCAGCCCTGACATGTACCATCCATCAGGGGTTAAACTAATGCATTTTAGTGTGGTGGTCCGCATCACCGCACTAACATGAATTATTCACGCATTTATAGCGCCTCTTGACACCACTGGCTGGGAAACACAAGCTGGGACGCCTGTGGGAGCTGCATTAGCAGCGCTAGCAGCGCACTGGTGCCAGAGTGCTCTGTGTGCTGTCTGACCACCTGCATTCTGGTGCATCAGTTTCACAGTCTATCATACTCTACAACTGAACTCACAATAAATTAACTGCATCGGTACCATGTACCACGGCTGCCTCAGCGTGGCTGCTGCATTCTTGCTCACAACAGGTAGCCGAGGCTCATTCAGTCCAGGTTCGGTGACCTCACTTTCAAGTGATTGGTCAATCCCCCTTACTATGTGGCAGGCAAAACATCGGGGCTTATTTACAAGCCCCTGCGTGCCCGGTGCGTCACTTTTTGTGACGCACCGGCGGCGCAACCTGCTGCCCCATATTTACAAGGAAACGTAAAGCCACCCTGCGTGGCTTTTCGTGTCCTTGTAAATATTGCCCCTTTACACGATACACTTTGCGTGAAAGGGGCATGCCATGGGTGTTGCTGTGTGTGTTCCCACTCAACACCCATGGCTTCTACCGCATTTCCAGATTTACGAAAAATCGTACACCTGGAAATGCATCAGAATGCTACGCTTCCCCAGGGGAGGCATATGAAGGCGCAACAAGAAGAAATGTTTTCATTTCTCCTTGTTTTTTCCCTCTTTCTTTTTTGCAGGAAGGTTTTCCTTCCTGCACAAAAACAATCATCCCCATCATTCAGGCACCCTTGCACCATGGTGCAATGGTGCATGCATCAGCGCATGGCAGCTAATCGTGTGCACGCGTTCGGGAGGTCAAAGTAATCCGTCATATCATTGTAGATAAGACGCATCCCTCTGTTTCAGAATTAACGCAGCGTAGGATGGCGCAGCCAAATGGCTTGCAGCACTGTGCTTGTGCTTGTAAGTAAGGCTCTTTGTTTTTTGCTGCTCCGCAGACAGAGGCAAGTGGGGCTGTGGCCTCTGGTTCAAGTGGCACGACCTTGGCCTTATTGGCAGCGCACTACTCTGTGTGCTATTCAGCCGAGCTAGGATGTCAGCACGTGTGGCACTAGCATGTTTCTAATTTCAAAGTCTTGCCATCCCACAGAGTGAGACAGTTCTGAGCGAAGAGACGAGAGCTACATATGACACACTATTCTCTCGGACACGGCATTTAAATGCCACCTGCCACTGCAGCATAGTGCCATCTGCCCAGCCAGGTCAAAGAACATCAGTCTGAGCACTTCCCAATAAGTCAAAGTAAAGTGCTTGGATTCCTCTTGCCTGCAGTGTGAATAGGCCACGATCAATCCCCCCAACCCAGGATGTAGCCTTACGGCCAGAGCTGCCGACTTTGAATCTGCAGAGCCTAGTTTGAGTATGGGACTCAGCTTAACATCCTGTGATTCTGGTAACATCTCTTAATATCCTGTACCTTTGAAAATGAATGTGTTCTTGTGTGATGTAACTGGTGCTCACTAAGGCACTCCAATACCTTCAGGTTGAGTTTGTGCTATATAAATCTGCAGACAAATGCACAAAAGAGGTAAAAAGAAAGTGTTAATATAAAAAAAAAGACACCAATAGATACCTATTAGGTGGCCGATTTGTACAAACTGAAGCAGAAAACCTGGTAAATCATAGCTTGTCCAACTAAACTGTGTGATCTTAACATATTTTATTTCACCAAAACTGTTTTCACTTCATTATTGTGTATGAAAACACCTTCCCACATGTGAGTTAAAGATACCAGTTGTACAAAAACCTATTGTGCTTGATTTAACAGACTATAATGTTGCTCTATAATAACGTGGGCCACATACAGTTAACATGACAACTGCATTGCCTCTTTGTTCACTAATGGTCCATGTTTCAAAACCACCACTTTTAATAAGTATTTCTCACTGCAGTGCTATAATATGACCTATTAATGTCAAAGCTTTCACTTGTTAAAGAAATACAGGGGCATATTATCAAGGGCTTTATCGTCGCTTTAGCGGCACTTTTTGCCGCCAAAGCGGCGATAATTTTATCGCCCTATTAGCAAGCTGTCGCTAACAGGCGTTAGCGACAGCTTTCAGGCGTTAGAGGCCGGGATTTACATTGCCTTGCATGTCAGCGATAATTATCGCTAATGACATGCAAGGAAGGCGTTCCCTACTAAAAGCGACTGGAAACAGTCGCTAACACCACTACCCCCTATTAGCAAGGCAGGCGAAGCGATAAAATAATCCGCGCTAAGCGCGTTTATCGCTATATTTTATCACCTGCTAGTGAGGATGACTTACCTGTTTAAAGTATAGGAGGTGGATTCTAATGCTGAATCCACCTTAGCGATAATGCGAGAATATCGCTGCTTTTCCAGCGATATTCTCACATTTTGCCGCTATTGCTGGAAATTTTATCGCTATGGAGATAAACCTTGTTAATAGGGTGTTATCTCAGCGATATTTTCCAGCGATAGGCGGCGTTAACCAAAGTCGCGCTAAGCGCGGTTAGCGATAATTATCGCTATTCCTTGGTAATATGCCCCACACTTTTTTGAATTTTGAAGAGACTTTATCATATTTTATTCATGTCTGCAGCATGATTTACATTGCATGCATTTTCAGGGCTCAGCTTGCACATGGGCTGTAAGAGCAAAGCCAGACCCTTGGCTCAGCTCTGGTTTGGCTCTCCCTTTGAATGTGTTGGCTCACCAACCTCTACTACGAGATCCCAGCCCACAACTTAACGCACTGTGAATATACACATTGTTTTAAAATTGCATTACACACAGTATAAGATAGGCTGCCACAAAACACGCAGATGTTTTGTGTTCAATAAAAAGCAAGTGTTAGCCTTCCATTTCAGGGGTTTTGCAAAAGTTTCAAGATATGTCTAGAGCTTCTCATTGTTCAAAAGGGCAGCATTTCTGATGTTCATCACTTTCCATGCACCTCATTAATTGGTTTTACTCCTGAGAAAGTCACACTCTAAGTGTCACACATTTGGCCGTTGAATGTCACTCATAAGCGCACTGGAACCATACAAATGGCACACACAAACAATCTGGAATCTTGGCAGCTATGTGGTGGGGAGGGTGGGGGATGGCAAGGGAGACTGAATTCCACAAGGGGAGCATTTAATGCCCCCTATGTCATGGCTGAGGGTCAGGCAGACACCAGAAAACAGATCCAGGCTGCAGTGCAGTCTATTCCCAAGGCAATTTTAAAATTGGGTTTGTTGTTCTTACACCAGGTAAATTCAGGTGCTAGAAATACAACCCACCCATGATTGAGTAGAGAAGAATTCCCTACTTGGGTTTTGCTCCTCTCAACTCATAATCAGGGCCTAAGTAAAATACTGAGAATGGGCATGCAGTCAGAGTGCTGAATATTACAAACGCTGTTAGCCTAGATTATAAATTGATGAGATAAATTTAAAAAGTACATGGAGTAGCTTTTTGGCTTTTTCCATGTAAAATGTGGAAATCAATGAGAACAGGCTTGCTTATTGTAAGCTGTTGTAAAGTAACAGCAATCAAGTGTGATTTACCCTCATTATGCACTCTCACTGCCAGCCACCACTCCCTTAACCCTATATGTAAGTCTCCCTTAAGGAAGACCTATGGAGCCATATAGCATGGAGCTATATCTTGTTAATTAAGACATATACTTTTCATATGTCTTAACAGCAACACTTTGATATTGTCGTGTTGCTGAGGAAAAGTTAGCAACCCCATTGGCAACGCAGGCACCCTAGGCTGGCTAACTTTTGAACGGGACTACCTAACTGGGTACTGCAAGGTAGGTATCAAATTTATCATGGCATTAAATCTGACTTAATGTCCAAGTCAAAATTATTGTCACAATTAAAGTTAAGAAACTTTTAGAAAGTTGCCACTCTGTGCCCAGCTAGTTCAGTGGCCTCACAAAGGCATTAGCACACAGACAACTTTCTGCTCGCCTGGGGAGACATGAGAATGACTCCTAGGCTTAGAAACAAAGGCAGTTACCGCAGAGTGAAGTGCTACCTCCTTGCCCAAGAACGCCACTTGGGCGTTAGCCCAAAAGGTGAGCTTCAAAGGGGTAGACAGGGACAGAGAGGGAAAACCCATTCCCAAACCTGTTTTCCCGATGGGTGTGTAGCCCTCAGGTAGCCACTCCTATAGGGTGGGCTACCAAGCCCCTGATGACCAAGGAAGGCTCCTGACATTTTGAGAGTAACTAGAATAGTGCACTCTGGGACAGCCAGATGCCACACATTGCAGGAAACACGTCACTAGGAAGGAGGGGACCCAGTAGCCCACTTGCTAGCGACCGTGTAGTCTCCTCGGGGCACTTTCCTGGGATAAATATTGCACCCCTGGCACCCTGCTTGCCAAATCACAGGTGCAGTCCTCAGACTGCATTTCCAGAGGACTGCACCCGCTGCACTTTGGGCTAGTAAAGTTTGGTCTGTGCCTACAGCTCCTGACCTAGGGAAAAGTTAATTCCCGAGACCAAGTCAAAGCAGTGCCTCCAACGATCAGTCGGCTGATCACCTGGAACTAGCTCCAGGGACACAAGAGCTGAAGAAGCCCAAACCGACAATTTAGTAGCCACCACTCAAGTTTTGCCAATACCTGCTGCTGGGCAAACAAAGAGACCGATCCTCAATGGCCAAAAGTTGCACCTGCGTCTGCTGGACCTGGGAGTGCTATCAAAGTCCAGATCTGTCGACCAAGAGGGACACTAGCCCCACCAAAGGATTTCACCCAGATGAAGAGGACTTTGAGAGATCCCCAACCTCTTTGGCCTAAGTCGCACCAAATCACTCGTGGACCGAAGACTCACCACAAAGACACCCCCATCACCGCACCTCAACCGGAGCATCTTTGAAAAAAATGTCTCCTGCATCCCCAGCATCAGGACCACTCCATTATAATCTATGGCGGTCGTCATGTATAGTTTGAAACATGCCTAAAAAATGCTGTTGTAGCAAGGTAACTGTCCAAAGTATCCTCTCTGGGCCCCTAGACGTCCAATCTGTTGGATTTGGTCACCCAAGCCGGGCCGGAGTTGTTGAACTAACTCTTTCAAACTTTTCAAAAGTTTACAAACTGTTTGTTGACCAGTGCTTGTTTGCTGTTGCATTTAAAATTATCTATATCTTCAAGAATCTATATCTCTGGAACCTTGCTGTCGATTGTGATCATCAAAGTCTCTAAAACTCCATAAGAATACACTCTAGTTTTATACATTGTTGTCGTACCTCTTCATTGTTAAGTGACTTTCATATTTCATCATTTGGTGCTGTTAAATGCTTTACACTAAGTTCCTCTGTCATGCCTTGCTGCTCGAAGCCACAGCTACCCAGGGTTGAGCAAAGGTGATACAAACGAGCCTGACTGGGCCCAAGACAGTTTTTGCAAGTATATTCCACAATAAGGCCCCACAGCCATTTCATATAATACACCCAAATCCTCACAACGTAAATAAGAAATCATACATTTTTTATCCTGTGAGACAGGTAAAGGAGTATTCCAAATCTCTTGAGGTCACCATTTTGGGGGATGAAATGGACTGTGGGCCTACCGCAATGATGACCATTGTTTTTCCTTCATTTAGCTTGAACAGTTGCACTGCATCCAGGATGAGACCACAGGGAGACAGGCCCAGATTTTGTTCTTTAGAGTATCCAGATCATCTTCATAAGAGAGAATGATCTGAGTGTAATCAGCGTAAGTCATGGAGGGAATTCAAAGCAATAGATAATGGCAGCCAGATGGAAGACATAGAGACTGAACAATGTAGGACTAAGTGAGGATCCTTGAGGGGCCCCCAACAAATGATAAGTTTAGATTCAGAACAAAAAGAGGGCAGGAAGATACTTTGCATCCTCCACATGAACAGAGTGTCGACCCAGCTTGCAAATGTCATTGAAGGCAACCCTGTGGAGACGAATCTGGTGGGAAATTATATCAAAGACAGCACATAGCTAGAGTAAAATGAGAGCCACTCTACTGCCATAATCAAGGAAAAGGCAGATGCAATGTACAACATAAGGATAGCAATTATTATGCCATGAAGGGGGCAAAAAGTGCATTGATATTAGTCAAACAGAGGGTTTACTTCTCGGAAGGATGATAGCAATAAATCGATTTCCTTTTCTGGAATATTGAGCAGAAGAAGAAGATGAAAGATAGGGCAGTAGGTACTGAGGGTGGTAGGATCAGGGGAGGGTTTCTTTGGGAAGGGCGTAACTTGGGAAATTTCCAGATCTCAGGAACGTCCCTTCCAGTAAAATTATTCTACACATGTTCAAAAGGATTGGAATGATGACCGATTCAGCTTTTTAAATCATGAAAGAAGGGCATCGGTCGAGAGTAGATAAATGCTCTAGATAAGAGTGAGAAACAGGCATGGTGGGACAGGGGAAAGAAGTATTGAACAGGGCATAAATGGTTAGAATTAAATTTTGAAAAAAGGTTGAAAGCGAATAGCACAGTTTTCGAGAAGCAATCAAGTTGGATCGATAAGAATCTTTACAATTTCGGAGATTGGGCTGGAGAAGTTGGTCACGGCTGTAATGTGATGAAGGTGGTGTAAATGAATGACAGGCCTCTTTGACAAATTTTTTTGGACTGCAGTAGCAAAATGCTGCACTGTGTTTTGGTCATGCTATTATAGTCAACTCTTTAAATGTGCTCCATATGTTTACAGTCTTTTCTGGCTGACGCAAGCTCAGGGTTGAACCAGGCTGCAGAAGGTTTTTCCCTGGTGTGCTTGTTATGTTTACTAGGAGCAAGCATGTTGGCCATGATAACTGTTTCCTGTCCGAAAGGTGGCCAAAGTAATGGGTATCGAGGTGAGAGTTGCTACAAGATGAGGCTTCCTTTTTCAGAATAATTATCCTTAGACATATGATATAATTGGGGTGTTCATACATTTTTCTTTGTAGTTACATAATTTTTACACATGTTTTACAGTAATTCTTAACGTATCTGTATTTTTTGTATTACTATATTTTTTTAAAGATTAAAATATATTAAAAAGTACTTTTGCTCAGGTTAAACTTTGTTTCACTTTTTATTGTAAGGGATTAGTGCGGAAGAGTTGTTTAAACCCAGGCGAATCTTTGTTAATGGATGTTGTTTTAGCGTACTTTTCTTTAGTGTTGTGTGTGTTATTTAGTTTACGCTATTGCAGTAGGCCTCATTCTGATATGTAATGGTTATTTGTATTTTATATGTGTATTCCATGCGTTTAACATTGCTTTTAGTCCTTCTTACTTTTCTTTGTTTTTACAAGAGGGTTGTATTTTGAATGGGTTTATATGGATTTTTTTCCTTTACAGGTTTTCTTTCGGGCATCAGACATTATTTTTAGCCTTCATGCATTTTATTGTGGTTTCAAGGAAAAAGAGTAGGCTATTTTTTAACCAAATATATTTTTTTATTTGATTTTTAGCTGTTCCTGGATTGTTTATTTATGTTTTCTAATTTTTAGGTTTAGGATGGATCTACTGGATTATTGGTGAAGTATTGGGTGTTCAATTTTTCACTGGATTGTTATTGTAATTATTTTGGCTCCTTTTTATTGATATTTGTTGGGGGTTCTATTTTTTGGATCGTCATTTCACTGATGAGGACTTCAGCTGAAAAACTGTAAGTCATTTATTTATTAATGTTGTTTGGTGTCTTCTTTTGGAGTTTTTCAATATGGCAGAGTGATTCAGTCCTACTCTAATTGTTCTTCAGGAAGCATTTTGTTGTGCATGTATGTGGCTTTTTTTATATCGTTTTTTTACTGGAAAAGAGTTTGTATTTGTTGACTGCTTTTAAGGTTATTTTGATAGGTTGATTGGGGACTAGTTTGAAAGTTATTGTCACCATTTATGGTAAACGTTAATAAGTGTGTTTGTTATATATGTTCAGTGTTATAATTTAATTTTGTCTTACATTTATATGTGTATATATATTTAATGTAATATATTTTTTTTCATTTACAGTTATGTCAGTTTTACAGTGTTTGATATTTTGGTTTTCATGACTGTTGCTTTGCTTCCTTAGTTTCAATGTGCTGATGATATTTGATATTTCTTTACTTTTGTTTACTATATTATTGCATTTTAGATATTTATTTTTGCAATATTTTTGTACTTAGTATTTTTGTCTTTACCGTTTATGTGTTGCGTCACAATTTTTAGGTTTTTAACATGTTTTGTCATTATTTGTGGGCGTTAATATTTGTTTGTAGTGTCATATACCCAAGCAGGATATTTTAGTTATGAAACATTTTGCACTGCTAAGTTGCAGAATCCTTTCTACCTTCCTCAGTATATTTTAAGCATATTAAATGTCAGGTAACTAATAACCACTGGAGCTTACACCATTTTTCCGTGAATCCCAGAGAAAATACAAAACCCACTCAACATTAGCATCCAAATTTCAATATTCTGATATCTTAATATCCACATTTATCCAATCGAAGACAAACCAGCAACATGCAAACATTTATATATTCTTGGCTTCCCTAGACTACATTTAGGACATTTTCCTTAAGGACAAATGCACCACACAGTAAGATGATTTAGTACTCAAGCATGCGAAATAAACAATCACATGAAAATTAATTTGCTCTTCCTTTTTTCCCAAATAAAGAAGGATTAGAATTAAGGATTGCAGTGTAAGAGTATTTTTTATCATTTTATCTCCATTAATTTGCGCTATTATTTTACTTTGGGAACAATAAATTGGCAGATAATATTTTTCAATATCAATTGGAAAGTGCATACTCTCACTAGGATAACTGCAAATGTTTGAGCAATAGTAAGTAGCCACACACAATTTAACAATTTCTTTTCATGATAGTTTTATTAAACATGCTTCAAGATTTTACTGAATTCTAAAGGCCTAAATCCAAAAGTATCCAAGCAGTGCAAATATTAGTCCTTATGTAAATCTCGCTGGATTAGGAGAGCAGGGAATCACGGTCTTTACAGCAGTGCGGTCTCCCTGCACACTAACATGCAGAGACAATAATTCTGGGGTTTGTTAAGATGTTCTAGCTTAAAACTGCTGTGGAGCTCAAGAAGAACAGGAATATTACTTATTATTGCAAAAGAAATGGCTTCATTTACAAACAAAAAAATGGATCAGGATTCATGGTCAGGAGAAATGAGGGGGTTTGTTAATCATGTTTGATGTGTAAATGGAAATGGGAATGACTGCTGAGCCAAGGGCATTTCCAGTTTTGTTAAACTTCCCATCCTTCGCAGACATTGGCCATGAAGGCTTAGAGGCGGCATAGCAAGCTTATCAAAATACACGATCTTGTCCATATTATGCATAAATACAGAAATAGCAGCACTTAGGGCCTGATTTAGAATTTGGTGGAAAGGGCACTCTGTCGCAACTGCCATGGAGTAGCCCCTCTGCGAAACCCTTGGTCCACCTGCCTGATTTACAGACAAGGCCGGTCTGAGTTTAGACCGTTCAAATGCCCATCCATTTTAGAGTGGGTGGTCGAATGCCACGTTTTCACTCTCACTCACTGTAGTTAACATGCTCCTGCATAGGAGGCAAACCCGCCCATTTGTCCAGCACTACAAAGCTTGCAAAGCTCTCCCGCAGTGCAGGATCCTTGAAGGCAGCCGCAGGGGGACTCAAAACCCCAGGCAACACCACACAGCAAGGTGGGGTCACAGGAGGTGAGTACTGTCAATTTGTCCAGCACTATAAAGCTCGGGAATCTCTCCCGCACTGTGGGCCAAGACTGTTCCTGTCATTACACGGAGGAGGCTGGACTGGGTCACCCCTCTTTCATCTGGGATATGCGCCCTGAGGCCTTCCATCTTCGACCATCTAGTAAAAGCAATTTATTTTAAGTGACCTTAAGTTGTACTGCGTGTCGCCCTCTCAGAAACACCTTCAGGTCGGGTTTCTCCTGTATATTTCTGATACCATTATGGGGAAACATAAATCCTCTGCATTCACTAATCCATCTCTGTTAAGTTAAGTGAATCCAGCGCAAAGAAGACTATTTTGAATTATCTTACTTTGATTGTGGGGGCACTGAATGGCTTGATTTGTTCTGTTGAGGAGGAACTGGATTTACACGCGAGTCCTTCACCTCGGTTCTTTTCTTGCCCTCAGGGGATGATTTAACGCAGAAACAGATTGATGCACTTTCGCCTGCTGGATCAAAGTCCACCGATGTGAATCTGGGTATGGTACTCACAACCAGTGCTTAATTTGAGCCGGGGCTTTCCGGTGCTAAGCACCGCAACTTAATTGGTTTCCGGTGCTCGGCACCGGCACCTAATTGTCAACACCATGCTTAGAACAGTCCACCACATGGTGGCGCTGCTCATCTAATTTAGAGATGAGCAGAACAACGGTAGTTTAGGAATACAATATACATTAAAATTGCTAATACCTGCCTCCCCAGCCATTCCTTTAGCTTTGGGGACCTGGAATAATCTGAACTGTCACATTTACATGCGAGAGAGATGGTTAGTAGTTGTTTTGGCAGCAAAGACAAGGGCGATGGGTGGTGCAAGCTGCAGTGGCCTCCTCGTCAGAGCCCTGGCACTTAATATTTTACAAATTAAGCACTGCTCACAACTGTCTTAAAAATTCATGCTCCATCTAGCCTTGATGGTAATTTTACTGTGGGCCCCATGCTGGCTCATCTGAGGAAGAAAATTAGAAAGAAGTTTTCTAATATTGCCCTTTCTGGTGGTAATAAAATACCTAATCGGGCCTCACGAATACCAAAGGGTGATATAAAAAAACTGGTGTCGCAAATACTGTGGAGAATAATGCTACAGATGACTTTCTGTTGGGCAAATTAGCTACCAAGCTTCAATCCTAGGTAAAGTCTTGTTTCAACTCCTGTAATGACATGCTAGGGTGTATTGAGAAATCTGTTTACTCTTGGGTCACTAATTTAAGTATTGGAGGCATGATTCTCCCTGTATGTTGTCACCATACTTGTATTAAGCTGCAAACAAGCATTACAAATTAATGGAACCTAACCATGACTTTGCTCTCACAGGGTTGTTGAAATGAAAATGTTTTCCTTATTTCGCCTGTGCATTGTTCTATGTAAGTTAGCATTCGGGGCACCATTTTATGTTCAGCCGCCATTTTGAACCATGCTCGAAACTGCTTCTTGCCTCCTCATGAAAATGGGTTGTGGAAAGTTTCGTTTCTCCAAGGTTGGGCCTTGCTTTGCTAATGAATACATTGTTCTTATTAGCGCATACCTTTCTCACTAGATAGAGGCCTTCTCCCACTGATCTAGTGGCGGGCAAGGACAGAATGACCTTGGGTAGGAGATAGTGTGTGACCCGCCTCACAACCGAAACCTATCCTTCTGTACTCCTTTGTTTAGCTGCATCTGCTTGGAAAATTCCATTATGGGCGTGCCTTCATTGGTTCTGAAATGTACATAATGTATCGTTATGCTTGCTGATGTCAGTCCCTCTCTGCAGCACTCCTAGAGACTGGGCAGACCGGGCTCCGCTCAAGCGTATCTGAATAAACATACATTGGTTTGTATTCTCTACTGTCTGACCGACTCTTCATTTGTATGGAAGGCTGAGAGGTGGTGGCGAGTGGCCCGGGTGACCCTAATCGGGTCACTTCCTTCAGTTGGCGCCGAAACAGGGACCCCTTCGGTGAGTGGCCCTTCCCCTTCCGTGGACGGGTGGTAGGTCGAGGCTATTGTTGGGTCGGACGGACAGACCAGGGATCCCTGCATGAGAGAGTTCCTGTAACTCACAGCTGCCCCTTTGATCCCGCCGGACAGTGCCTCGCCCAGTGGTCATCCCGAATTGGTCCTGAACGGCGAAACCCTTGGATCTGACCGTTTGGTCTGAAGAGTCGGCAGTGGAGAATAACTTCATTTTGACCTGCATATATCAGGTGAGTTTGTTTTAGTTCTTTGTGGATATGGCACCATTTTAGTTTGTATTTGGTATGGTCTAAGGGCCGTCATTTGGATAAAACGTTTGAAAATGTTTTGCCAGGCATAGAATAGTGAATTTGTTGTCTTTGAAAATGCCTGGAATAAGTAAATTGTTTTTTTTGTGCTGTCGCTGTTATTCTGCAGATGCTAGATTGGAAGAAGCTCAGCCGGCGCCTCCGGAAGGCTCTCCTAATTTTGATACGTATGTGAAACATGGTCTTGGCCCTATTATGTTTAGTACATTATGGCACAAATATACGAGGGACAATGCTGAATTGCAGTGGCCGTTAACGGGCACTTTTGATTAACAAAAAATGTGTTTTTTACAGGAAAAATTGTTTGCGAAGCGAAGTAGGCAGTCTATATTTGATTCTCTCCGAACGTGGCAAAAGGAGGCTAAACAGAGACGAATAAAGATGGAAAAGGAGGCGCGAAAAGGGAGAATGCAAACATTGACTCAGAAAGCTGTAGCACATGATAGGGAGATACAAGAGATAGGGATTGAACGTGAAAATAGAATGTTTCGATTACACATTGATAAATCCTATGTAGCCCAAGAAGAAAATGATACTTTTGTGGAGGAATTATTAGATAGTCGACCCCCACCTCCGTACGCCCCACAAAAGATATATCCCACTGCACCCTCGCCCTCACAGCCACCTGTTACTGTTGCTGCTACTGTCTCTGTTCCTGTATCTACTGCTACTTTTTCGACAGCCGTGGCATCGGCTCCTTCCCCTTTTTCTCTTCCTCCTACTTCCTCACCGTCCGCAGCAACTGTGACTGTTAGGTGTTAGCATCCCCCTCACGCCCATTGTTTCGGCATACTTCTCGCCAGCTTTTTCCCCTGTGACGCAGCCCTCAGCATCACTGATACCTGTCACTCCAGTTGCCTCTCCTTCTCTGGTTTTTCATCCCCCGGTTTCCTTGAGTAACGGGACGCCAGTGCGCGGGTTTGGAGATGGAGATTGGGCAAAGTTTAAAGAGCGTATGGGTCGGTATGTGCGATCTGAGGTGGGAGATGCGGAGAAAAAGGTAGTGGCTAACCAGGCTGCGCAGTGTGCCCGAAACCCCATTTACAGTGTGGAAAATGTGTGGAATGTGATGAAAGATTATGAGCCTTTTTTACAACAGCATTCCCTTAAGCATATGTCTGCTACTCTGATTGGTCTTTGGGAGCAGTGTTTCAGAGATGCGGCACCACAGATTTTTGTATGATATTAAAGATGTATATGTGTACGTACGTGTATATGTCAGTAATATGGGGCCTGATCAAGTTCTTGGTAGTATAACGATGTTGATTGCTTACCGGGTAGGCTACTCAAGAAGAGCGCCTCTCTGGTATCTCAGTTCCCGATGCGGGAGGTTCAACCTTTATATCACCCCGAAATACCAGAGCTAACGGATCAGCACGGTATTGTCACTAGACCAGGTGTGGCGGCCCATTTCCAAGAACAATGGGTTTATACTCCGTGGAAAAGGAGTGAAGTTTTGTCTCTTAAGACTCATTACCTGATCCTAGGAAAAATCCTACTGCATATTATAAAGATTTGACTGAAGCTGCCTCTTCCACAGTAATGACGCTTGCGGATATTGAAATGTTCTTTGGTCTACTAGTTCCGGTTGATATTTGGAGACAGGTGCACACACAAGATCATGTAGCGGAACTGGGAGGCACATGGGATCAAATTAAAGTATGGGATCAGGAGAGGAAGCCCGGCTACAAGCCTAAGGCAGAGATACTTGCCTTGCCATGCCGCATTATCACGTATATGCTTTCTCTTATTCCGCCGAGAAAGGTTGATTGGGAAAAGTTAACGGCTTGTCGCCAGAAGAAAGATGAGAGTGTGTCAGATTTTTTCACTCAGTTTGAAGATGTGTTTTTGGATTATAGTGGGCAGGATTTGTCTGTTGAGGGAGGTGTCCGGTTGTTTGTTAATAGATTTGTTTCCAATTTGCTTCCCGAGATTGCGACTCGATTGCAGGCTTCTGAAAGCACTTGGTCCACTTCTTCCCCTTCTGTTATTTTGAATATGGCGCAGTATTATGAGCACAGGGAAAATGTGGATAAGGAGAGAACAGAGAAGAAGCGCAAGGATTTGAAGACAAAGGTGTTGTTGCAGCAGGTTTCTAGAAGTAATGGTAGAGGACGTGGTGGTTTGGCCCGTCAGCTTCCACACACTAGTAGGCAGCTGACTACTACGCCTTTAGGGCCGAATCAGTGTGCGTATTGTAAGGAGAGGGACACTGGCGTAGCAAGTGTCCTGTGTTGTTGCAGAAGGTGGCAGTCTCTGGAGGATGAGGTTCTCGTGGACGGGGTCAGGGAGCTGGTGGGGCAGGCAGGGCTCCAAATGCTGTGGCCTCACATGGTCGTTCTGATAATAATTACTTTGATGACCCTCGGGCGGACAGTATTATCATGATGATTATGACACAGATGAGGTGACAGGAATGTCATACAGTTAGGACACTATAATCAAGCAAAACGATCCCTTTGGGTTCCTTTTAAAGCATACAGTATAGTGCACTACATTCACTCATAAACCATTCACCAGCACCAAATAGTAACCCCAAAACACAATATAAGAAAAGTCATATATTTTTATTAGCTGTATATCACAATGTTATAAAAGTTATTAAAAATCACAAATATTTTCCCAATACACATATATTAAAAACATATATCAAAAACATTTCATTCACAGTAAAAGGGAGAGCTAAAAGATTATTCTCTAAAACCCAAAATCAACAACCTGCTTCACATTAAAGACACTTCAGATACATATAGTTAAACATTAATGTATCACATTCAATGTATAAGTAATATGCTTTTCTTTTGTCCAAGCCAGATATTATTTCAAATGTTTTTAGCCAGACCAGCTCTAATCGGACCAGGTGTTGTTTGGGTATTCCTTTAGACACAGAAGCTGACGCGTTTCGGTGGTATCTAATGATTCACCACCTTCTTCAGGCTAAACAGTGCTTTAAATAATCTCCCCAATTATTGATCTAAAAAACAATGATATCAACATATGAGAAACAATATTGTATATAAAATAATTGTCATATACAAATGCTCTATTTTAAAAAAAAATTATAATCTACAGATCATATAACATTTCACATTCCATTTACCTAATCAATCATAGCAAAAAACATTTTACTATATATATTGTTATTAGAGAAACTAAACAGAATGTTATTTTCCATATTGCAGTCTGGGTTTCACAGATGGTGATTATCCATACTTTGACTCACCACTTATTCACCAAGCTCACTCACATCATTTCTTAAACTACACACATTCCTCGTCAGTTGTAAAACGTTTTTTGCTATGATTGATTAGGTAAATGGAATGTGAAATGTTATATGATCTGTAGATTATAATTTTTTTTTAAAATAGAGCATTTGTATATGACAATTATTTTATATACAATATTGTTTCTCATATGTTGATATCATTGTTTTTTAGATCAATAATTGGGGAGATTATTTAAAGCACTGTTTAGCCTGAAGAAGGTGGTGAATCATTAGATACCACTGAAACGCGTCGCTTCTGTGTCTAAAGGAATACCCAAACAACACCTGGTCCGATTAGAGCTGGTCTGGCTAAAAACATTTGAAATAATATCTGGCTTGGACAAAAGAAAAAGCATATTACTTATACATTGAATGTGATACATTAATGTTTAACTATATGTATCTGAAGTGTCTTTAATGTGAAGCAGGTTGTTGATTTTGGGTTTTAGAGAATAATCTTTTAGCTCTCCCTTTTTACTGTGAATGAAATGTTTTTTGATATATGTTTTTAATATATGTGTATTGGGAAAATATTTGTGATTTTTTAAATAACTTTTATAACATTGTGATATACAGCTAATAAAAATATATGACTTTTCTTATATTGTGTTTTGGAGTTACTATTTGGTGCTGGTGAATGGTTTATGAGTGAATGTAGTGCACTATACTGTATGCTTTAAAAGGAACCCAAAGGGATCGTTTTGCTTGATTATAGTATTCTACTGTTGGTGTCCTGTCCCTTTGGCTGAATTGGACCCCTCTCTTCTTATTTTTGGTAATACAGCTAGGACAGCCAGGGACAGAGTGAGGGACCTGTTTCGATACCTGTAGACCAACGCGGTCCTTATGATACTGCGGATTTGAATGGCTCAGCTAAGGAATTTTTGGTGGATACAGGTGCAACAAACAGTTCTATTTCTCGTTCTTTGGTCCCTGGGGTGGCTCTGTCTGGCCATAATAATGTTTCAGTAGGTTTCTCTGGTGTACCGGTTGTGAGCCCCATTTCAGACCACTTGCATTGACTATTGGTCCTTTTACTGTGGATTCGCCATTCTTATTGACATCTAATTGTGGAGAGAATTTGATGGGTTTGGATTTGTTGAAGAAATTGCATGCTACGATCTATTGCTCCCCGGCAGGTGTTTACATGACAATCGGTCCGGATGTGGCAAGTGCTAAACAGTGTCTGTCCAAAGATGCGCCCCTTCCAGCTGAGTTTAAAGATGCGATCTTAATCTCCCCAGTAGTTCAAAGTAGAGCTACTAGGACTAGGGACTCAAAAAATGTGGATACTGGTAAGATTGAGGCCCTGTCAGATAAAAGAAAGCGGGGGATTGGGATAAGAAAAACCAAGGGTAAGGGTAGTAATGGCACTTCTTCCCCCCGGAAAACCCTGAAAACCCTGAAAACCACTTCAGTTGGCACACAAACCGAGATAACCCTACCCCTATCAGCGTTGAACGTTGTTAACACCAAGGAAGTTATGACCGAACTCTCTGTAGGATTGAATGACCCTGGGTTGAGAGCGGCTCTAACTTGTGTTTGTGAACTGGTTGAAAATATTTTTTCTTTATTGTGGGATAAAATCAGCCTTTTAGAGTCTGCAATAAAAACCCTAAGCTGTAATAATGTGGGTCTGCAATCAACCAGAGTGGAAAGGGATGATACAAGGTCAATGGTGGGTAGTTGGTTACCAGATGTTCATGAAGGGAAAATCGCTAAAACAAATGAGAACAAATCCATTCCTAGCAACGAGGGGAAAAATAGCTTGGAGATATTGTCTGTAGGGCCGAACATGATAGACTCTCAGGGCCCACAAAGGGGACATGTAACATCTTTAGTTAGGAGAGATGGTGTGAGTGCCCCTATTGGGAGCCTGAGAGACAAGGAATCTAATGACTCTTCGGTCCCTAATATGGAGATTCTGTGTCTTCCCCCGGCATCATGTCCTTATGTTTTGATTCTGGCTGGGGCCCCTGCACTAAGGGTTGGGCAGAAAGAAAATTGGAATGATCTAAGGAACAAAACTGTAGATTGGTTGATGAAACATAAGAACTTCCATCCTTCTGATACCAATGAAATCTTAATGGTTCGCAGAGTAGGGTGGATAGGGCAATCTACTAAGAGTATAATGGGTGATTGCATTGTGGTTAACTTTCGTAGGCAGAAGGTGGTTCATTATCTTTTACAACACTGTGATGCAACTTTTGCTCCTAATACCGGGATCAGCGCACTCCCTTTAGGATATTTTTATAAGCCTGAAGGTGGGAACAAAGTCATTAGATTTCCACCTGTTATGCAATCTAACAGATTTCAAGCGTTGTCAGACTTGGATTCCCAAGACTGACAACTACATAAAGTCCGGCACGGAAGCACACGGATAACTGTTTTTAAAGATCTGAAACCAACAGTTACCGATAATGTCCCTTAGGGATACCTGTTAGTATTTTAACTGCGCCTAATGATTCGGGACCTATAACTATTGATAATATTGCTCCAGGGACGCTCCCCAGTACCTGCCAAAGGGACCAGTTAGGTAATTTTAATAGCAGCCAGAATGAAAATGTATGTAGGAATTCTGGAGGACCTTCAAAATGCATAGTAGATTCAAATAGGGTGCATGTCAAGGAAGACCTATTAGTTCAGCAGGGTGAGAAGGATATAACAAATGGCAATTTAATCAGCAATTTTGGTAATGAGTGTGAGGAAACCCCAAGATTAGCAAATGTAGGTGAGGGGATAATCTGTGAACAGAGTATGGAAGGACGTAAAACGAAGATAAAATTGACCTCATGGAATATTGCAGGGATTAGGAGAAACCAAAGGGATGTAATATGGCAGGAATATATTGGACAAAGTGAAATAGTCCTATTCCAAGAAACTTGGGCCTTGGAAAGCCCTCATAAAATAGGGTTTAAAACCTTTAGTTCTCCTGCTATTCCTTCAGTTAGAGGAAGGCCTTCGGGAGGTCTAGCTATTTGGATAAAAATTACCCTAGGTGTTGACATTAAGCAAATTGATTCCCCTTGTCAAGACATTTTGGGAATAACATTTTTAGCACCTGATAAAAGGGAAGTTTACATTTTTAATATATATAGCAGACCGAATGCAGCAAGTAGAGAACTGGAAGTTATCGAGCATCTGGATCAAATCTTAACCACGATTAACCAGAGTGCTTTGATAATTATCGGGGGTGATTTCAACCGCAAATTTGAACCTGTGGTTGGATTTGAAAATATTTTTGAAGATGAGGACTTGGCCAATAACATTCCACTTTTGGACAGTAGCCCAGTAGTATCGTGTACATGCGCAGTGGCGCAGCTGTTAAGACTGGTTTCAGCCCATGGCTTACGTGCCTGTAATGGGCGATTACCTTCTGATAGCCCAAACTTACCAACATTTACTCGGGGCAACTCTAAAAGTTGTATAGATTATATATTGGTATCTATTCCCCTTTGGTCCATGTTATATGATCTAGTAATTGAGGATAGAACAGAGAGTGACCATCATCCTCTATGCTTGACGCTCTCATCCTCTCTTTTTCAGTTAAGTTCCCTAAGGAGACGCAACCTTAGTTATAGTCCAATTGAGCCACTACTATCGAACAACCGAAGAGCACTTAGATGGCCCTTGGTTTTGGGAAACGAAAGGACTATTAAAAAGATCTATGATATTTATGTAGAAATAGTCGCCCCGCATGTAAACCTACCAATAATAGAGATTCCAATTATGGAAATGCATGACAAAATGGTAGAAGAATTAGTACCAATACTGAGTAAGGTTCCAAAGGTATCTAAAAAGGGAATATCTGAGACAGCTACACTAGAGAACCCATGGTATAACAAAGATTGCCGTAACGCAAAAAAAGATTTGATTCAGGCAACAACGTTTATGGACATGGTAACATTAAGAGAAAAAAGGATCTATTACAAGAGGGTACTGGCCCAGGCTAGGAAAAACTGGGAAGACAATATTTGGACTGAGTTGATAACTGCAGGTAAATTAAATGATCAAGCTACCTTTTGGCGTTTGATATCTAAGGGTAACAAAAAAGGGAAATGTAACAAGGACCTTTTCCTTGATGCAAACACCTGGGTAACTCATTTTTCACAACTTTACTCATTCTCCAATAATGATATTGATTACAATCATGAAGATTATAAAATTCACCCAAGTGATGCCCCATTATATTTTAGTATGCCGGAAACAATAGTAGCGATAAACGCGGTAAAAGCAGGGAAGGCACCTGGACCAGGCAAGATACCAGGTGACTTATGGAGACACGAGAAAGAGGACTGGGCTCCATATATTAATCTCCTATGTAATGCAGTTGCATCAGGTGCACCGATTCCTGAAACGTGGAGGGGTGCAGAGATTGCAACTATTTTTAAAAAGGGTAACCGCCATGACCCGTCGCATTATCGACCGATTAGCTTAATTGATGTTTTACAAAAGATATATGCACGTCAAATTTTAAATAAACTGAGCAATTGGATTGGGGAGTACAGTATTTTATCTAAGTATCAAGCAGGCTTTAGAGCCAAAACTAGCACGATTGATCAGGTTTTTAGATGTCTCTGCATAATTTGGAAGTATATTACAGTTAAGAAAGCTCATCTGTACATTGCCTTTGTAGACCTTAAGTCAGCCTTTGACCTCATACCAGAAACCTCCTGTGGAAATCACTAAGAGACCAGGGCGTCCCTGGGGAAATCCTTGTCCAGATCATTAGACTACACGAGGACAACTTTGCAAGGGTTAGATGGGGGCCAAATGGCGAACTTACAGACCGTATACAAGTAAAAAGGGGGGTAAGGCAGGGATGCATCTTGGCCCCTACCTTATTTTCGTTGTACGTTAATGACATCCCTGAATATCTCTTGGGCTGCGAACATGATTCTCCCAAGCTAGGGGGGGTGCCAGTACCGGCACTTTTATTTGCCGATGATACAATTTTAATATCACAAACCCTCAAAGGTCTGCAAAGCTTATTAAATATTTTCGAAATTTACTGTGAAACAAAGGGCTTGGAAATAAATTCTACCAAAACAAAATATATGGCAGTCAACCCACACAAATCTTTTAAAAAAAACTTAACTTTCAAAAATGAGAAGATAGAATATGTGCTAAATTTTAACTATTTAGGCATTACTTTAGATTCTAAAATGAATTGGAGACCACAGTTGGAAAAAAGTAAAACAATATTAATCCAAAACTCAGTCCCAATAGCAAGGAAACATGAGAGCAGTTTGTCTAAATCTGTTTCTCCTGCACTTGAGTTATATAAAGATAGGGTGCAATCTGCATGCCTTTACGGGGCTGAACTGTGGGGTCATGTAACAACGAATACTTTTATGGTGCACAAGAACAAATTCCTTAGGAAACTGTTAAGTTTACCAATGCGTACGCCACTAATGCCAGTAGTGATGGACTTAAATATCCGTCGCACTGTTCAGCAGGCAACTTTGCGACCATTATTGTTTTGGGTCCGTCTGTGGTCAACAGATGAACTTATTCATTATAGAGAAGGCCTAGAGGAAATTTTTAGAATTAAAAATGGCACAAGGTTGCCATGGTTGAATCATATTCACGATAGGTTTTATAAATTAGGATTAAAACAGTTTTGGGAGGCCCCTCGGGGACTGACTACGGGGTCAAAAAAACTGCTGAAACAGACATTTTGGGCTTTTATTCAAGATTCTTTGTCCCATAGTTCAAAACTAGGCACTTTATCCACAAGGTTCCTTTCAATAAAACCAAACGGTAAATTTGAGTCCTTTTTGGATGAAATACAACCGCAGCGTGCTAAATCCATCTACCTTAAATTCCGCTACAGTATTTTACAGATTAATGCAAATACAGTGAAATGGATCCGCAGCGCTGGGGGTACAAACGATGGTTGTTGTGACATCTGCCACACTGGTGCAAAAGAGAATGAATTGCACGTGTTATTCTTCTGCCCAGCTTATATACACTCGAGGAAGAAATGGATTAAACCCATTTGCCAGCTCTTGGGTATTAGGTCATGTTGTGAGGCGGCAAGAATACTGCGAACAGATACTACACAAGCAATAGTATTTAGTGTAAGCAGATATCTCTTTGGTGTTGATTTAATAAGAAAGAGAATAGGACTGAAATTTTAGATACCTATAGGTACTTGTGAGTTTTAATGAATTTAAAACTAGATTTGTACTTTGTTGGCTTTGTACTAGAGGGACTACGTCCCACTATGTATTATTTTTAGCTGGTCGCCATGGAACCTTGTATATCTTTGAAAGTCCCACTAATTGTTTACAATATAAAATGTACTTCCCATACAAATGTGTGATTTTAAATATTGTTAAAATGCTATTCTATTGTAAAATGTATTTATTGACGGGATTTTATATATATTTATTGTCTTTTAAAAATCTAAGAAAGGTCTTATATTGGGACATTGATTCCCAATAATTGTGCATCGTCGGGCGGGATACCCCTTGAAATGTTGCTGTATGATGTTCTTATATTGAATGCAATCTTTTATGGTTTTTTAAATCGAAATAAAGATTATTGAATTGAATTGAATTGAATTGAGTTTAAAGATGTGCCGCCCACTTTGTGGGCCACAGGCGACACAGATGTGGGACTGTTACAGATACCATCGGTTTTGATCACAGTTAAAGACAATGCTATATTGCCTCGTATCCCTCAGTATAAAATACAGCAGGCAGGTGAGCGAGCTTTATTGGAAATTGTACAAGACTTGATTGGGAAAGAAGTGGTTGAGGAGACATCTGCTAATATTTGTAATGGCCCTATTCTCCCCATTCTAAAATGTACACCTTCGGGTTCCTCTGACGATCATGCAGATGTTTATCGTTTTGTGATTGATTTGCGTGAAGTTAATAAAATAGTAGTTCCCCAGTTTCCTGTGGTCCCCGACATTACTACTCTTTTAACAATGATTCCTTCTACTGCCAAATTCTTCTCTGTCATCGATTTGAAAAATGCATTCTTCAGTGTTCCTATCCATCCAGATAGCAGGTATTTGTTCGGTTTTACACTAGCTGGCAGAAGTTTTAGATTCTGTCAAGCTCCTCAGGGCTATACTGAGAGTCCAAGTATCTATAGTCAAGCTTAAAAGAGCCAATTGGATTCCCTTTCGCTTCCTACAGGTAATGTATTGGTTCAGTACGTTGACGATCTCCTCATTGCTTCTGACACAGAACAAGGTTGTAGGGATAGTACCGTTAAATTGTTGTTGCATTTGGCACAGCACGGACATAAAGTATCTCTTTTCAAATTTCAGTTTTGTCGACAGGAGGTCACCTATTTACGTCACCTACTGTTGAAGGAGGGTAGGGGATTGACTCCTTGGCACTTCTTTCCTTGTTTAATTATGCATCCCTTTGGCCGGCCTATTGATGAGGAGGAACAGCCATTTGCACCGCCGCGCTCAATGAGGGGTTGGTCGACTAAGAGTAAAATAATTGGCATATTAATAGTTGTGATTGCACTAGCAACAATACTTGGAATATCCTGGTTTTTGGAGGAGAAATTTCCTGCGCATTCCTTGGTTGGTACAACTCCCGCTCCCCCTGAACACATTTTTGTTACTCTAGCCCCTCACAAAGAAGCGCATAGAAAGTCCTACACAGACAATGTATTTATACAAATGTTGCGTCAGGCCCATAATGTGTCCAATACCACTAATTGTTGGGTTTGTGGGTTACTTCCTTCGGTCACTCATAAGAGTGACAACTTGCTGTCGATGCCACTGTCATATACTGGCAGCTGCAATGGTTGGTACGAATTGTTTCGACTGGTGAACTTCCAATTTCATCTTTCTACTTTGGGCATGACATCTTCTGATTCTCACACTGCGATTGAATATTTACACTTCTACCAAGGGTTTACCCCTATAGGACCGGCAGGACAAGGGACTCTAGGCACATTGTCCTCAAAGTCATGTTTGAATACGTATTGTAAAGTAAAGGATAATGCCTGGTTTCGAATGGAAATGGCTGATTTCCAACGGTTTAAAACATCTGAGTATTTTTAATCCTTCCAAGGTCGCAATATTTCCACAGATAAGCCGATACCTATGTCAGTGGTTAATACAACAGCTAGTTTTTGTGTCCAGGGGACTGGGGAGATAAAGGTGGGGGACAGTAAATGTAATTTTACCTACAGATTGAATACGACTAATAGTCCGCCTTTGATTCTCCCCCATAATGTCTATTAGTCACTTTGCAGAACAGGATGGTGCTAGATGTTATACTCACAGATAGGGGAGGGGCCTGTCGCGTCATTGGCAGCAGCAGTTGTGTTTACATACCTAATAACGCTCCTAATGTTTATTCAGCCATACAAAAATTACATAGAATATCCGCTGAAATACACCAAGAGTAGGTACTTGGACACTGTCGGGGTGGTTTTGGAACACGCTAACTTCCTGGAGTTGGAAGGTCCTCACTTTCTTGGCCATAGTTGCCGGTATCCTCTTCACGTGTTGCTTCTGCATACAATGTCTCCCAGCTTGTTGTTCCTATTGTTTTAATATCCTCACTCCTAAGCAGAAACTGTCAATTCATGATACTAATGCTACAATTATGTCGCAAAAGGTTATTGATGTTTTATGCAGATTGATGAAGGTATTTTTGAGATTACATCTTTCCTTGCAGCCTCCATCTCTGATACTGAATCTGTGACCAGCTCCTAATACTGATGTTCTTTTGTCCTCAAACATGTTATATTTTCTTTGATCATTTCCTAAAATAGTTAGCTCATGCTAAAAGGAGGGTCGTTGCAATGAAAATGTTTTCATTATTTCGCCTGTGCATTGTTCTTTGTAAGTTAGCATTTGCGGCACCATTTTATGTTCAGCTGCCATTTTGAACCATGCTCAAAACTGCTTCTTGCCTCCTCATGAAAATGGGTTGTGGAAAGTTTCGTTTCTCCAAGGTTGGGCCTTGCTTTGCTAATGAATACACTGTTCCTATTAGCGCATACCTTTCTCACTAGATAGAGGCCTTCTCCCACTGGTCTAGTGGCGAGCACGGACAGAACGACCTTGGGTAGGAGATAGTGTGTGCGCGGCCTCACAGCCGAAACCTATCCTTCTGTACTCCTTTGTTAGCTGCCACTGCTTGGAAAATTCCTTTATGGGCGTGCCTTCATTGGTGCTGAAATGTACATAATATATCGTTATGCTTGCTGATGTCAGTCCCTCTCTGCAGCACTCCTAGAGACTGGGCAGACCGGGCTCCGCTCGAGCGTATCTGAATAAACATATACTGGTTTGTATTCTCTACTGTCTGACCGACTCTTCATTTGTGTGGAAGGCTGAGAGGTGGTCACGAGTGGCCCAGGTGACCCTAATCAGGTCACTTCCTTCAGGGGTGGGGCAGCACAGACTGTCTTTTTGTATTCAACAGGGGATATGGGGAGTACTCAGTCACTCTGTGGCCCCACTGAGATCCCTCTCAATAAGCCTATTACTGAGGTCTCCTCCCGTGAACAAGTTCAGTCGTTCAAACAGGGTCCTAGTGGTCTACTAGATAACCCTCACCTTTTATGTGATCCCCACATGGTGGGTCTCCCTGTGATCAAGACGTCTGATAAGATGCGATTTCCTAACATAGGTGATGTGTTGGATTTGTCCTCTGGAGCGGCCCATCTCATGGTTGTCTTATATAATGTACCTAAATTGCAACCAGCAGTGGTTGAGCATTATTCACAAATGAAAAACAAAGTTACCCACTGGATTTGTTCGCATCGTAGGGATTTGCTGCCTTTATGCCAATATATTAATATGATCAGGAGGGTTAAATTGGTTAGGTCTAATTCTAAAATATACGAGGGTGACGATGTGGCGGTGAACTTCAATTGACTGGGGATTGCTGAATGGCTTCTGTCATTATTTTCCTGCTTCCCTATCATGATATCAATCAATCAATCAATCAATCAATCAATCAGGGGTTTGTTAAAGCACGACTACTCACCCGTAAGGGTCTCAAGGCGCTAGGGGTGGGGGGGTGCAGGTTCCATTCCATCAAGGAGGGGGTCTGTCGAAGAGCCAGGTTTTGAGGTTTCTTGCAAAGATGGGGAGCGATGTTGTCTGTCTGAGGTGGAGCGGAAGGGCGTTCCATGCTTTGGCCGCGAGGAAGGAGAAGGAGCGGCCTCGCGATCTGGTCTTTCTCGTGCAGGGGACCACGGCGTAGGAGAGCTGGGCTGATCATAGGGTCCTTTGGGGTGCGTGGAATTTGAGTTGGCTGTTCAGGTATGCTGGTCCGGTGCCGGGGAGGGTCTTGTGTGCGTGGGTGAGCATCTTGAAGGTGATTCTCGCCTCGACGGGGAGCCAGTGGAGTGTGCGCAGGTGCTGGGAGATGTGGCAGTGTTTTGGCAGGTTGAGGACCAGTCTTGCGGCGGCGCTCTTGATGTTCTGTAGCTTGCGGGTGAGGTTTTTGTTTATTCCGGCGTAGAGTGAGTTGCCGTAGTCGAGTCTGCTGGTGACCAGGGCGTGAGTGACAGTCTTTCGGTGTTCAAGGGGGATCCATTTGAAGGTCTTACGAAGGAGGCGGAGGGTGTGGAAGCAGGAAGACGAGACAGAGTTGATCTGGCGGTCCATTTTGAGCTCGGAGTCCAGGATGATTCCCAGGTTGCGTGCGTGGTCCGTGGGGGTTGGCGGGTTTCCGAGGGTGGGGGGCCACCAGGTGTCGATCCAGGCATCGGGGTTTGGGCCCATGATGAGTACTTCTGTTTTGTTGGTGTTTAGTTGTAGGCAGCTGTTTTTCATCCATTTAGCGACGGCTTCCATGCCTTCTCGAAAGTTGCGTCTGGCGGTGTTGGGCTCGTTGGCTAGGGAGAGGATGAGCTGGGTGTCGTCTGCGTATGACACGATGTTGAGTCCGTAGGTTCTGACGATGGGGGCGAGTGGAGCCATGTAGACGTTGAAGAGCATCGGGCTGAGGGAGGAGCCCTTGGGGACTCTGCAGGTGGTAGGTGTGGGGTCCGAGAGGAAAGGGGGGAGTTTGACCCGCTGCGTCCTGCCGGAGAGGAAGGAGCGGATCCAGTCGAGGGCCTTGTCCTGGATTCCTGCTTCGTAGAGTCTGCGTATTAGGGTGTGGTGGGAGACTGTGTCGAACGCCGCTGATAGGTCGAAGAGGATGAGGGCTACTGTTTCTCCTTTGTCCAGTAGGGTGCGGATGTCGTCTGTTGCGGCGAGGAGGGCGGTTTCCGTACTGTGGTTTTTTCTGAAGCCGGATTGGGAGGAGTCGAGGATGTTGTCAGGAGCGGCTGCTTTCAATGGGCGGAGGGGCTGCGCCCCCCCTCCAATTTTCCTGCTTTATGTGCCATCAATAAATACATCATCACATATTTAAAACCTGCAAATTAACTCTTTGAAAGGCACATAAAGCAAGAAAAAAAACGCACCTTTCAAACAGCCGATGCTGCATGACTTGAAGCGATACCAAAGGGGATGATGGACGGAGCGTTAGAGCAAATCAAACACTCACCCCCAGTCAACTGATCTGGGTTTAATCCATCATCATTCTTTAGCTCACTCCACCACCCCAGTTCAGACATGGCCATATGCAAATCAGTCTGACCCTGTGCCTCATGGGAACAGTCCAGCCCGAACTGCCAAGCCATGTCTTTCCTGGACTGGAAACAAGCATCCTGGGACTGGTTTCGGGTTCAAAACCCTCATCAGCCAGGCTATCTTGAATCCAGTGGCAAAGTGAGCAAGGGACCCACGTCTAGGCATACCCTGCCAACTTAGGGCGAACAAAGCGATACCAAAGGGGATGATGGACGGAGCGTTAGAGCAAATCAAACACTCACCCCCAGTCAACTGATCTGGGTTTAATCCATCATCATTCTTTAGCTCACTCCACCACCCCAGTTCAGACGTGGCCATATGCAAATCAGTCTGACCCTGTGCCTCATGGGAACAGTCCAGCCCGAAACGATGGATTTAGGCCCAGATCTCTGTACTGGGGTGAATGTACGACATTGTTCTGCATTCTGTCCATCAATTGTTGTTTTTGCATTTGTCACCCCGAGTGGGACGGGTATGCCCAGACGTGGGTCCCGTGCTCTCCATGCCACTGGAGTCAAGCTATCCTGGCTGATGAGGGCTGATAGCCCGAAACCGGTCCTAGGATGCTTGTTTCCAGTCCAGGGAGGACCTGGCCTGGCAGTTCGGGCTGGACTGTTCCCATTGGGCGCAGGGTCAAGACTGATTTGCATATGGCTGGGTCCAAACTGGAATGGCATGGTGAGCAAAATAACGATGGATTTAGGCCCAGATCTCTGTACTGGGGTGAATGTACGACATTGTTCTGCATTCTGCCCATCAATTGTTGTTTTTGCATTTGTCACCCCGAGTGGGACGGGTATGCCCAGACGTGGGTCCCGTGCTCTCCATGCCACTGGAGTCAAGCTATCCTGGCTGATGAGGGCTGATAGCCCGAAACCGGTCCTAGGATGCTTGTTTCCAGTCCAGGGAGGACCTGGCCTGGCAGTTCGGGCTGGACTGTTCCCATTGGGCGCAGGGTCAAGACTGATTTGCATATGGCTGGGTCCAAACTGGAATGGCATGGTGAGCAAAAAAACGATGGATTTAGGCCCAGATCTCTGTACTGGGGTGAATGTACGACATTGTTCTGCATTCTGTCCATCAATTGTTGTTTTTGCATTTGTCACCCCGAGTGGGACGGGTATGCCCAGACGTGGGTCCCGTGCTCTCCATGCCACTGGAGTCAAGCTATCCTGGCTGATGAGGGCTGATAGCCCAAACCGGTCCTAGGATGCTTGTTTCCAGTCCAGGAAGGACCTGGCCTGGCAGTTCGGGCTGGACTGTTCCCATTGGGCGCAGGGTCAAGACTGATTTGCATATGGCTGGGTCCAAACTGGAATGGCATGGTGAGCAAAAAAACGATGGATTTAGGCCCAGATCTCTGTACTGGGGTGAATGTACGACATTGTTCTGCATTCTGTCCATCAATTGTTGTTTTTGCATTTGTCACCCCGAGTGGGACGGGTATGCCCAGACGTGGGTCCCGTGCTCTCCATGCCACTGGAGTCAAGCTATCCTGGCTGATGAGGGCTGATATCCCGAAACTGGTCCTAGGATGCTTGTTTCCAGTCCAGGGAGGACCTGGCCTGGAAGTTCGGGCTGAACTGTTCCCATTGGGCACAGGGTCAAGACTGATTTGCATATGGCTGGGTCCAAACTGGAATGGCATGGTGAGCAAAAACGATGGATTTAGGCCCAGATCTCTGTACTGGGGTGAATGTACGACATTGTTCTGCATTCTGTCCATCAATTGTTGTTTTTGCATTTGTCACCCCGAGTGGGACGGGTATGCCCAGACGTGGGTCCCGTGCTCTCCATGCCACTGGAGTCAAGCTATCCTGGCTGATGAGGGCTGATAGCCCGAAACCGGTCCTAGGATGCTTGTTTCCAGTCCAGGGAGGACCTGGCCTGGCAGTTCGGGCTGGACTGTTCCCATTGGGCGCAGGGTCAAGACTGATTTGCATATGGCTGGGTCCAAACTGGAATGGCATGGTGAGCAAAAAACGATGGATTTAGGCCCAGATCTCTGTACTGGGGTGAATGTACGACATTGTTCTGCATTCTGTCCATCAATTGTTGTTTTTGCATTTGTCACCCCGAGTGGGACGGGTATGCCCAGACGTGGGTCCCGTGCTCTCCATGCCACTGGAGTCAAGCTATCCTGGCTGATGACGGCTGATAGCCCGAAACCGGTCCTAGGATGCTTGTTTCCAGTCCAGGGAGGACCTGGCCTGGCAGTTCGGGCTGGACTGTTCCCATTGGGCGCAGGGTCAAGACTGATTTGCATATGGCTGGGTCCAAACTGGAATGGCATGGTGAGCAAAAAACGATGGATTTAGGCCCAGATGTCTGTACTGGGGTGAATGTACGACATTGTTCTGCATTCTGTCCATCAATTGTTGTTTTTGCATTTGTCACCCCGAGTGGGACGGGTATGCCCAGACGTGGGTCCCGTGCTCTCCATGCCACTGGAGTCAAGCTATCCTGGCTGATGAGGGCTGATAGCCCGAAACCGGTCCTAGAATGCTTGTTTCCAGTCCAGGGAGGACCTGGCCTGGCAGGTCGGGCTGGACTGTTCCCATTGGGCGCAGGGTCAAGACTGATTTGCATATGGCTGGGTCCAAACTGGAATGGCATGGTGAGCAAAAAACGATGGATTTAGGCCCAGATCTCTGTACTGGGGAGAATGTACGACATTGTTCTGCATTCTGTCCATCAATTGTTGTTTTTGCATTTGTCACCCCGAGTGGGACGGGTATGCCCAGACGTGGGTCCCGTGCTCTCCATGCCACTGGAGTCAAGCTATCCTGGCTGATGAGGGCTGATAGCCCGAAACCGGTCCTAGGATGCTTGTTTCCAGTCCAGGGAGGACCTGGCCTGGCAGTTCGGGCTGGACTGTTCCCATTGGGCGCAGGGTCAAGACTGATTTGCATATGGCTGGGTCCAAACTGGAATGGCATGGTGAGCAAAAAACGATGGATTTAGGCCCAGATCTCTGTACTGGGGTGAATGTACGACATTGTTCTGCATTCTGTCCATCAATTGTTATTTTTGCATTTGTCACCCCGAGTGGGACGGGTATGCTCAGACGTGGGTCCCGTGCTCTCCGTGCCACTGGAGTCAAGCTATCCTGGCTGATGAGGGCTGATAGCCCGAAACCGGTCCTAGGATGCTTGTTTCCAGTCCAGGGAGGACCTGGCCTGGCAGTTCGGGCTGGACTGTTCCCATTGGGCGCAGGGTCAAGACTGATTTGCATATGGCTGGGTCCAAACTGGAATGGCATGGTGAGCAAATAAACGATGGATTTAGGCCCAGATCTCTGTACTGGGGTGAATGTACGACATTGTTCTGCATTCTGTCCATCAATTGTTGTTTTTGCATTTGTCACCCCGAGTGGGACGGGTATGCCCAGACGTGGGTCCCGTGCTCTCCATGCCACTGGAGTCAAGCTATCCTGGCTGATGAGGGCTGATAGCCCGAAACCGGTCCTAGGATGCTTATTTCCAGTCCAGGAAGGACCTGGCCTGGCAGTTCGGGCTGGACTGTTCCCATTGGGTGCAGGGTCAAGACTGATTTGCATATGGCTGGGTCCAAACTGGAATGGCATGGTGAGCAAAAAACGATGGATTTAGGCCCAGATCTCTGTACTGGGGTGAATGTACGACATTGTTCTGCATTCTGTCCATCAATTGTTGTTTTTGCATTTGTCACCCCGAGTGGGACGGGTATGCCCAGGCGTGTGTCCCGTGCTCTCCATGCCACTGGAGTCAAGCTATCCTGGCTGATGAGGGCTGATAGCCCGAAACCGGTCCTAGGATTCTTGTTTCCAGTCCAGGGAGGACCTGGCCTGGCAGTTCGGGCTGGACTGTTCCCATTGGGCGCAGGGTCAAGACTGATTTGCATATGGCTGGGTCCAAACTGGAATGGCATGGTGAGCAAAAAATGATGGATTTAGGCCCAGATGTCTGTACTGGGGTGAATGTACGACATTGTTCTGCATTCTGTCCATCAATTGTTTTTGCATTTGTCACCCCGAGTGGGACGGGTATGCCCAGACGTGGGTCCCGTGCTCTCCATGCCACTGGAGTCAAGCTATCCTGGCTGATGAGGGCTGATAGCCCGAAACCGGTCCTAGGATGCTTGTTTCCAGTCCAGGGAGGACCTGGCCTGGCAGTTCGGGCTGGACTGTTCCCATTGGGCGCAGGGTCAAGACTGATTTGCATATGGCTGGGTCCAAACTGGAATGGCATGGTGAGCAAAAAACGATGGATTTAGGCCCAGATCTCTGTACTGGGGTGAATGTACGACATTGTTCTGCATTCTGTCCATCAATTGTTGTTTTTGCATTTGTCACCCCGAGTGGGACGGGTATGCCCAGACGTGGGTCCCGTGCTCTCCATGCCACTGGAGTCAAGCTATCCTGGCTGATGAGGGCTGATAGCCCGAAACCGGTCCTAGGATGCTTGTTTCCAGTCCAGGGAGGACCTGGCCTGGCAGTTCGGGCTGGACTGTTCCCATTGGGCGCAGGGTCAAGACTGATTTGCATATGGCTGGGTCCAAACTGGAATGGCATGGTGAGCAAAAAAACGATGGATTTAGGCCCAGATCTCTGTACTGGGGTGAATGTACGACATTGATCTGCATTCTGTCCATCAATTGTTATTTTTGCATTTGTCACCCCGAGTGGGACGGGTATGCTCAGACGTGGGTCCCGTGCTCTCCATGCCACTGGAGTCAAGCTATCCTGGCTGATGAGGGCTGATAGCCCGAAACCGGTCCTAGGATGCTTGTTTCCAGTCCAGGGACGACCTGGCCTGGCAGTTCGGGCTGGACTGTTCCCATTGGGCGCAGGGTCAAGACTGATTTGCATATCGCTGGGTCCAAACTGGAATGGCATGGTGAGCAAATAAACGATGGATTTAGGCCCAGATCTCTGTACTGGGGTGAATGTACGACATTGTTCTGCATTCTGTCCATCAATTGTTGTTTTTGCATTTGTCACCCCGAGTGGGACGGGTATGCCCAGACGTGGGTCCCGTGCTCTCCATGCCACTGGAGTCAAGCTATCCTGGCTGATGAGGGCTGATAGCCCGAAACCGGTCCTAGGATGCTTATTTCCAGTCCAGGGAGGACCTGGCCTGGCAGTTCGGGCTGGACTGTTCCCATTGGGTGCAGGGTCAAGACTGATTTGCATATGGCTGGGTCCAAACTGGAATGGCATGGTGAGCAAAAAACGATGGATTTAGGCCCAGATCTCTGTACTGGGGTGAATGTACGACATTGTTCTGCATTCTGTCCATCAATTGTTGTTTTTGCATTTGTCACCCCGAGTGGGACGGGTATGCCCAGACGTGTGTCCCGTGCTCTCCATGCCACTGGAGTCAAGCTATCCTGGCTGATGAGGGTTGATAGCCCGAAACCGGTCCTAGGATTCTTGTTTCCAGTCCAGGGAGGACCTGGCCTGGCAGTTCGGGCTGGACTGTTCCCATTGGGCGCAGGGTCAAGACTGATTTGCATATGGCTGGGTCCAAACTGGAATGGCATGGTGAGCAAAAACGATGGATTTAGGCCCAGATGTCTGTACTGGGGTGAATGTACGACATTGTTCTGCATTCTGTCCATCAATTGTTGTTTTTGCATTTGTCACCCCGAGTGGGACGGGTATGCCCAGACGTGGGTCCCGTGCTCTCCATGCCACTGGAGTCAAGCTATCCTGGCTGATGAGGGCTGATAGCCCGAAACCGGTCCTAGGATGCTTGTTTCCAGTCCAGGGAGGACCTGGCCTGGCAGTTCGGGCTGGACTGTTCCCATTGGGCGCAGGGTCAAGACTGATTTGCATATGGCTGGGTCCAAACTGGAATGGCATGGTGAGCAAAAAACGATGGATTTAGGCCCAGATCTCTGTACTGGGGTGAATGTACGACATTGTTCTGCATTCTGTCCATCAATTGTTGTTTTTGCATTTGTCACCCCGAGTGGGACGGGTATGCCCAGACGTGGGTCCCGTGCTCTCCATGCCACTGGAGTCAAGCTATCCTGGCTGATGAGGGCTGATAGCCCGAAACCGGTCCTAGGATGCTTGTTTCCAGTCCAGGGAGGACCTGGCCTGGCAGTTCGGGCTGGACTGTTCCCATTGGGAGCAGGGTCAAGACTGATTTGCATATGGCTGGCTCCAAACTGGAATGGCATGGTGAGCAAAAAAACGATGGATTTAGGCCCAGATCTCTGTACTGGGGTGAATGTACGACATTGTTCTGCATTCTGTCCATCAATTGTTGTTTTTGCATTTGTCACCCCGAGTGGGACGGGTATGCCCAGACGTGGGTCCCGTGCTCTCCATGCCACTGGAGTCAAGCTATCCTGGCTGATGAGGGCTGATAGCCCGAAACCGGTCCTAGGATGCTTGTTTCCAGTCCAGGGAGGACCTGGCCTGGCAGTTCGGGCTGGACTGTTCCCATTGGGCGCAGGGTCAAGACTGATTTGCATATGGCTGGGTCCAAACTGGAATGGCATGGTGAGCAAAAAACGATGGATTTAGGCCCAGATCTCTGTACTGGGGTGAATGTACGACATTGTTCTGCATTCTGTCCATCAATTGTTGTTTTTGCATTTGTCACCCCGAGTGGGACGGGTATGCCCAGACGTGGGTCCCGTGCTCTCCATGCCACTGGAGTCAAGCTATCCTGGCTGATGAGGGCTGATAGCCCGAAACCGGTCCTAGGATGCTTGTTTCCAGTCCAGGGAGGACCTGGCCTGGCAGTTCGGGCTGGACTGTTCCCATTGGGCGCAGTGTCAAGACTGATTTGCATATGGCTGGGTCCAAACTGGAATGGCATGGTGAGCAAAAAACGATGGATTTAGGCCCAGATCTCTGTACTGGGGTGAATGTACGACATTGTTCTGCATTCTGTCCATCAATTGTTGTTTTTGCATTTGTCACCCCGAGTGGGACGGGTATGCCCAGACGTGGGTCCCGTGCTCTCCATGCCACTGGAGTCAAGCTATCCTGGCTGATGAGGGCTGATAGCCCGAAACCGGTCCTAGGATGCTTGTTTCCAGTCCAGGGAGGACCTGGCCTGGCAGTTCGGGCTGGACTGTTCCCATTGGGCGCAGGGTCAAGACTGATTTGCATATGGCTGGGTCCAAACTGGAATGGCATGGTGAGCAAAAAACGATGGATTTAGGCCCAGATCTCTGTACTGGGGTGAATGTACGACATTGTTCTGCATTCTGTCCATCAATTGTTGTTTTTGCATTTGTCACCCCGAGTGGGACGGGTATGCCCAGACGTGGGTCCCGTGCTATCCATTTCCACTGGAGTCAAGCTATCCTGGCTGATGAGGGCTGATAGCCCGAAACCGGTCCTAGGATGCTTGTTTCCAGTCCAGGGAGGACCTGGCCTGGCAGTTCGGGCTGGACTGTTCCCATTGGGCGCAGGGTCAAGACTGATTTGCATATGGCTGGGTCCAAACTGGAATGGCATGGTGAGCAAAAAACGATGGATTTAGGCCCAGATCTCTGTACTGGGGTGAATGTACGACATTGTTCTGCATTCTGTCCATCAATTGTTGTTTTTGCATTTGTCACCCCGAGTGGGACAGGTATGCCCAGACGTGGGTCCCGTGCTCTCCATGCCACCGGAGTCAAGCTATCCTGGCTGATGAGGGCTGATAGCCCGAAACCGGTCCTAGGATGCTTGTTTCCAGTCCAGGGAGGACCTGGCCTGGCAGTTCGGGCTGGACTGTTCCCATTGGGCGCAGGGTCAAGACTGATTTGCATATGGCTGGGTCCAAACTGGAATGGCATGGTGAGCAAAAAACGATGGATTTAGGCCCAGATCTCTGTACTGGGGTGAATGTACGACATTGTTCTGCATTCTGTCCATCAATTGTTGTTTTTGCATTTGTCACCCCGAGTGGGACGGGTATGCCCAGACGTGGGTCCCGTGCTCTCCATGCCACTGGAGTCAAGCTATCCTGGCTGATGAGGGCTGATAGCCCGAAACCGGTCCTAGGATGCTTGTTTCCAGTCCAGGGAGGACCTGGCCTGGCAGTTCGGGCTGGACTGTTCCCATTGGGCGCAGGGTCAAGACTGATTTGCATATGGCTGGGTCCAAACTGGAATGGCATGGTGAGCAAAAAACGATGGATTTAGGCCCAGATCTCTGTACTGGGGTGAATGTACGACATTGTTCTGCATTCTGTCCATCAATTGTTGTTTTTGCATTTGTCACCCCGAGTGGGACGGGTATGCCCAGACGTGGGTCCCGTGCTATCCATTTCCACTGGAGTCAAGCTATCCTGGCTGATGAGGGCTGATAGCCCGAAACCGGTCCTAGGATGCTTGTTTCCAGTCCAGGGAGGACCTGGCCTGGCAGTTCGGGCTGGACTGTTCCCATTGGGCGCAGGGTCAAGACTGATTTGCATATGGCTGGGTCCAAACTGGAATGGCATGGTGAGCAAAAAACGATGGATTTAGGCCCAGATCTCTGTACTGGGGTGAATGTACGACATTGTTCTGCATTCTGTCCATCAATTGTTGTTTTTGCATTTGTCACCCCGAGTGGGACAGGTATGCCCAGACGTGGGTCCCGTGCTCTCCATGCCACCGGAGTCAAGCTATCCTGGCTGATGAGGGCTGATAGCCCGAAACCGGTCCTAGGATGCTTGTTTCCAGTCCAGGGAGGACCTGGCCTGGCAGTTCGGGCTGGACTGTTCCCATTGGGCGCAGGGTCAAGACTGATTTGCATATGGCTGGGTCCAAACTGGAATGGCATGGTGAGCAAAAAACGATGGATTTAGGCCCAGATCTCTGTACTGGGGTGAATGTACGACATTGTTCTGCATTCTGTCCATCAATTGTTGTTTTTGCATTTGTCACCCCGAGTGGGACGGGTATGCCCAGACGTGGGTCCCGTGCTCTCCATGCCACTGGAGTCAAGCTATCCTGGCTGATGAGGGCTGATAGCCCGAAACCGGTCCTAGGATGCTTGTTTCCAGTCCAGGGAGGACCTGGCCTGGCAGTTCGGGCTGGACTGTTCCCATTGGGCGCAGGGTCAAGACTGATTTGCATATGGCTGGGTCCAAACTGGAATGGCATGGTGAGCAAAAAACGATGGATTTAGGCCCAGATCTCTGTACTGGGGTGAATGTACGACATTGTTCTGCATTCTGTCCATCAATTGTTGTTTTTGCATTTGTCACCCCGAGTGGGACGGGTATGCCCAGACGTGGGTCCCGTGCTCTCCATGCCACTGGAGTCAAGCTATCCTGGCTGATGAGGGCTGATAGCCCGAAACCGGTCCTAGGATGCTTGTTTCCAGTCCAGGGAGGACCTGGCCTGGCAGTTCGGGCTGGACTGTTCCCATTGGGCGCAGTGTCAAGACTGATTTGCATATGGCTGGGTCCAAACTGGAATGGCATGGTGAGCAAAAACGATGGATTTAGGCCCAGATCTCTGTACTGGGGTGAATGTACGACATTGTTCTGCATTCTGTCCATCAATTGTTGTTTTTGCATTTGTCACCCCGAGTGGGACGGGTATGCCCAGACGTGGGTCCCGTGCTCTCCATGCCACTGGAGTCAAGCTATCCTGGCTGATGAGGGCTGATAGCCCGAAACCGGTCCTAGGATGCTTGTTTCCAGTCCAGGGAGGACCTGGCCTGGCAGTTCGGGCTGGACTGTTCCCATTGGGCGCAGGGTCAAGACTGATTTGCATATGGCTGGGTCCAAACTGGAATGGCATGGTGAGCAAAAAACGATGGATTTAGGCCCAGATCTCTGTACTGGGGTGAATGTACGACATTGTTCTGCATTCTGTCCATCAATTGTTGTTTTTGCATTTGTCACCCCGAGTGGGACGGGTATGCCCAGACGTGGGTCCCGTGCTATCCATTTCCACTGGAGTCAAGCTATCCTGGCTGATGAGGGCTGATAGCCCGAAACCGGTCCTAGGATGCTTGTTTCCAGTCCAGGGAGGACCTGGCCTGGCAGTTCGGGCTGGACTGTTCCCATTGGGCGCAGGGTCAAGACTGATTTGCATATGGCTGGGTCCAAACTGGAATGGCATGGTGAGCAAAAAACGATGGATTTAGGCCCAGATCTCTGTACTGGGGTGAATGTACGACATTGTTCTGCATTCTGTCCATCAATTGTTGTTTTTGCATTTGTCACCCCGAGTGGGACAGGTATGCCCAGACGTGGGTCCCGTGCTCTCCATGCCACCGGAGTCAAGCTATCCTGGCTGATGAGGGCTGATAGCCCGAAACCGGTCCTAGGATGCTTGTTTCCAGTCCAGGGAGGACCTGGCCTGGCAGTTCGGGCTGGACTGTTCCCATTGGGCGCAGGGTCAAGACTGATTTGCATATGGCTGGGTCCAAACTGGAATGGCATGGTGAGCAAAAAACGATGGATTTAGGCCCAGATCTCTGTACTGGGGTGAATGTACGACATTGTTCTGCATTCTGTCCATCAATTGTTGTTTTTGCATTTGTCACCCCGAGTGGGACGGGTATGCCCAGACGTGGGTCCCGTGCTCTCCATGCCACTGGAGTCAAGCTATCCTGGCTGATGAGGGCTGATATCCCGAAACTGGTCCTAGGATGCTTGTTTCCAGTCCAGGGAGGACCTGGCCTGGAAGTTCGGGCTGAACTGTTCCCATTGGGCACAGGGTCAAGACTGATTTGCATATGGCTGGGTCCAAACTGGAATGGCATGGTGAGCAAAAACGATGGATTTAGGCCCAGATCTCTGTACTGGGGTGAATGTACGACATTGTTCTGCATTCTGTCCATCAATTGTTGTTTTTGCATTTGTCACCCCGAGTGGGACGGGTATGCCCAGACGTGGGTCCCGTGCTCTCCATGCCACTGGAGTCAAGCTATCCTGGCTGATGAGGGCTGATAGCCCGAAACCGGTCCTAGGATGCTTGTTTCCAGTCCAGGGAGGACCTGGCCTGGCAGTTCGGGCTGGACTGTTCCCATTGGGCGCAGGGTCAAGACTGATTTGCATATGGCTGGGTCCAAACTGGAATGGCATGGTGAGCAAAAAACGATGGATTTAGGCCCAGATCTCTGTACTGGGGTGAATGTACGACATTGTTCTGCATTCTGTCCATCAATTGTTGTTTTTGCATTTGTCACCCCGAGTGGGACGGGTATGCCCAGACGTGGGTCCCGTGCTCTCCATGCCACTGGAGTCAAGCTATCCTGGCTGATGACGGCTGATAGCCCGAAACCGGTCCTAGGATGCTTGTTTCCAGTCCAGGGAGGACCTGGCCTGGCAGTTCGGGCTGGACTGTTCCCATTGGGCGCAGGGTCAAGACTGATTTGCATATGGCTGGGTCCAAACTGGAATGGCATGGTGAGCAAAAACGATGGATTTAGGCCCAGATGTCTGTACTGGGGTGAATGTACGACATTGTTCTGCATTCTGTCCATCAATTGTTGTTTTTGCATTTGTCACCCCGAGTGGGACGGGTATGCCCAGACGTGGGTCCCGTGCTCTCCATGCCACTGGAGTCAAGCTATCCTGGCTGATGAGGGCTGATAGCCCGAAACCGGTCCTAGAATGCTTGTTTCCAGTCCAGGGAGGACCTGGCCTGGCAGGTCGGGCTGGACTGTTCCCATTGGGCGCAGGGTCAAGACTGATTTGCATATGGCTGGGTCCAAACTGGAATGGCATGGTGAGCAAAAAACGATGGATTTAGGCCCAGATCTCTGTACTGGGGAGAATGTACGACATTGTTCTGCATTCTGTCCATCAATTGTTGTTTTTGCATTTGTCACCCCGAGTGGGACGGGTATGCCCAGACGTGGGTCCCGTGCTCTCCATGCCACTGGAGTCAAGCTATCCTGGCTGATGAGGGCTGATAGCCCGAAACCGGTCCTAGGATGCTTGTTTCCAGTCCAGGGAGGACCTGGCCTGGCAGTTCGGGCTGGACTGTTCCCATTGGGCGCAGGGTCAAGACTGATTTGCATATGGCTGGGTCCAAACTGGAATGGCATGGTGAGCAAAAAACGATGGATTTAGGCCCAGATCTCTGTACTGGGGTGAATGTACGACATTGTTCTGCATTCTGTCCATCAATTGTTATTTTTGCATTTGTCACCCCGAGTGGGACGGGTATGCTCAGACGTGGGTCCCGTGCTCTCCGTGCCACTGGAGTCAAGCTATCCTGGCTGATGAGGGCTGATAGCCCGAAACCGGTCCTAGGATGCTTGTTTCCAGTCCAGGGAGGACCTGGCCTGGCAGTTCGGGCTGGACTGTTCCCATTGGGCGCAGGGTCAAGACTGATTTGCATATGGCTGGGTCCAAACTGGAATGGCATGGTGAGCAAATAAACGATGGATTTAGGCCCAGATCTCTGTACTGGGGTGAATGTACGACATTGTTCTGCATTCTGTCCATCAATTGTTGTTTTTGCATTTGTCACCCCGAGTGGGACGGGTATGCCCAGACGTGGGTCCCGTGCTCTCCATGCCACTGGAGTCAAGCTATCCTGGCTGATGAGGGCTGATAGCCCGAAACCGGTCCTAGGATGCTTATTTCCAGTCCAGGAAGGACCTGGCCTGGCAGTTCGGGCTGGACTGTTCCCATTGGGTGCAGGGTCAAGACTGATTTGCATATGGCTGGGTCCAAACTGGAATGGCATGGTGAGCAAAAAACGATGGATTTAGGCCCAGATCTCTGTACTGGGGTGAATGTACGACATTGTTCTGCATTCTGTCCATCAATTGTTGTTTTTGCATTTGTCACCCCGAGTGGGACGGGTATGCCCAGGCGTGTGTCCCGTGCTCTCCATGCCACTGGAGTCAAGCTATCCTGGCTGATGAGGGCTGATAGCCCGAAACCGGTCCTAGGATTCTTGTTTCCAGTCCAGGGAGGACCTGGCCTGGCAGTTCGGGCTGGACTGTTCCCATTGGGCGCAGGGTCAAGACTGATTTGCATATGGCTGGGTCCAAACTGGAATGGCATGGTGAGCAAAAAATGATGGATTTAGGCCCAGATGTCTGTACTGGGGTGAATGTACGACATTGTTCTGCATTCTGTCCATCAATTGTTTTTGCATTTGTCACCCCGAGTGGGACGGGTATGCCCAGACGTGGGTCCCGTGCTCTCCATGCCACTGGAGTCAAGCTATCCTGGCTGATGAGGGCTGATAGCCCGAAACCGGTCCTAGGATGCTTGTTTCCAGTCCAGGGAGGACCTGGCCTGGCAGTTCGGGCTGGACTGTTCCCATTGGGCGCAGGGTCAAGACTGATTTGCATATGGCTGGGTCCAAACTGGAATGGCATGGTGAGCAAAAAACGATGGATTTAGGCCCAGATCTCTGTACTGGGGTGAATGTACGACATTGTTCTGCATTCTGTCCATCAATTGTTGTTTTTGCATTTGTCACCCCGAGTGGGACGGGTATGCCCAGACGTGGGTCCCGTGCTCTCCATGCCACTGGAGTCAAGCTATCCTGGCTGATGAGGGCTGATAGCCCGAAACCGGTCCTAGGATGCTTGTTTCCAGTCCAGGGAGGACCTGGCCTGGCAGTTCGGGCTGGACTGTTCCCATTGGGCGCAGGGTCAAGACTGATTTGCATATGGCTGGGTCCAAACTGGAATGGCATGGTGAGCAAAAAACGATGGATTTAGGCCCAGATCTCTGTACTGGGGTGAATGTACGACATTGATCTGCATTCTGTCCATCAATTGTTATTTTTGCATTTGTCACCCCGAGTGGGACGGGTATGCTCAGACGTGGGTCCCGTGCTCTCCATGCCACTGGAGTCAAGCTATCCTGGCTGATGAGGGCTGATAGCCCGAAACCGGTCCTAGGATGCTTGTTTCCAGTCCAGGGACGACCTGGCCTGGCAGTTCGGGCTGGACTGTTCCCATTGGGCGCAGGGTCAAGACTGATTTGCATATCGCTGGGTCCAAACTGGAATGGCATGGTGAGCAAATAAACGATGGATTTAGGCCCAGATCTCTGTACTGGGGTGAATGTACGACATTGTTCTGCATTCTGTCCATCAATTGTTGTTTTTGCATTTGTCACCCCGAGTGGGACGGGTATGCCCAGACGTGGGTCCCGTGCTCTCCATGCCACTGGAGTCAAGCTATCCTGGCTGATGAGGGCTGATAGCCCGAAACCGGTCCTAGGATGCTTATTTCCAGTCCAGGGAGGACCTGGCCTGGCAGTTCGGGCTGGACTGTTCCCATTGGGTGCAGGGTCAAGACTGATTTGCATATGGCTGGGTCCAAACTGGAATGGCATGGTGAGCAAAAAACGATGGATTTAGGCCCAGATCTCTGTACTGGGGTGAATGTACGACATTGTTCTGCATTCTGTCCATCAATTGTTGTTTTTGCATTTGTCACCCCGAGTGGGACGGGTATGCCCAGACGTGTGTCCCGTGCTCTCCATGCCACTGGAGTCAAGCTATCCTGGCTGATGAGGGTTGATAGCCCGAAACCGGTCCTAGGATTCTTGTTTCCAGTCCAGGGAGGACCTGGCCTGGCAGTTCGGGCTGGACTGTTCCCATTGGGCGCAGGGTCAAGACTGATTTGCATATGGCTGGGTCCAAACTGGAATGGCATGGTGAGCAAAAAAACGATGGATTTAGGCCCAGATGTCTGTACTGGGGTGAATGTACGACATTGTTCTGCATTCTGTCCATCAATTGTTGTTTTTGCATTTGTCACCCCGAGTGGGACGGGTATGCCCAGACGTGGGTCCCGTGCTCTCCATGCCACTGGAGTCAAGCTATCCTGGCTGATGAGGGCTGATAGCCCGAAACCGGTCCTAGGATGCTTGTTTCCAGTCCAGGGAGGACCTGGCCTGGCAGTTCGGGCTGGACTGTTCCCATTGGGCGCAGGGTCAAGACTGATTTGCATATGGCTGGGTCCAAACTGGAATGGCATGGTGAGCAAAAAACGATGGATTTAGGCCCAGATCTCTGTACTGGGGTGAATGTACGACATTGTTCTGCATTCTGTCCATCAATTGTTGTTTTTGCATTTGTCACCCCGAGTGGGACGGGTATGCCCAGACGTGGGTCCCGTGCTCTCCATGCCACTGGAGTCAAGCTATCCTGGCTGATGAGGGCTGATAGCCCGAAACCGGTCCTAGGATGCTTGTTTCCAGTCCAGGGAGGACCTGGCCTGGCAGTTCGGGCTGGACTGTTCCCATTGGGAGCAGGGTCAAGACTGATTTGCATATGGCTGGCTCCAAACTGGAATGGCATGGTGAGCAAAAACGATGGATTTAGGCCCAGATCTCTGTACTGGGGTGAATGTACGACATTGTTCTGCATTCTGTCCATCAATTGTTGTTTTTGCATTTGTCACCCCGAGTGGGACGGGTATGCCCAGACGTGGGTCCCGTGCTCTCCATGCCACTGGAGTCAAGCTATCCTGGCTGATGAGGGCTGATAGCCCGAAACCGGTCCTAGGATGCTTGTTTCCAGTCCAGGGAGGACCTGGCCTGGCAGTTCGGGCTGGACTGTTCCCATTGGGCGCAGGGTCAAGACTGATTTGCATATGGCTGGGTCCAAACTGGAATGGCATGGTGAGCAAAAAACGATGGATTTAGGCCCAGATCTCTGTACTGGGGTGAATGTACGACATTGTTCTGCATTCTGTCCATCAATTGTTGTTTTTGCATTTGTCACCCCGAGTGGGACGGGTATGCCCAGACGTGGGTCCCGTGCTCTCCATGCCACTGGAGTCAAGCTATCCTGGCTGATGAGGGCTGATAGCCCGAAACCGGTCCTAGGATGCTTGTTTCCAGTCCAGGGAGGACCTGGCCTGGCAGTTCGGGCTGGACTGTTCCCATTGGGCGCAGTGTCAAGACTGATTTGCATATGGCTGGGTCCAAACTGGAATGGCATGGTGAGCAAAAAACGATGGATTTAGGCCCAGATCTCTGTACTGGGGTGAATGTACGACATTGTTCTGCATTCTGTCCATCAATTGTTGTTTTTGCATTTGTCACCCCGAGTGGGACGGGTATGCCCAGACGTGGGTCCCGTGCTCTCCATGCCACTGGAGTCAAGCTATCCTGGCTGATGAGGGCTGATAGCCCGAAACCGGTCCTAGGATGCTTGTTTCCAGTCCAGGGAGGACCTGGCCTGGCAGTTCGGGCTGGACTGTTCCCATTGGGCGCAGGGTCAAGATTGCATATGGCTGGGTCCAAACTGGAATGGCATGGTGAGCAAAAACGATGGATTTAGGCCCAGATCTCTGTACTGGGGTGAATGTACGACATTGTTCTGCATTCTGTCCATCAATTGTTGTTTTTGCATTTGTCACCCCGAGTGGGACGGGTATGCCCAGACGTGGGTCCCGTGCTATCCATTTCCACTGGAGTCAAGCTATCCTGGCTGATGAGGGCTGATAGCCCGAAACCGGTCCTAGGATGCTTGTTTCCAGTCCAGGGAGGACCTGGCCTGGCAGTTCGGGCTGGACTGTTCCCATTGGGCGCAGGGTCAAGACTGATTTGCATATGGCTGGGTCCAAACTGGAATGGCATGGTGAGCAAAAACGATGGATTTAGGCCCAGATCTCTGTACTGGGGTGAATGTACGACATTGTTCTGCATTCTGTCCATCAATTGTTGTTTTTGCATTTGTCACCCCGAGTGGGACAGGTATGCCCAGACGTGGGTCCCGTGCTCTCCATGCCACCGGAGTCAAGCTATCCTGGCTGATGAGGGCTGATAGCCCGAAACCGGTCCTAGGATGCTTGTTTCCAGTCCAGGGAGGACCTGGCCTGGCAGTTCGGGCTGGACTGTTCCCATTGGGCGCAGGGTCAAGACTGATTTGCATATGGCTGGGTCCAAACTGGAATGGCATGGTGAGCAAAAAACGATGGATTTAGGCCCAGATCTCTGTACTGGGGTGAATGTACGACATTGTTCTGCATTCTGTCCATCAATTGTTGTTTTTGCATTTGTCACCCCGAGTGGGACGGGTATGCCCAGACGTGGGTCCCGTGCTCTCCATGCCACTGGAGTCAAGCTATCCTGGCTGATGAGGGCTGATAGCCCGAAACCGGTCCTAGGATGCTTGTTTCCAGTCCAGGGAGGACCTGGCCTGGCAGTTCGGGCTGGACTGTTCCCATTGGGCGCAGGGTCAAGACTGATTTGCATATGGCTGGGTCCAAACTGGAATGGCATGGTGAGCAAAAACGATGGATTTAGGCCCAGATCTCTGTACTGGGGTGAATGTACGACATTGTTCTGCATTCTGTCCATCAATTGTTGTTTTTGCATTTGTCACCCCGAGTGGGACGGGTATGCCCAGACGTGGGTCCCGTGCTATCCATTTCCACTGGAGTCAAGCTATCCTGGCTGATGAGGGCTGATAGCCCGAAACCGGTCCTAGGATGCTTGTTTCCAGTCCAGGGAGGACCTGGCCTGGCAGTTCGGGCTGGACTGTTCCCATTGGGCGCAGGGTCAAGACTGATTTGCATATGGCTGGGTCCAAACTGGAATGGCATGGTGAGCAAAAAAACGATGGATTTAGGCCCAGATCTCTGTACTGGGGTGAATGTACGACATTGTTCTGCATTCTGTCCATCAATTGTTGTTTTTGCATTTGTCACCCCGAGTGGGACAGGTATGCCCAGACGTGGGTCCCGTGCTCTCCATGCCACCGGAGTCAAGCTATCCTGGCTGATGAGGGCTGATAGCCCGAAACCGGTCCTAGGATGCTTGTTTCCAGTCCAGGGAGGACCTGGCCTGGCAGTTCGGGCTGGACTGTTCCCATTGGGCGCAGGGTCAAGACTGATTTGCATATGGCTGGGTCCAAACTGGAATGGCATGGTGAGCAAAAAACGATGGATTTAGGCCCAGATCTCTGTACTGGGGTGAATGTACGACATTGTTCTGCATTCTGTCCATCAATTGTTGTTTTTGCATTTGTCACCCCGAGTGGGACGGGTATGCCCAGACGTGGGTCCCGTGCTCTCCATGCCACTGGAGTCAAGCTATCCTGGCTGATGAGGGCTGATAGCCCGAAACCGGTCCTAGGATGCTTGTTTCCAGTCCAGGGAGGACCTGGCCTGGCAGTTCGGGCTGGACTGTTCCCATTGGGCGCAGGGTCAAGACTGATTTGCATATGGCTGGGTCCAAACTGGAATGGCATGGTGAGCAAAAACGATGGATTTAGGCCCAGATCTCTGTACTGGGGTGAATGTACGACATTGTTCTGCATTCTGTCCATCAATTGTTGTTTTTGCATTTGTCACCCCGAGTGGGACGGGTATGCCCAGACGTGGGTCCCGTGCTCTCCATGCCACTGGAGTCAAGCTATCCTGGCTGATGAGGGCTGATAGCCCGAAACCGGTCCTAGGATGCTTGTTTCCAGTCCAGGGAGGACCTGGCCTGGCAGTTCGGGCTGGACTGTTCCCATTGGGCGCAGTGTCAAGACTGATTTGCATATGGCTGGGTCCAAACTGGAATGGCATGGTGAGCAAAAACGATGGATTTAGGCCCAGATCTCTGTACTGGGGTGAATGTACGACATTGTTCTGCATTCTGTCCATCAATTGTTGTTTTTGCATTTGTCACCCCGAGTGGGACGGGTATGCCCAGACGTGGGTCCCGTGCTCTCCATGCCACTGGAGTCAAGCTATCCTGGCTGATGAGGGCTGATAGCCCGAAACCGGTCCTAGGATGCTTGTTTCCAGTCCAGGGAGGACCTGGCCTGGCAGTTCGGGCTGGACTGTTCCCATTGGGCGCAGGGTCAAGACTGATTTGCATATGGCTGGGTCCAAACTGGAATGGCATGGTGAGCAAAAAACGATGGATTTAGGCCCAGATCTCTGTACTGGGGTGAATGTACGACATTGTTCTGCATTCTGTCCATCAATTGTTGTTTTTGCATTTGTCACCCCGAGTGGGACGGGTATGCCCAGACGTGGGTCCCGTGCTATCCATTTCCACTGGAGTCAAGCTATCCTGGCTGATGAGGGCTGATAGCCCGAAACCGGTCCTAGGATGCTTGTTTCCAGTCCAGGGAGGACCTGGCCTGGCAGTTCGGGCTGGACTGTTCCCATTGGGCGCAGGGTCAAGACTGATTTGCATATGGCTGGGTCCAAACTGGAATGGCATGGTGAGCAAAAACGATGGATTTAGGCCCAGATCTCTGTACTGGGGTGAATGTACGACATTGTTCTGCATTCTGTCCATCAATTGTTGTTTTTGCATTTGTCACCCCGAGTGGGACAGGTATGCCCAGACGTGGGTCCCGTGCTCTCCATGCCACCGGAGTCAAGCTATCCTGGCTGATGAGGGCTGATAGCCCGAAACCGGTCCTAGGATGCTTGTTTCCAGTCCAGGGAGGACCTGGCCTGGCAGTTCGGGCTGGACTGTTCCCATTGGGCGCAGGGTCAAGACTGATTTGCATATGGCTGGGTCCAAACTGGAATGGCATGGTGAGCAAAAAACGATGGATTTAGGCCCAGATCTCTGTACTGGGGTGAATGTACGACATTGTTCTGCATTCTGTCCATCAATTGTTGTTTTTGCATTTGTCACCCCGAGTGGGACGGGTATGCCCAGACGTGGGTCCCGTGCTCTCCATGCCACTGGAGTCAAGCTATCCTGGCTGATGAGGGCTGATAGCCCGAAACCGGTCCTAGGATGCTTGTTTCCAGTCCAGGGAGGACCTGGCCTGGCAGTTCGGGCTGGACTGTTCCCATTGGGCGCAGGGTCAAGACTGATTTGCATATGGCTGGGTCCAAACTGGAATGGCATGGTGAGCAAAAAACGATGGATTTAGGCCCAGATCTCTGTACTGGGGTGAATGTACGACATTGTTCTGCATTCTGTCCATCAATTGTTGTTTTTGCATTTGTCACCCCGAGTGGGACGGGTATGCCCAGACGTGGGTCCCGTGCTCTCCATGCCACTGGAGTCAAGCTATCCTGGCTGATGAGGGCTGATAGCCCGAAACCGGTCCTAGGATGCTTGTTTCTAGTCCAGGGAGGACCTGGCCTGGCAATTCGGGCTGGACTGTTCCCATTGGGCGCAGGGTCAAGACTGATTTGCATATGGCTGGGTCCAAACTGGAATGGCATTGTGAGCAAAAAAACGATGGATTTAGGCCCAGATCTCTGTACTGGGGTGAATGTACGACATTGTTCTGCATTCTGTCCATCAATTGTTGTTTTTGCTGCATGACTTGAAGTCATACTGTCCGCTCGAGGGTCAGGCAATCACTTTCACTAACACGTGCGCTAGTGCGCATGTGTCACAGGCTGTGGCTGCCAAAGGGCTTAAATTACTTCAGCCCTGGCTTGCCATTCTCTGGGGCCTTTGGTTTCCTCCCCTAGATGACGCGTAGTAGCGTCACTTTTTGAAGCAGGCCCGGGTGGCAGGAACATCAGCTCGGGGAGTGGCTGCATGCTTGGTAGTGCTAGCTTCCCGCTCCGCCCTTTCCCAAGTCGTCATAGGGTGAGGTGGGGCCACTAAGCATCACAGACACAGACCCCACCCTATGACGAGTTGGGAAAGGGTGGGTGGGATTACTTTACCCTCGGGCCTCGGAGCCTCCACATGCCTTCCTCCGAGCCACGGTCACCCGTTACAGTTGGGCTGCAGAAACAATAGGTAGGCAGACTAAGGGGGTTAACTTATGCCTGCACAAACCTGCCTTAACTATAGGCATATGTAAATGGGTCCCTCCTCCTGCACCTCTCTTGGCACGGGACATCGGCGTAAACCTTCTTTTAATCCTCTCCTCCTGTGTGCCTCGATGTGTGTTCTTTCATCAACACACCCTTCTTGCTCTCTTTCACTTATTTCAGCGCCCGCTGCTAATTAACATACCACATTTCTGAGCCTTGCTGTCGAACCACATGCCCCAGGAAGGGTGAGAAGCAGGCCTACCGCAGTGCCGCCTGAGGTTTACCAAGCTTCAGTTTTACTGGCTTCAAGCTTCAGTTTTACTCGTAGAAGGCGTGGGGGCTGCCCTTCACAACAATGCTCAAGGAATCGAGTTTTAACTCTGGTGCGTGGGACCAGGTTGAGGTTCACACATTGCCCGAGTTGTTGTAGGGTTGGCGAGGGCTCAGGACCTGTTCTAATGGCCCATGCCTGTTTGATTTTCAGAAAGGAGGAGTTTCATCTGCAGGTCATATCTGATTCGGCTTGAACAGGGGTAATTTTCACACATTTGGAGTTGTAATCCCATACAGTAGACCTGCTTTTCACACGTTTATTTTAGGCGCCATATCAAGATCGTGTGAGTCTGGGCACATTACTTAATCTCCCCGTGGCTACAAAAATGAATGTGTTGTTCTGTAATAGCTGGTGTTCATGTAAAGCGACAATACTTTCAGGTTGATATCACGCCATATAAAACTGCAAAAAACAAAAACTTGTAAAGCAACAAGTAATAGTTGCTTGCCTTTACTGGCCAGTGAGTCTTTGCCATGTTGTGGCATTTTGATTGCATAAGCACACAAAGGAGCACACGGGGTTAGGGGTGGAGACTTAATACGAGCTACAATAGGCCAAAGCCTAAATAATAGGTCTGGTGCCTTTTTATCGTCGCATTCCGTGTGTACTTGCCCTGTACTGTACTCATTTCCAGCCCGGGTTAAAGTCCCCTTAGATCTGTGCAATTAACTGTGGTTTTGCGTTTGTAGGCCCCATAGGCGCTGGTTTGCAATGTTCTGCAGCAGCCCTTCGACACAACTAAACAAAGCACTTTTTTCTTAAGTGTTTCCTAGAAATAGAAAACCACGAATAAGTCACAGCTCATTAAAAAACAAGTTCTTTGAGGTAAAGCTCATTGATTCGCATGCAGGATTTAAAAAAAATGCATGTATACTTATTTATTTTCGAACTCAGTTGTTTGGTAATCATTGTAGTGGTTTTTATATAGCACTATTGAAACCCATTGCTCAGTGATAGAGTGCTTTACACAGAAAATAGTTACTTTAATAGAAATGAGGCATAGGTGAAGACAAATAAAGCAATCAGATTTTTTAAAGGTACAATAGGGATCAGATTTACAACATTATGCAGACCAATTCTGGGAGTGGTAATGAGGATGGGTGGCTTTCAGCGTTCATCTTTCTAGGATCAATAATATGGTTATTATGCTTTTACTGTTTTCAATATGGCCTGTTCTCTTATTTTAGGTTTTATATGTGTAGTGTGTTAGCTTACGGAGCATATAGTGCTCCTACCATCCTTCATTGTGACCCTTCATTGTCATTCTTTAAAAAATTGTCTCTTAGAACTTCAGTGATTGCTACTTAATTCAGATGGGTCTATAATGTTTTATCCACTTTTGACAGATGGAAGGCAAAGTTGTCCACTCAGATAATCCAGATATTGGGCCTGCAGTTTGCAACCAGAGATGTGAAGTTGGGCCTTAAGTCTAATTTAAATGCTGAATGTGGTACCCATTAGTTCTTTCTTTTAAGGGAAATAGAAATAGGGAATATTAGATCTGTAGGTTAAGCAACCACTGCATCGCATTGCATTATCAGCTCGAGTGAACCCCCATGTTGTTCATTACGTGCCCACAACGAGGCTCTGAAAGTTTGTTTCCCTGACATGTGGTGTGAAGGTGAATAAAGTAATGAAGCATGTTGTTTGCTTCCGGCAGTCAGTGCACGCGCTGGCACTGATCTCCTTTGTGTGGTAAATTTCCGTAATCTCACTTTTGTTTTCTTACTGAGACCTAGAAGAGCAAAGAGCAGTGATTAATTTGGAACACACATAGGTGTCGGTGCCCAAAATGGTTCTAAGGAGGCCGCCACCCACTTTTAACCCCTGGTGTGGCCCACATTCGAATGGATTTGTTTCAAGCCTCAATCAAACGTGACAGCCTCATGAACGCAGTTTCATCAGCAATAACCTTAGTCCACAAAGGCATGTGACCATCCATCAAGCCATGAAATAAATCAGAAGAAAACCTGCCACCTGCAAGGCTGTCTCTGCAGAACAAGAATCCGATGCAATATCAAACCATACATCGAGGTTATGTCAATGAGATTATGAGAAAGATTTCTGATGCTACTTTTTTGATTGATCCCTTGTTGGGTTATTACCCGAGGAGCTAGGGGGTTTGATGCCAAATGCTGCTGTCTCAGCTGGTGATTTCTGTTTGAACAGCCTGTCATCTGCTTTCTCTGCGAACCGATCCAGGATAAAACTATGAAGGAAAATTGAACATGAATTGTATTAACGTGTGTACGATTTCCTTCAACAGTGTGCATAAGAAAGGACTAGGAGGTAACAACTGAGAACTGCACACAATTAGCAATTTTTTTTTGGACATAGAGCAGGGTATTCCCACCTTAATCAGCTATATTCAAGGGCACTGGAATTATGCGACAGGGGAGGGCTAAATAATGCGGCTGGGTTGACTAAACTATGTGCCAAGAAAAGGCAAATTATGTGGCTTAATGTGGCACATTGTCTGATAGTATTACTTCATACTGTTGTCATTTTTTGCACATGTTAATACTGGGCAGAGGTTTGACCACATTAGTACCAGATTACACTCAAATAGAGCAATAATCAGCTGAAGGGTGACCAGTCAACCTTTGTGTGAATGGCTTTCAAGTGTGACGAGCTGTTTCGCTATGTTTTTAGTAGTGTGGAAGCATTCCAAATATATACTTTTGTGCACTAAATAATAACAAATAATAATATTTTGATGTTACTATTGATTCTGAGTTTTGCTTTGCATTACCTTGACATGCTGATTTACTAGTGAGTTTTGTTGTACAGTACTTACTATGATTGTGATTCTTATAAAAACAGAATGGAGCCTGAAACAGTACATCCTGATACTGTGATGAGCTGCTCTGTGGTGGTGTGATGTGTCTTATGATGTTACAAGTTGCCTTGAGCTCTGATGTTGTGATGGGTTGCAGTGAGCTATGATGCGATGCAGTGGTGTTCCTTGAGTTGTGATATTGTATTGAGCTGTCAGGCCTCTAAAAATCCTAAAAATGTTACTAGACCTGCAGGTCTAGTGACTTAAATAATCTACTCAACCTAATTATAATGCTCTTGACCCATAAACTGGTTTAAAATTATGTGATCTTGGGCAAGTATTTTAATTCACTGACACGCCATTTTCTTCTTGATCACACATGAGAGCACCTTCAAATACGCAAGTTTGTCATGTCTGCTGTAAAGAAAACTCTTTTTTTTATTTATTAGGGTAAACATTTGCTCCATATATAATACAAATCTAGCCACATATATGATACACATGACCGCTGACTTGCCTCAGTTCATTAACCGCATATTAGGCATTGCCCGCAGGGGCAGAAATATTTTCAAATCATGTTTAAAAACTGTTACTTTTATTAAATACATAACTAAAGCATAAAGTAGCAGTACATTGTCATTTGCAATCAGCAGATTTTACATTCAAATGGCCACAGAATTTCCCACTGACATGTTTTTTTAAAACTATATAGTGTACAATGTCTGGAAATCGAGTTTCTGCAAATAGTTGTCATTTGCACATCACCAAGTAAAGTGTGCTGATTTGTTATGCTCCTATGTAAATCTTTGTTGGCATCACCCTTCTGAATTACAAAAAAAGTTCTTTCATATTTCCTGATATATACTTATACTGTTCATTTACAAGCTGTTTAAATGTTGTTAGAAAAAACCCTGACATTTTGCAGCCTTTTCTCCACAATTATTGTCAGATAACTCACTTGACAAAAAGCACTACCTATAGCAAGAGAAATAAAATTAAACACCATTTTCCAGGAACAGATAAGCAACAATTAATAAAAACAAACTGACATTTGACCTCTGTCCTTGAACAGACTGCAAATGTGTCAAGACGAAAACAAGATTTAAAGGCCTCTTTATTGCTCATTCACTTTTTGAAAGAAAAGAACACCTGTTCCTTTCAGCTTAAGTTAACTCGCCAGCAGGGATGAGTAAATTCTAAAAATAGCTCGACCTGATAAAATCTCAACTCGCAAATGCGAGTGGGCAAGTGGATTTTTCGAGGCCTGGCTGTGATGTGTTCATATGCTTTGCTGGGTGCTATGTTCTGTCTTGTTGTGCTACATGGTGTCTAGTGATTTTTTTTTATAGATTTGAGAGTTGCCAAACATTTCTTCTTGCAACCTTGAAATTTCTCGCAGAAAACTATAACTAGTGTGAAGCTTAAGAAGCTGTAAAGCTGAGCTTTCGCATGTAAATCAGGACTTTGTGACTCTGTTGTGTATAAGTGTATGTCTGATATGTAAACTCACTGATCACAGATGTCACTGCCTTATTGATGTCCCTGCATTGGCCACCAGCCAGTCACAGGATCCAGTTTAAGACCTGCTGTATTCGCATTAAGGTCCTGAATGGCATGGCTCCTTGCTTTGTGGACAGGAGAGTCAAGAAATATATCCCTAATCATATTGGTAAAGAAAAGTAAAGAAGGCTGTAGCTTCTCGGTACAAGTTCCTGTCCTATGGAACTCTCTCCCAGATCACTTACGCCACGTAGGTAATTTTATTCGGTCTAGGAAACACTTGAAAACAGTGCTCTTCAAACAAGCGTTTCACTGTTTACCATCTTCTTTAGCTTCAAAATGCTATATTTGGATCCCCCTTTTTCAACAATTTGCAGTAAATATGTGGTGTAAAACCCACCATTTGAATCAATTTTTTTCAAAATTTTCTTGTGGGGAGAGAACCCCCCCGCACCCTCCTTTTGCACTTCGGGCTCGCTCGCTTCGCTCGCTCGCTTATTACATTAGGATACAACATTTTTCGGCCCACCACTTTCAAAAACCACCAGCCGCCACTGGATGTTGTGTTCTTCAATGAATGTGCCGAGTTGGCTGTTGATGGCTTTCTCAATGACTTTCGCTGGGAAGGCGAGCAGGAAGATGGGTCTGTAGTTTTTGAGGTCGGTGGGGTCCGCTGAGGGTTTCTTTAGGAGGGGGTTGACCTCGGCGTGTTTCCAGTCGTCGGGGAACGAGGCAGTCGCCAGGGAGCGGTTGATGGTGTGGCGGAGCATGGGTGCGATGGTGTTGGCGGCTCTGTTGAAGATGTGGTGGGGGCAGGGGTCCGTGGGGGCCCCTGAGTGGATTGACTTCATTGTCTTCAGTGTGTCTTCGGTGGTGAGGGCTGTCCAGTCGTCAATCGCTGGTTTCCGGGTGCCGGGGTGGTTGGTGAGGGTTCAGTGTGTTGGTTGTCTTCGTCGAAGTTGTCGTAGATGCTCTTGATTTTGTGGTGGAAAAAGGTGCTGAGTTTGTCGCAGAGGTCTTGTGAGGGAGGGATGTCGGTAGACTCGCTAGTGGGTTGGGAGAACTCCTTGATGATGCTGAAGAGTTCCTTGCTGTTGTGCGCGTGGGTGGAGATTCTGTCTTCAATCGCTTTTTTCCTTGTTTCTCTGATGAGTTGATGGTGGGTGATGGTGGCAGCTCTGAAGTTGTTGTGGGCTTCTGTGGATTTGGTGTTCCTCCAGGCCTTTTCGAGGCGGCGGCATGTGCGTCTGGACTCTCGAAGTTCAGTGGTAAACCATCTGGCTTTCTTGGTGCAGGTATTGTTGTTTTTCTTGAGGGGGGCTATGGTGTTGGTGCTGTCCGAGATCCATCTATGCAGGGTTCGGGCTGCGGTGTTGGGGTCGTCATTTTCCGCGATGGTTGGGGTGGACTTGTTGAGTGAGGAGGTGAGCTGGTCGTCGGTGATTTTGGTCCAGTTTCTTCGTGGAAGCAGGTGCTGGTGTCTGTGGATGGTGGGTGTTCTGAAGGTGAAGTGGACGCAGCGATGGTCGGTCCATGGGAGTTCGGTGGTGTGGCTGAAGGTGATGGAGTTTCCTGTAGTGAAGAGGGGGTCGAGGGTGTGTCCTGCTGAGTGCGTGGGCTTGGTCACGATCTGGCAGAGTCCAATGTTGTGGAGGTTGTCCAGGAGGGATGTGGTGTTGGGGTCCAGTTGGTTGTCGAGGTGGAAGTTGAGGTCTCCCAGCAGGGTGTAGTTGGTGGATGCGATGGCCTGCGGGGAGATAATGTCCATGATGGAGTTGGCGAAGGGTCCAGGGGTCCAGGGGGTCGGTAGATGAGGGTTCCTCGGAGGGTGGCGGTGTGGCTGGCCAGTATCTTGAAGTGAAGGTGTTCCATCAGTCTGTGGGCTCGCCGGGGAGTGTGCTCAGGCGGAGGCTGGATTTGTGGACGATGGCGATTCCTCCTCCTGGGCGGGTGGGGCTGTCCTTCCTGGAGATCTTGTATCCTTGGGGGATATCAAAGATCAAAATGTTACCCCTGGTTTTTTTTTACAAGTAGTTTGGTGCCCCATATAGTAATGCAGCCCCTCCAGCGGCTTTCACCCTCCCAGGCACCATGTTGGTTGGAAATAATATTAATTTACCAACAGGTAACCCATATATCATCTAAGGGATATTGACTGACTAGATGCTAGTCCCCAATCTTCAGTTACCGCAGTGGACTTAAGGAAGTATGTTAAGGTTAAGGTTTGTGCCAAACTTGAACACCCACTAAAAACATCCAGCTTATTTCTTGGAACATTGCTGGTTTGAACAATAAGGGATCTGAGTATACCTAGCTAGTGTATCTTTCAAGTTTTGATATAATTGGTTCCCAGGAAACATGGGTTATCACCAGCACTTTTTATTTATATGGCTTTAATTCTTTAGCTCTACAAGCGTTCAATTCAGTCAATGGCAGATGGAGGGGAGGCCTTTATCCCTAAATCTGCAATGTAAACCAGAGGTTCTTCATACTGGGCTCTCCAACTTGCAGGCGGTTAACCTTAATTTCCCACATAATTCCAAAATGTTGGCTTCTAACTTTTACAATGCCATCTACCATGGCCCCATGAGTGAATATTTTATCGCACTTGATTCTTTCTTAAGGAAAAGAAGGGCCAATAGTTGTACCGACTGTAATAATATTATCCTTTAGGATGATTTTAACGTTCACCCTTGCATAGGGTGTGTTATATATTCTCTTCCAAATGTTTTCATGCCAATTCATCACTATGTCATTTTGAGCACACATCGTTGGGCAACCTCTTTAATTTTCTGTTCATTGATTTTAATATGGTTTGTTCTTACAATGTTGGAGGAATAGCCCAGGTTTAACTTTACCCATCACCCTTTCAGGCCATGTTAATGCCATTGCTTTAGATTATATTTTTATGTTTGGTTCTTTATGTACACCTTTGTTTAGCCTAAAAGTTGTCTCTAGAGGCCCTGGTGATCATAATCCCAATTCTCTTTCCCTGAATTGGTTTATTGACCTTGAGGAGGGACAATCTTTATTGGATACCAGGACAGTTAAAAGTGTCGACCAGTGGAGGAGAGTGAGATGGGCCTCTGTAGTCCCTGATCCCTTTTACCAATCTTTTTACCAGCTTTTTGCCACAAATTGATACTTGTTTGGACGTACCCTCTTCTGTCAATGACAAATTGGATACTTTTTCTATCATCACTAAAATCACTCATTCTTTGTTGTCTCACCTGATTACTCATCGTACCCCAAGCAACCCAAAATGGTTTGATAGTGGCTGCTCCATGGCAAATAGAAATATACAGGAAGCGTTAAACGCATACCCCAGAGATAAAGCCCTGATTGTTAGTTGTCGAAGAGCTTACAAGTCAGAGCTTACCAGGCATCCAAATGCATTAAAATTAGAGGCTTGAGAGGAATTATTAGAGGCCGGCAGTTCAAGGAATAGTCTGCTCTTCTGGTCAACAGTCAATCACCCTATTTTAAATGTCCAATTGAGCAAACCGATTTGTAGGCATCTTACCCCGAACACATGGGTAGCCTTTGGAATGGGGTTTATAACAATACTGATCCCTCTATTAGTGCTGTTTCTCTTTCTGAGGTGGAGGGTAAGTATAAGATAGCCTTCTCTCTAGAGGAAGATACCACGGCCATTCTGCAATTTTCTAAAAATTAGGCTCCTGGCCCTGATGGAACCAGTGGCCTGAGCCCCAATACTGATCCAAGTACTTAATGGGGCAGTTACTGGTGGCATCCCTGTCTCTTGGTCAACCTTCGTTATCCTGTCTATCTTTAAAAAGGGAGATAGAGCAGCTCCTCACTGCTACTGCTCTATCTCCCTGATTGATTCAATAGTGAAGGTACTGGGCAGAGTCCTTCTTAATAGTCTTGTGGACTGGGTCAGAACCAGGGGTGGGACATCAGATCTCTAGTATGGATTTAGACCTGGCCTGAGCACCTCAGATCGATGCCTTAATTTAATCTTCTGGCTTGTAAGTACACAGTTGCCAGGTCCGGGTCTCTCCATTTGGTGTTCATAGATTTCACCTCTGCCTTTGACTGGTTAAAAAGGGATAATTTATGTCAAATTCTTTTGAATATGGCGGTAGATCCTAATATTGTTTTCTTTGATAGATCTTCATAGGGACATGAGGGCAGTGATTCGGTATCTTTCTGATGGCTCTTGTACTAAGAGCTTTGAAGTGAATTGGGGATACAGCAAGGGTGTGTCTTGAAACCTTTCTGTTCACTTTATATATTAATAACTTGGAAACTGCCTTACTGAACCATAAGACTGACCTGCTGAGGTTGGGTTAATCTGTCGACAATGCGGTTCTCAATGCAAGGACTGCCTTGGGTTTGCAGCAGTAGTGAACACGTTCCTATCCTTTATGGAGGAGTTGGACCGCTCCACCAATTTGAATAAGTCTTTTGTCATGATAATGGGCCCAAGATCGACTAGGTCTAGGACTTTTCAGGCCAAAGGAATTAAATATGCTAAATAGGTATAGACCAATCTTACCAAGTTTACCATAGAGAGCACATGCACTTTAGCATTGAACAGCAGTGATAAAGTGCCCAGAGTCCTAAAACCACCAACACAGGTCAGAAAAAATACAGGAGGAAGGCAAAAAGTTCTGGGATGACCCTGCAAATGGGGCCAAGTCCAACAAATATGGGCCCAAGATCGACTAGGTCTAGGACTTTTCAGGCCAAAGGACATGTCCTGTCAAAGGTTACCTTATTTCCCTACCTCAGGTAGTGTTTGATGTCACTGGCTCATGGCTACCCCTGTTGGAGGGCAAGAATAATTCCATTACAAGATCAATCGCTGCTGCTTATGGTTTTGTAATCTAGATTGGGTAGGCAGCAGGTTGGGACCATTTTAAAACTTTATGAAGCAAAATGTGTCTACTCTACAGTTTATGGAAGTGAGCTTTGGGGTTATTTGGAAATAAATGCACTTAAGCGAGCCAAGAACAAGTTCTGTAGGAGGTTGCTTGGAGTCCCACAGAGTGTCTTGTCTTATAATGTACATCAAGAGTTGGGCCTCAATTTTCTCTTTGCCACTGTTGATCTTCCGCCTCTATTAAAGTGGCTGTTAGTTTGAATAATACCTGAGTGTCATTTCAATGGGCAGCTTTGCAGGACTGTTTGTCAGTAGAGAATTGACATCTTATTCGATGGTTGAGGTACGTGAGGGATAGCTTCACGCTGCTGGGCAGGAACAAGCTCTTTCATAACCCCAAGAAGAATCAAAATAGACCTAACCTGGAACCACATGAGACAAACTCTCAGGGAAGAAAGAGAACTCCAGAAAGCAACGGTCAGAAGCTATATTTCAGTTAAAACTTTGCGTGGCACAGAGCCTTATACCTCATTCATTTTAATTGATTTTCACTGCCACCTACTCACTTGCCTTAGGATAAATTTGATGCATAATCGTTTGGCTGCTGGTGAGTGTATCCGACAACAGGGTCCTTGTGGTTGTGACAATCAGTCCCCACAGGATGATCTGCATTTCATTATGTTTTATAGGTACTACCGGAAGCCACAAAAGGTTTTTATTCTCCCCCTTTTTAGACATACATTGTTCACTCAGGCTCGTCCAGATTTTCTTTACTTCTAATTCTTATCTAGTGAATTTATGATGTTTTCTATTGCTTGTTTTTTATCTATGATAGTCAGAATCCATTGTTCAAGCTCTAGATCACAAACTCACTCCAACCATGATTTGGTTCATGGAGAAGTGATGTTTTTTAACACTACACAGCTTTTTATAGAATTAATTGTATCAAGATTAGTGCTTGTGCCACATTCCCAGTTGGGCTAACATAGCGGACCTGTAGTGTGGTTTTTGTTATTCTATCAGGTTTGAGTTTTAGGAGAACTTGTTCTGCACTGTGCATTTTAGTCCATGAACAGGGGTATATTCTATTGTATTTACAGTACTTTTATCTTATTATTAATCAATTGTCAAGACATATTTTGTAAGTGATTTTATCTTATGTGACACACATGTTTAATGATATACTGACTGACACTCACTGCTGGTAAACTCCCGTTGGTAAGGGACATTGAAAACGTTTAAATGGCCCAACACCATGGGAAACAAAATTTAAAAGTTTGACAGTTGGCCATCATATTTGATGGAGCGGTCCATCAAACTTTTAACACATTGACAGGAATGACTATGATTGCTGTTCCGACCAGTGTTAAGAGATGTCCACAGGGCCAACAGACATCCATAAATGGTGAGGATGGGTACTACATCAGGACGACAGAGGGGCCGATTCCGATCTCGGCCGGTAGGGCTCCGAATCGGATTCGGCTTTACCGGATCCGATTCGGAGCCCTGTTTCCCGACCGAACCGTACGCGGGTCTGGCCGAGCGAGTACGATGCGAAATCGCCGACCGACTCGTCCGGGCGTCCCGACCGCTCCGACCGACTCGCTCCCGGCTCGAACCGCTCCGACCGACTCGCTCGGACTCGACTCGCACCGCGCAATGGAGACGTTTCCCGGCCGGGTAAGTACGATGCGCGCCGCGAGCAGTCCGACCGAGCCGCGCACTCCGGCTCGTAAGAGCTGTCGGAGCCGTACTTTGGGGGTCCGTGTCGGACCCCTGTACGCGTAGCCGCGCGAGTCGCACACAGGGGGGCCCATGGGTCCCCCTACCTGTGCGTGTACGGCGCGAATCGCTTCGCCGCGTACCCGCTGTAGGGGCGCCCTTGTCCGACTCGCACCCATTGAGTCAATGGGAGCCCGCGTACGCGTTGTGCGACCGGCTCCCATTGACTTCAATGGGAGTCCGACCGACTCGAGTCCGATAACATACGGACGCATCGTACTCGTTCGGTCGGACTGCACGGGTCCGATTCGGTCGGAAATCTCTCCGGGTCCGGCTCGGTCGGAGAAATTTCCGGCCCGAATCGGAATCGACCCCAGAGTATTTTACTCTGTCGCCCCAAAACAAGTAAAGCCCATCCTCAACAATTTAAATCAGGCCTATAGTTTTCAGTCTGTATTCATATGCAAAATTCAGTAAAACTGGATAAAACACATTCTGTTAATGAGGAAGACAGTTGTTTAACAGGGTGGACTGTTGGGCAGCCTGCCACTCCTCTAACAAGGAACCAAAAAATGTTCAGGCCTGCACTAAAAACAGTCATGATAATTCAATGAATAATCTTTATTCGATCTCTTTTTAAAACAGATCATAAAAGCATCAATTCATCAGATAAGCCATAACACAATATAAATCATGATAAATGCTGAATACTACATTTAATCAGGCAAATGACTCATTGTAGGAAATCCTTCTTTTTACATTGTTCCCTCAGTTTTCTTTTCCTGTCATATTTGGTAATTTCACCTCTGGACTTTTGGGGCCAGCTCAACAGCTCCTAAATAAACTTTTGGATACTCTTGTACCCGAATAAAGATGAATTGAATTGACTCCTAAATACTTGTGTAGTTTCCTGAAACTGCATGCTGTGGAAAGCTCAAATTCCAGATGTACATGTACACCTCTGCATGCAACTGGATCAAAAATTGCAACATGGGTTTAAACACAGCCATCTTTCCGTAAAAACTACACCTGTACTGAAAAAAAGAAAAGCAAAACCAGGATTGCATTTAAAATGCATGCAACATAGAGGGTATAGCTTAACTGTTCTAACACCTTATCTACTTGCCATGACAATACGTTGATGGCCTATATTGTGGTTATTCTAAGTCAGCTGTGAATGTGCATTAAACAGTTATTCCAAGCTGCTAAATGGGTGAAGCTGACAAGGACAATGTTACCCTTTTTTCACACTTCATCATCTCTGAGGTGAGACGAGCAACTGACAAATTTCAAAGTCCTCTCAAAATAATATCCTTCCTGTCAGAGCAGTCAAATATGAGACGGAATTTACCTGCTAGTAGTTTTTCTGACATTTCTTTCCTTTTAGAGGATCGGATATTGAAGACTTTGAGGAGCCTCCCTCGGCATGTGGGAGGAGCAGTCATTTCAAAGAGGTAGGGGCATTTTCTTAGATCCACTGGAAGCTGGAGTGGGCTGGCATTGAGCAGAGTTTGGAAAAAGGGAGTGAAAAAGCAAGTCTTATCACTCACTCCCATTTAAGAAATCTTTAGCACAAGACACTGTGAGATAGTTCTCACAGTAAGCCATGTTTGTTGGTCAGTAGCTGTGGCACATTGTAATAAAACTTATGAAGGAAATGTGTGGAAACCTATCGTTGACTCGTTCAGGAACTGTTGCCAATGATGGGTTAGCTTACCTGTTAAAAATGCTGTAACTTTACTTTTGTACAAGAAGGGAACAAAACAAATTAGGTAGAGAAGACTGTTTGCTGCTGGAAGTATTTCCATCTACCTAGTGAAACATTTGGTATAGGTGACTCCAGATTTACCCTGAATTCAGGACCCAAAAAGCGGCCCAAGGACTCGGTAGCTAGCCACTTGCTGATCCATCAGGACAAAGAGAAACTGGCTCTTGATCCAATCGTGTGCCTATCCAATGTTGAAATCTCTCATAACGTCTCCGAATGTGAGAGACCCAAATGACAGAGATAGCTGCATTTGTTTAAAAGAATCCAGGCAACTAAAAATCAAATGGACATTTGGCTGTGGACGTGATAGAGCTAGATTTCTCAAATTAAGCATTGCTTTATTTTTATGTTTCAGACAGACTGCATTTAAAAGGGCACACAAATTTTGGTGCAAGTGAAGACACATGGCATGCCTAGTCAAAAGTTTTTGTAAAAGTGGCACTTTTGGTGCATGCAAAAGTGAAAAACATAAAATGAGGCTTGTTCATAAATGCTTTCAGTCTGAAATGCTTGTGCTGAATTAACATGTGTTTTTGCAGTGTAGAGAAAACTTGTGCTTTCAGTGGCCTCTTTAGCTTTGAATCATGGAATGTGTTCTCTCTTCCCAGTTTCCTTTCCCTTATAATCTACACTCCCTGTTCCTGTCTCAAGAGACTTTGGCTTTGTTGCATATTTAGACAATACATATTCAGTTCATAACACATCTTTTTATAATGTGTATTAATTAACCATGCACCATCACTACACGGGGCAAAGCATTTTGCATGAAAAGCTATCTAAAACATTAGAGCATGTTGCTATGAGTATGTATTAACTGTGTGCGCTATCAAAATTTACACTAGTGCATGTTTTATGCTATGTTGTACATTGCACATTTTTGCATGTTGTGCACAAATAATAAGAAAAGCTGCTTTAAACTTATAGCTTTTGCTAGGTTATCATTTATACAGGGTATTAGTATGGGTGAGGAAAAACATAATGGGATTTATTTCATAAATTAATACTATTTTTGTGTTTGTTTTGATTATGGGCCCACCATTAAATGGCTGCCTAAGAATCCAGCATGGCTGAGAATCGTGCTGAGACGCATGCGCAGATTATACCAGCTACATACTGCCAAGTGCCTCAAGTGAAGACCTGGTTCAAGGCCACCATGAACTCTACATTCTTGTTACCCTGCCAATGTACCAGTGTTTGTGGAATGTGTCCTTCCTGCGTGCGATATGACAGGAAGGAGGAAATAGACTGAAACATTTTTCCTAGTAAATGTTGCTAAAACATATAATTGTATTAATCATTCTTTTGTTAGAACTGGTGTGGGTTGGATTTGCCAATGAGAACAGGATGGTGAGACCCTCGTCATCTAAGCTATCCAATCAGGGTGCAAGCTTTACTGAAAATTGCAACCTTATTAGTATAGTCAGCCAAGAATTAGAGTATAAATATGACCTCTTTAGGGGGCTTTTTTTTTAGAGGCTTTAGAAGCTTTTGCGGGTGCAGTCTGAGAGCAGATTGCGTCGGATGAGAGATAGAGGGAGGTGGGGGGCATAGGCTAGCCTTGCAAGTCATATTTTTGGCAAGGTAGATCACATTCCTCTGTGGTCTGTGAAGGAGGGGCCTTTTCAGGAGCAGCGTCTCTCTGTGAACACAGAGAGGACAGATGAGCAGACCAGGGCAGAGAGTGAAGCTGGATAGAACAGGATTAGATTTTGATGCTAAAACTTTTAAGTTCATGCTTTGACTAATTAATTAGTTTTTGAAAAGATTTGTCTTATGCATTTATTTCTCTTTATGGGAGATTTTTGCCAATTATTAATTATTGATTAGCCTTGCATAATTCACTCTTGAATTATATTTCCTGAACTCTTTAAAGAACTCTGATTGACATTTGATTCCTCATTCTCTTCCTTTATGGAATGTTTTTGTATGCAACCTATAATATGTTTTGTATTAATTCTATTTTTCCTATTTTCAATTCTGTAACCTGATTGATATTTGACTAATGAATAAAGGGTCAGAGAACTTTAACTTTTAACTAGAAAATAAAACCCTTTAAAATACTCACAACTCTCTTTATTGGCTTAAATATTAATTGCATTTTTGATTTTTCATGTTTATGTAAATCTCCTCATGGTAATATACAGTGGCAAGGGTCCAGTACCTTTGCAGCGGTAAATTAGAAGGTAAATGAGGTTTTGCATTGAGAAATTACCGTGAAATTACCGCTGCATCAGACGTGAGTGGGACTTGTGAGAAACCTTTTCAGAAATAGAACCCATGGCCTGGTGTCCAATAAAGCTTCCCTGCAACAAGGGGATCATTTAAATGTCCGGTGAAGAAGTTGTATGAAGGACCTAGACTAAGTGCCATGCTTACCTGACAAAAACTCAACCTTGATAGATACATTTCACAAGTTTGTCTTGCTCTTATCCTTTGAGTGTGATCTTTGGCGCTACTAAAGGGAATCGAAAATGAGGTATTCTGTCACGTGAAGCCCCATTGGGCCAAAGCTCCTCTGCTCCGCCCACTGACAATTAGAGAGAATCAAAAAAAGTTTCTAAGTGTGAATATAAATCTCTGGACTGGGATAACATGCGAAGTCTTGCTTGACCTTGCTTCGTCACATTTCGGCCACAATAGCTGGCTATGTCCTGTCCTCAATAACGTTTGTTTAATGTGAATCAACACGTTGTTCTCAACCCCATTCCATCATTAGTCGGCCTTAAAGGGTACCTAGTCCAAGTTACCAGACACCATTGATTTTCGTTGGATTTTTAATTCCTATTAATCCGTGTGGGCTGTTTTTGTTTTGTTAATAAATATTGATGGCAAAATAACATTTTCATCATTTTGGTTGTTATTTTAATCATTTTTTTTTCTTTCAGACAAAAGTGGTAGGGAAATTTTAACTTACTTATTTCTTAACACTAATACTGATGACCTTTGAAATGTTCCACATCTGTAGTCTAACATAATTTCTAAACATTGGAAGTAATAATAATTTAATTCAGCGTAATCCTGTTCTTTGAATAAAACCATGCTGATAAACATTTATCCACTTATTAAAGGATTAGTGTGAATTGGCTGCAATTAAAACCAAGACCTTTGTATAAGACATCTAAATTTAGCCTTGTTCTTAATTGGATTATATTATATATAGAGCGTGCACATGTATCATTTGCATAACAGCTTATAGAATCTTTAAAGAGTTAGCATGCTTTTTGAACCACACAGTTTGTGACTGCCACCATCTGGTTATTACAAACCCCCCCCCAAACCGCTTTTTTAGATATAGCAATATTTTGGTGACATATGGACATACTTTTTCACATGAGCTCTTAGTAAAATTTCACAACCTTAAGGCAATCAACGATAATTACAAAACTGAAACCTTGAGACTTTGTAGAGAACAAGATTTCATTTTGGGGGTTAATTTTAAATAAGTATTTGTTGGTAGTCCAGGCTAAAATATGACATTTTAAAAATGTATAAAGCAGGGGAATTCTACTTCGAGAGTCATTGATATTTTAATCACACTTGAATAATTACTTATGTGAAAATAAAAACACAGGGAAAATATATTTGGAGCAGAACATCTGACTACATGGAGAAGTATCACTCTTACATTGCATGTTGATATTGATATGGCTTAGATGCAATATACGCAAGTTCGACACTATCAATTAGAAAGCAATAATTTGGTGTTCATACAGTGGTTAGCAAGAAGCTCAGAAAATGGGATGATGAGGGCCTGAAGGGAGGTGCGGCTCGACTACTGCCATGCAATTTAAAAAGTAATCCTCTAAAAATGTCACAAAATAATTCGAAAAGCTACAAAATCAGCAGCCTTACTATACCTAAATCTGTGAAAACTAAATCTGACATAAACATATAATTAGGGCTCCTGTTTTTATGATATTTCTTTTTTTAACATTTCTGTTTGTATTTATCCATATTTATTTTTAGGCCATCTTATTGGTATTTTTCCAGATTTATTTTGTGCTTTGAGAATAAATGGAGTCGTAAAATGATTTATTTCCACATTTATTTAACTGACAAACATGCACTCATACTTTGCTACCTTTGCGTTTTAGCAAATCATGCAGCCCAATTCAGCAAAACATTACACCCACAGGTAAATATCAGCATTATAGTACGCACATATGTTAACATATACCTGTACTTAGGGAACTCTGAACCTGTTTTTTAAACTTCCCATGATGTCTATCCGCTCAGATTCAGTCCTGGAAAGCACGAAAGACAGCATGGAGAATCATTGACAAGAAGCATCATTTTCCATATTTTTCTGCTTTTAAATATAAATAGTGACAGGAAACACATTGTTTTCTGTCTGTATTTAGCTGTAAAAATCTGTAAAAACAGAAAACTGGGAGCCTTACATATAATGCATCTGTCACCATTACAATGCCTGGACGGATGATCTCTATCTTCTGTGCAACTCCCACTGCAACCACACTTTTAACATGTCAATATCAAGTAATTCAGGACTCCAGGAGGAATGCTTATAAATGATCTGCATCATGTACAGCCAAAACACGAGTACATTCAAATGCATCATGGTCTTAGAGGAAGCTCTAAGGGAAATTCAAAAACCTACAGGTGCCACAAAATTCTAGCACTAACAGTTTTTTTCTGCAGCCAGAAGTCAGGCGAATAGCCTTGCACATGTCTGATCCACCTTGAGCCCACACTTTTCAGGAACTCCCATGTTTGTGATACCAATGGGCATCTTTGGCACAGCTTAGTATTTCATCTGCACCCACCATCTTCTCCCTAGGAGCTATTGGATGCAGTGATTTCTCAAAGTCTGAACGTCTGAGCTCCTCTGCTCTTCCTGGAATCCATCATCTCTTCTTCTCATGGAATCCACTGATCTTGGACTTAACCTCTTCCTTCTCATTGGCTCATTGGTCCCAAGATATAAGACTTAAGCAGTAGTATTCATTTATGCCTAAGGCATAAGTACTTACCTGGTTGTAACCAACATCTGTGCGCTCCTCTTCAACATGGGAACATTCACGCCTGTAAAAGAGCATACAAAAAGTGATTAGAGTTGAACATATTTTTGTACAATGCATGATAGCTATTCTTGGTGTGGAACTGTGAGAGAATAACCATTTTTAATGTGTACAAATATATCTCTGGTTAGGGATATTTTTATTAACAACCGTTGTGCAAGAAAAAGTGCAAATGCATGACATTAGTGCTTGAGGAGTCTCTGTGGTATTTACAAAACACACACACGCACCTATTTATAGATATTAACGGTATCACATACTGAAGACAGGTATGGACAGGTTTAGGTAGCCTTTGAGAAATACATGTCAGAGGGTCCCAGGGTAATCAGAAATTAGTTGCCACCAATTGTGACACCTGGGGTCTTTATAGTCCTCCGTGCTGTGGCACATGTACTGTGGACCTTCACACTGGGGACCAAGTACCCGTTTTAGCTCTTGACTCTCAGGGTAGTGAGGTAGACCCGTCCAAGGGTTACTTAGGGAGGTGCCGTGAGCCAGAAGCTCAGATCTCTGCAGAACAACAAAAAACACTCAATAATTCAATATGAGTTCAGTGCCTTTTCTTTTCAAAATGAAAAGTATTTTAGTGAACACAAAACTAAATACTATGCACAAAATTACAAATATATTAAATGCCTGGTGGGAACATCTAATGGGAACACCCTCTAATGGGTCAGTTCCACACACAAGCAATGCACACTAAAAGGTTGAAGTGATCAAATAACCTCTAAATGCAGACTAGACTCACTAGACCCAAAGCAGCTGTAACGGGTTGTGTGCCTGCAGAATCTAACTGCTAAAATCACAATCCCACCATTCATGCTCATAGCAAATCATGTGGTGCACAATTATAAAAAATCGGGCTTACTGGCTTTGTAACGAGGTATTGACAATCCACTACACAATGAGAAACTGGATATGTAACTGTGTATACATGTTGTTGTACTGTTTCACATATATGAGCACATTGAAAAGCCATGGCAATTGACTTTTGCATACTTTTAACGATAAACATTTCAATTAAAGACCACAGTTCCATTGCTGTATCAATACCTAGCAATCTCTCATGACCTAGAGCACAATGACGGCCCCCCACTACCACATCATACCTGGCACCACTTGAAACAGGCCTAACTTCTCTAGGGGTAGTGCCTTAAATGGGCTGCTACTCAGAGGTACTAAGTGTAGTGTCATGCCTGTGACGCAACAGGTGTGCCGGGGGATGTTGTAATTGTAGTCACACCTACAGGGGTGGTCAACGATGCCCCCTGTGAATTCTTGTAACAGTGGTTGGTTCAGCATCACGTGTTGCTTGTTAATAAATAAGACCCCGGCCGGGGTGAGGTAATTGAAGAGACCCGGGCCAGGGGCTAGATATATCAGCACAGTGTCTGTGTAATTATTGCAGCATCATCAGGACACTGCATTTGTTTTATCCTTGCAGCCCTGTGAGCGCATATCCAGTAAGCATGGTGCAAACGCACCGCAACAACATTGGCGACTAGCTAATGTGCTGCCGTTCTGGGCGCGTGCGGTGGCTGCGTGTTCACTCCAGCAACACACGCTGCTTGTGCTAGGGCGTGTGCGGTGCTGCCGGTGGAGGACGCCCGCTTGATGTGCAATGTAGGCGGAGCCTCCTGGTCCCGGCTGGCCATTTCGGCCCATCGGTGTTCCCCGCACGAGTGACGTCTGGGCTGAGGAATCGTGTGCACTGCAGGGTGCAGCACCATCTGCTGGTGCCCAGAAATCTGAGGACTCTCCTGCTGGGGTAAGGAAGTGGATTCACTACTACAGAGAAAAGAAGATCTCTGTACACAGGATGCATGACTTCCACTAAAATTAAAAGGGTTAAATGGACAATACCAGCAATAAAAAATAAAAAAAAGATAAAAAAGAACGTGGACTGCCACCGGCCACAGGATCATGACTCTGAGTCTGAGGGAAGAGGATAAGAAATGAAGGGTCCTAAACTGCCAAAGGTGAATAGTGAGTGCTCCAGGAAGTGGCTGACATAGCATGCTGGAGACTGTTGGGAAAATAGGAGTGAATCTACAAAATAAAGAAAAATAATAAACAAAAGTATCACACTCAACAGGACAACAGTCTTTACCGGTAACCCCCTGATCACACTTGCACCATGGTGACCATACCGCCTGTGGAACCATTCCTAGTAGAAGGTGCACCATCAGCACAAGCCCCTAAGTGAAAGGAGTGTGTAGAAAGAGTACTACTTTTCTTCGAAGCCACCAAAGTAGACAATGCCCAAAAGCGAGCTATGATTCTTCACCTAGGGGGCAGAGACTTTTACAAAATATCCAAGTCCATCAATGAAGCGGCTCCTAAGACACACCTCACCCTCATAGAGGCCCTCACTGCGCACTTTGAACTGATGGCAAACCAGGACTATGAGCAGTTCGTATTTCGGCAAGCGAAACAGCAAGCGGAGGAGTCCATGGATGTCTTCCACGCATTTCTCAAGGAGCTGGCCAGCACATGTGGATTTAATGATGAAACCGAGGAAACACGAGGACAAATCATACAAGAGTATGCATCAGCCAAACTTCGTGAGCGCATACTAGAAGAATATGGAAAATCACTAGCAGCCATTCTAATGCTTGGCAGGACCAAGGAACTCTCCAGAGCCCATGCAGCTCACATGGAAGCAGCTTTGCAGACCCTAGTAAAGACAAAACCGGTCAAAACAATCACCTCCAATCTCACGGGGAAGCAGGGTAGGAGGCATAGCACTTGACCACGAACCTGTGGATATTAGGGCAGAAGCAGTCTTCGCCCCTCTGAATGCCCTGCAAGGTGGAGGAAGTGCGCTGGAAGAGGCGAGCTCAACCACTTCATGCGAGTCTGTCGGTCAGGATAATATCGGGGACAGCGCACCACCGTTAACACAATCCCTTAAGCGAAAGAAAGAGGCAGCGACATGGATGTCGATGACATGGAGGAAAATACCGTCCACTCCGTTTTCACCATTAGCACCGCCGCTCAAACCTCACTTCAGCTGCCACAATACCAGATAAGGGTCAGAGATCAGGTCACCACCACCGTAGTTGATACCTGATCGACAATCAACATAATGTCGGCTGAGGTGGTTTGGACTTTGAAACCAGCTCCCAAGTTGCATCCAGGCGACATTCAAGGTGTTCGCATATGGTCAGGAAAACCTCTGGTGAAGCAACAAAAGTTCAAGACGACCATCAAATATAGGTCCAAGTCCGTGAAGTCTAAGGTATACGTTGCAAAGGAGGGCCACGGTATGCTCCTAGGTTTCAGGGCGGCTAAAGACCAGGGCATTGTAGCATTTGTTTTGGGATCCATCAGGAGGCTATCATCCATCTTGTGGCAGAATTCGCTGCAGCATTTGACGGGATGGGGTGCCTGAAAGGCAAAAATATCCATCAGCAAATTAACAAGACATGCAACCCATAGCCCTAAGTCATCGATGCATCGCATTTCACCTGCAGCTATTAGTGGAAAAGGAACTGGCCAAGTTGGAGGCCGCTGGCATCATTGAAAAGGTGATGGGACCCACCCCATGGGTCTCGCACACTGTGGTGACCCGAAAACCCAAGCAGCCTGGCGAGGTGAGAATATGTGTAGACATGCGCATGCCCAATGTAGTGAAAAAGAGGGAGCGGCATCTCAGTGCATCTCAGTGCATCACAACATTTTCAATTCATGTCGGCCTGAGGTGATACAAGAGTTTAAGTTTTGGCATCTCCAGCGCCGCCGAGGGGTTTCAGAACACCATTCAGGAACTTTTGGATGATCTCCCTGGTGTTGTTAATGTCAGTGATGACATTTTGATCTATACCAAGACGGTTCCCGAACATAATACATGAATGAAGGCAGTCCTCCAGAGGATTCAAGAGTCTGGTTTGACACTTTACCACAACTAATGCGAGTTCTTGCAACAAAAGCCACACTTCTTTGGGTATTTGTTCTCAGATGCAGGAGTAACACCAGATCCTGATAAAGTCCAAGACATTAAGGAGGCCCCCACTCCTGCCACTGTGACTGAAATAGGCAGCTTTTTAGGGATGTCAACTACTGCAGCTGTTTCATTCAGAACCTCACTACATTGACGCAGCCCTTACGTGAACTCACCAAAGTGTCCGTCCCCTGGTCCTGGGGCCCTGCCCAAGAAGCTGCCTTCCAGGCAAACTAAGGATGCCCTCTCAGATGAGACAAGGCTGTCTTATTTTGACCCTTGTAAGAACACCACCATAGTGGTGGATGCTGGCCCTAAAGTTTTGGGAGCCGTACTAATGCATCAGTCATCTGGAGATGATGATTGGGTCCCGGTAGCATTCGCAAGCCGCTCATTGACAAACACTGAGCAGAGATATTCTCGAATTGAAAAGGAAGCGATATCCATCCACTGAGGGTGTCGCCATTTTCACCTATATGTATATGGCAACTCATTTACCATAACCACGGATCACAAACCGCTCATTCCGCTATTCAAGGGCACTGCTGCCAAGCCCCCTCAGAGGATTGAAAAATGGAAGCCCCAACTTTAAGAGTACAATTGTCAGGTGGAATACAGTCCTGGATCTCATAAACCAGCAGACTGTTTGTCTCGACATCCAAGGGCGGCCACTCCCGAGGAAGAAGCGGACGCCGATGTGAGGAGTATGCTCCGTATGTGGCAGCCCAATCATGTCCTCTTCTCCTTTCCATGGAGGTCCTTTGCCAAGTGACCAGCCAGGATGAATGCCTGCAGAAAGCTTTGCAGACAGAGTGGACCAACCAGTGGCACAATTTCAAGAAGGAATCGGCGGTGCTTACCCCGGAGGCACGGCTTGTCATGGAGGCATTATATCACATTTGCCAGGAGTTGAGTGGGGACCCAAGCAGGTACCTGTCATAGCCTTGTCATACCCATGGCCCTTATGGATCGAGTCATTCAACTTGCTCATGCGGGAGATCAAGGCATGGTCAAGAAGACCAAGAACTGATTGCGAGCCAAGGTGTGGTTCCCCATGATGGATGAGAAAGTTGAGGAGGTGGTAAGATCCTGTCCCTGGTGCCAGGCCGCGGGAGCGTCAAATCCTCCATCACAGGTAGTGATGGAAAAAGGACCACGAAGCCCCTGGCTATGTGTTAGCCAGGATTTTGGGAGTTTGTTGGATGGGAGGCATATGTTCGTAATGACTAATGACTACTCCAAGTATCCGGAGGGAGAGGTCATACTCTCTTTGAGTGCCAGTGATGTGATACCTAAACCGGAGAAAGTAATGGCCACTCTTGGCCTGTTAAAAGAGATGCAAACTGACAATGGCCCTCCATTTGATGGGCAAGAGATGGCGGCCTACTTGGTTTCCGTGGGGATCAATCACAAGAAGATAACACCGAGGTGGTCCCAGGCAAATGGAGAGGCTGAATGATTTATGCACACTTTGAACAAGGTCATTCGGATTGCCTCTGCAAGCCACCAACTTCTCGAGCTTGCAATTTATTCATTCCTTTGGGAGTATCGCCAGGCACCGCATTCTACCACTGGTCAGGCACCGGGGCACCTCTCCATGGGCTCGTTGTGGATTCAATTCCACACCATCCACTGTGGTTGCCAGATCCTGTTGATGACTTTCGTGTCTATGGAAAGCATAAAAAATTTAAAGATCAAGCAAATCATCATCGACGGGCGAGGATGTCGGATTTCCAGGTGGGTGATATGGTGCTGGTGTAGGATAGGTGCTTTGGCAGCAAATTCCGATTGCCATTCAAGATAAGTCCTTGGACCATCATCCATCAGAAAGTCACCTGTATCACTGCGAGACGGAGCTAGAGACAAACACTCGGAATGTGTCAGCTTTCAAGCGTTTTCATCATCGACAAGGACAGCCACAGAGTGAGGAAGAGGTATCTCCAGCCCATGATGAGCCTGAGGACATTGGTGAAATGGACTATTCGGAAGGAGGGCTGCCAGAGCAGAGTGATCACATTCACGAGTTCCCCAGTGGAACAGAGGTCCAGGGGAATGGCTCCTCTACTCAGTTCCACAATGTGCCGGATGGCCGCAGGGCCCACACTCGATACAGTCTGTGGAGTAATCCAGTGCCCTCCTCAAGACTGAAGGACTATCTGGTATAAGTCGGTGTATCACATGTGTGGTATCAGGTAACGTTTCCCATCTCAGGTATGTGATTATTACACTTGAGGAATGTTTTTCTGTGATGGCATAGTTTCATAGTGCTTTGTGCAATTGATGTATGATGTGGACATTATCCTACTGTTGTGATGTTGCCAGTGACTTTTCATTTCTTTATTTTGGGGAGGAATGTAGTGTCGTGCATGTGACGCAACAGGTGCTTCGGGAGATGTTGTAATTGTAGTCATGACCACAGGGGTGGTCAATGTTGCCCCCTGTGAATTCTTGTAACAGTGGTTGGTTCCGCACCATGTGGAGCTTGTTAATAAATAAGACCCCCGCCGGGTGTTATTGAAGAGACCCGGGCCGGGGGCTAGATATATCAGCACAGTGTCTGTGTAGTTAATGCGGCGTCATCTGGCTGCTGCGTTCATTGTATCCCCACAGCCCTGTGAGCGCATATCCAGTAAGCACTGTGCAAACGCACCGACACAACACTATGTACTGGCACTTCTACGTTTTTGCCCCTTGAGTACCAGAACCTCTCCTTGGGCCAGGAGAGTACTGGTACTCATATTGGTAACCAGGCAGACTTGGGAGTATTGGCACACTTAGTGCTGCTGACACAGGGGCTTTGACAGAGGAGTGAGATTTGTGTGCCACTCTGTCCCTGCAGCCAGGAGCGGCTCCTCCGCTATGGCGGAGGAGCGTCGCCCCACTAACCACAGAAGCAAACGAAATATAAAATGATCTAAATGCAGATCATTTAATTTTTAGTCCTGCGGCTGAGTCTTGGGAGCTGGGCCACAACGTTGCAACAGGGGAGGAGGAGTGGTGGGCCCTGCTAGGAGGACCCATGACGGTTTGGCCAGCTGCCTGAGGCTGCCCAAACCGTCATGCGCACTGACATCTCTCCAACCCAGCTGTATTGCTGGGTAAAGAGATCAGCAGGCACAGGCTCCAAGCTCCCGATGGAGCACAAAACCAGTGTGCTCTGCCCAATCCCTACACTGCTCTCATGGTGAGAGCAGCGTCGGAATTGGCCGCAGGGGAATCGGGGAGCTTCAGCCTGTGCCCAGAGGAAAACCTGGGGAGCAGCGCAGCAAGCAGAAGACCTGCAGGTAAGTTTTCTTTTTTTAAATTATTTCATCCACCTTGTGCTGCTACCCCCCGAACTCCCACCTACGGTTCACCCCATGCGATGCCCCACCATATTTCCCTTACACTAGCTGCTACTGCCTGTAGCCCTGTGCCGAATCACAGTGAATAATGCACATTATCTCAATTCTGGAAAAGGGGTGGTTGTGTGGGCCAGTGTCACACTCTTAATTGACAGGACAGTTCTCATTAGCTTGTGTGCAGTTAATCAAACTGTAAGTTTGACTTTGGGGCTGCCATGTCTCTTGATATGCAGGAAATAAAAACTGAACATAATGGTAACCAAGTTCTCTGTGGCTATACTGATTCGGGAGGAGGTGAGTCAGTCAGAGTGTGGGTCGATGCACAACAGACATGAGTGCATCCCTCAGCCACTGGTACATACGCATGAATTTTTTTTTAAATGCTGTCACTGAGCCTGTATGTATGTGTGTGTGTGTAAGCATGTGGGAATGTGTGTATGTGCCCCTTCCCTGCTGCCACAGACCCACAAGCTGTGCAAGACCTGGGAGGGACAAGATGGCAGTCAATTCTTTTAGCTCAATGTCAGCATCCTCTAACCACCCTCACCTCACTGTGCTCCTCACTGCCCATCATCTGTGAAGTGTAGTCTCTTTAAAAGGGTTTCCAATGTAACCAGTTCCACCAAGGTGCTCTTCCATTGACCTCTACCACAGTGCCATACTCAAAGGTAAGTATTATTGATATTGTATGTTGAGTCACATCATGGACAATCTCACCATTAGGCTCCCTAACTTCCTCGTGGCAGGACTTCTGAAATTTGGGAAGATCTGAAAACACAAGAGGCATCTTTTTCACAAGTAGGTGTGAAGGCCTGAAGGGGAAAGGGGATGGTTTAGATTCCCCAGTCTGGATATTGTCAGAGATAAAGAAAAAATGAGAGGAGGGCCTTTCACAAGTTTAGTGGACTTTGTGATTGTGAGTGAGAGAGAAAAATTGTACCTGTTGCTGAAATGAGTGTGCATGCATGTATGATGTGGTGTTATCTCTTTTGATGTTGCAGGAACACCTTATTTTCCACATGTTATGTTAAGATTAATGTCTAGCATGACACATGTTTATTATTCTTTATTTGTAATATCCATTCCTGCTGGCAATAAACAATAGAGGGCTAGTGAGCCTGCTGCAAAAATCTGCATTTCGCTTCTTTCATTGCTGGAATTGGAAAAAAATCAACTTGAGAACCCATGAATTGGGGGTCAAGGTGTGGCAGAGGAAAGATGGTAGGGGCATATCTACAAGGGCCGGTGATAATTATCGCTTAGCGCTCTTAGCGTGAGGATAATTATCGCCGGCCAACTCTGAATTTTATCGCGGAGATAGCGTGCTATCAGCAACGCTTATCTCCAAAGCGATAAAATTCAGAGCGCAAGCTGCCAACTGCGATTATCGCTGGAAATCCAGCGATAATCGCACTACATCTGGCGATAGCTTGCTGATAGGGCCACACATACTTAGCCATGATATCCACCTTCCATAGGATATCATGGCTAAGTCAGTGTCAAAGCACGCGTAAGGAAAGTAGCGATAACGGAGGTTATCGCTACTTTGCTTATCGCTATGCTTCTTTGCGTGGTGCTTGATTCTGGGGAGGAACACCCACTTTGCATCTCATTAGAGATGTAAAGCTGGGCAATAGGAAAAGGGCGAAGAAGCATGGATTCACGCGTTAGCGTGTCCTTGCTAATAGGGCGTTAAAATTATCGCCGCTTTTCGTCCGAAAACGGACGCTAAAGCGGCGATACTTTTAACTCCGGCCCTTGTAGATATGCCCCGTAGAGTCACAGAGCATGAAAAGCAGAGTCTGGCAGTCAACCTATACATTGATTTTAAACAATCTGCTGTAAAGAAATTGGCAACAAGGACTAATGCAGTGTCGGATTTAGGGTAGCACCAAGGTCGAGGGAACACACTTTGCATGGCAGGCTGTGGCGATTTGTCTGGCCATCATTTTTGAGGGGATAATAAAAGTGATATGATAACTATGGTGGTTAAAGCACTTATGGGAGGGATCAGGGATTTGTCTAGTCAAAGCTTTGACTCATTATAAATTAGCATAGAGGGTTAATGTTCCCTCTGCAAAGCACAACATGCAACATGAGGCTCACAGATCGCAGCTGGTTACTGTTTTTGTTAGTTGGAGTTCATAATTTACAATCCTAATACAGCACATTGAGCTATGAACTAGGATCAAAGCACAACTTGCAACTTGAAAGGCAGAGGTTTAGAATCTTATTGTTTTTTACCCCAATCTTTCATTATTTTAATCTTGCTAGAAAGGTTTCCTTTGGGTAGTAATACAGTTTTATTAGTATGACGCCCCACAATCATTGTGTTACGTTTCAATTCATTAGTTTATGGGGCAGATTTACTAACACTTCAAGCCTGGTTTGAATATCAACAGAGATGCAAACCAGGTGCAAAGTGTTGTTTTGGGGCTTTACTTTCCAGTACAAATTCTGAATGGCGTTGAAGAGTAGCCATAATATAACACAAAGTAGCATTATATGCTACTTTATGTCAAGAGGCATACCTTGGTGTTAGACCTGGCTCTTTTTGCAGGTTTATCGCCAAACTTTTTGCCTTTTGCCTCCTATTTTTCTGACCCTGTTTTTGTTGGTTATAGGATTCTGGGCAGTTTACCACTGCTGATCAGTGCTAAAGTGCATATGTTCTCTGTGTAATTTGTGATATGATTGGTTATCCATAATTGACATATTTGATTTACTGGTAAGTCCCTAGTAAAGTGTATGGTGTGTGCCAGGGCGTGCAAATCAAATGCTACTAGTGGGCTTGCAGCACTGGTTGTGCCACCCACAGGAGCAGCCCTGTAAGTGTATCTCAGACCTGCCACTGCAGTGTCTAAGCGCGCAGTCATAAACTGCCATGTTGCCCTGGCATGTGCGCCCACTTGCCAGGCCCTAACCTTCCCTTTTTGTACATGTAAGGCACCGCTAAAGTAGGCCCAAGGTACCCCCATGGGCTGGCGTATAGTGTATGTGAAAGGTAGGGCATGTACTGGTGTGTGTGGCATGTCCTGATAGTGAAATACTGTGTATTTCATTTTTCACTGTTGAAAGGCTGCTTGTTCCATAAGCTATCATTGAGGATGCACTTTAACAATTTTACATGTATAACTTTCAATAGGGACAAGATAGAAAAATTGGGTTTAGGTTCTCTGAACTCTGAATTTATTTACACACCTTTTTGTAACGGAGGTTTCTAAATTGTGTGTTTGAAAATGCCACTTTTAGAAAGTGTTAGTTATACAAGGGGTGGGCCCTAAGTCACACAGCTAGATTGGGCCGGTAAATACAAAATAATCAAAACATCTAGCTGACCATTTATTAGCTGCCAACTATTTAAGCAGACTCAGACCAAACTCGCAAATAAGATGGTCTACATATTCATTTTCCTCATTGATATTCATTTTATGAATTCACAGGACAGATATCGAATACACTTCACAATTATATAACTTCTAGAAAGAGTTGAAACAATGAAACAATAAAAGCAACAAAGCAAATAACAAATAACGATCAATTGAAATTGTTTCCAGTCAGGAACAAACAAACAAGTAACCCACAAGAACAATTTCAGGGAAACAAACTAGGGTTACCAACCAACGGGGGTAAAGACATTTCTAGCAACAGAGGATATACACATTAAGTACATTATTTCCATCAGTCGCTATACATTTTTCTATTGAAACTCTTCCCCTGATGGTAAAATATGCCAACGCGTTTCGAATCCCAATTTATTTCGAGGGATTCTCCTCAGGGCTGTGACTGGACTCTGTAAAACCAATAAAGAAAAAATATATTTTTGGTTAACAAACCATCGCCCACCTTCTCACCTTCCATTCAAAGTTGTGGGAAAATTGTGACTATATTTGCCTGGAAGAACAAAAACACTTTGGGGTATATTCACAAGAACGTGTGCTAAACATCTCCAAAAAATGTTAACGCAACTTTACACATTGCAGCAGATCGCGGGAAAATAACCCTGTGTTAACCTGGAATTCACAACACGGCGGTCCCACGCGATAGTTCCCCGAAAACGCGGCCAATGTCCGCGATACAACAACCGTGACCGTGATAAAAACACAAACCTCAATGCGAAAAAACATGCGATGGGCCAAAGCGCGATGAGGAAATCAGTGATAAGCAGCACCAGGTCTGCAATACACACATGGCAGGCGGGAAAAACCACTATAAAAGTAGAAAAAACACACAAACACAAAATGACCAACACACAAGCACCATGGAGGCAGCCGGAGCAGGCGCAGAGGACGAGCGCAACCCCACAAGCACCCCGGACGACCAGCCTGGGACCTCGGGGACAGGGAAGGGCAAGGACAAGAGGAAGACGAAGTTCAGTCCACAGGAAAACAGGATCCTGGTCACGGAGGTGATGGAACACCATCAACAACTGTTTGTCACCTCCAACGTGCCATTGGACACCAAAAAAGGAATATGGCGGGACATCGTGGACAAGGTGAATGCCGTTGGAGAGCACAAGAGGTCAATGGACGAGGTCAAGAGGCGATGGATTGACATCAGGCGCAAGACCAAGGAGAAACTCGCAGCCAACCAGAAGGCAGCAATGCAGACTGGAGGTGGGAGCCCAGTGCCACAGCTGGAGCTGGATGACATGGAGGAGCTGGTGTCGACAGTCATCAGTGTGGAGACTGTGGCAGGAGTCGGGGGACCGGACACTGCTCGACAGGACACAACACAACCGCAACAGGGTGAGTGACCTCCAGGTACTGGGGGGATGGGTGGAGGTGGCCACAATGGCACACATGCACAATCAAGCAGAGCACAGTGCACACCCACAATGACTCTGGATCATGGCCCTGATCCACAGACTGTCACAATGTACAACGCTATGCTGTCTGAATGTGAACCTGTACCATGCGGCTATATACATGCGGACACATTGTAATACACCATCTCCCCTTCACATTGCAGGGGCACTGTCAACACCTCCTGCAGAGCAGTCCCAGCCACTCTTCACTGATGACGAGGAGGACACCACCAGCATCGACACCCAAGCCCTCCAAGACATCATTGAACTCATCCGCCAATCACCTCCAGGACCAGGGCAGCCCAGCTGCATCGAGGAGACCCCACCCACTCCACAAACCACCCAGCAGGAGTCACCCACAGCCCCGGCAGTCTCCCAAGACCCCCAGGAACAACACATGGCCTTCCAACACTGTGTACTGGAGGGCCAGAGGGAGACAGCTGAGCAGGTGCGGTGGGGTTCGACCTCATGGCTATCAAACTGGACGCCATCCATGGGTGTCTATGTCCCATCAGGGACCAGCTCCAGTCCCTAACGGACACCCACGGCCCACTCCATGGTCTCCAACTAGCCCTGGCTGACATCGCTGGAGTCATGACTCTGAGACAAGAACACCTGTCCGCTCAGAGTGGCTCCAGCAATCTCAGCCGTGAGCTGGCACACATGCAGAGGCTCATGGAGGACATGGTGCGGATGGAGGCGGAAAGGATGGCAGCCACCGCTGCACATCAGTGAAATGTAGCTGGGATCTACCAGGCTCCGAAGATCCTCATCATGGCATTGCTGCCACAAGGCGTGGCGATGATGAATGCTGCTGCCCCCACACCATCCACATCTCTGCCCCCTGGTGTGTCAGTGCCTCCCAGTGCGGCAGGCATATCCACTCCGGCACCTGATGTGTCACTGCCACACAGTGCAGCCGACAATCCTCCTCCGGCCCCTGATGTGTCAGTGGCCACAGTGCCGCAGCCGGTACTGCAACACCCACAGGTGGGGCAGAGCACACATCCGAGGATGTGGATGGGATTGAGTTCAGAAGGAGGCACTAGCATTCATGTCCGCCACCTTGCCTGTTTCTGCTTGGTGCTGCACATGGCCCCATGACCTGCCACTGACCCCTGATACACTCCGCTGCACTCACCTTGGACCGCGACATGGACTGCCATATCCTGTTTGATGACCAATGACACGGCGACCAGACTGCGGACTGTACCCTTCCTCTTCCGCAGTACTTGTCATCCCTGATGGACTCTGGGCCATATGGGCCCTCCACGGGCCCATATTGTGTGGTGTGCTTGGCATGGCCCTGTACCGCTCCAGCTGCAAAACTCCACTGGATGTGCAATAAACATCCAGAAACGCACTGCTGTGTCATGGCTTTCATCATTCATGTATGAATGTGTGGATGAATGTTGGGACAGTGGTTTCCCTCACGTCAATGATGCTCATCTAGTGGGATGCCAGTCACAGTGTGCTACATTGACTATTGTGTTCCGCTTGCCGAGGACACTACAACAGGGACACACGCATTAGTCACTCCCTTGTCCGGACATGGACTGAACCACGCCCAGAGCCCACGAGTCACAGTTGCAAGCCCTGCGCTGGTCCGGCGTACGCCAGGCCAGACCACTCCGCTTACGCTCCAAGGGGGGGCCCACATAGCTACATGTCGCAGGCGTACACGCTGGTGGTATGCAGGTCACTGGTCTAGTTGTCAGCATGTCACAGCCACTCCCTGAGGGCAGGTCTGCACACACACCACACCCATCCGGCACAGGCGTCACAGGCCATGTGACCCCGCCAATATAAGGGGCCGATGACGTCACATTCCCCACTGCCGGTGGTGACTGGATGACGGACGCTCCACGGTTCTCAATCATAAAGGGCCCATGAGTTGTGGTGCACAGGGTTTGTCGCACCCTAGGCCTTGCGCCCGTCATGGGCCTACCACTACGTGGCGCTGACTGGGGTTGCACAGGGTTAGTGGCACCCAAAGCCTTGCGCCCGTCAGGGGCCTACCACCACGTGGCGCTGACTGGGGTTGCACAGGGTTAGTGGCACCGAAATAACTGAGAGGGTGTGCAGCCTGCGATGATGACGTGTGCACTGATGTGGTCTCTGCTATTGATGCCTCAGGACTCAGCGTCATGTGTGGGACCTGCTGGGCCGCGGGGCGAACCGCATGATGTGGACCATGCCATGGTGGCGGGACCGGGGCCTGGAGCTTGCACGGGCACATGGTGTGCCCACTGGTAGACACACTGTTGGCGGTAGGTGAGCAGTGGGCCTGGGGTGCGCAAGTGCAGACAGCCAGCGCTGGCCGGAGGGAGGGGGTAGGGTGCGGCTTCATGCGTGCGCAGGGATGGACAGGAGTTGTTGCTGTGTGCTGTGTGATGGACTCTGCCATGATTGACTCTGGCCTTGATTACAGATTGCAGACCTGGTGGCTTGCAGTGTATCCCGGCACGTGGTTGGAGACACACCGGTGGCAGCAGGTGAACAGTGGGGCCTGGGTGCGCAGGGGCGGCAGTGTCTCTCTCTCTCTCTCCTTTCCTTCCCTCTCTCTCTCACTCTCTCTCTCCCTTCCTTCCTTCCTTCCCTCTCTCTCTCACTCTCTCTCTCCCTTCCTTCCCTCTCTCTCTCACTCTCTCTCCTTTCCTTCCTTCCCTCTCTCTCACTCTCTCTCTCTCTCCCATCCTTTCCTTCTCTCTCTTTCTCTCTCTGCCTTTCTTTCATTTTCTATTTCTCTGTGTCTCACTCCTTTGATGTGCGCATGGCACACGTTCTGATTTTGTGCTTTATTTTCCAGGCTATGACGTCGTGATTGTACCGGACGGACCCGACAGGAGTCTTCCGCATTGGTGTTTTGTGTTGTGTTTCAATAAAGTTTTTGGTTGTTACTTCAGTGCTGTGTGACTGTTTCTCGTTCTTCTGGCCGCACATGTGTGTTATTTTTTGACAATGTCTGTCATCGTGCGCTTTTTGTGGCTCTTGTGTCGTGCATGGTATGTGTATGTCCGGGGAGGGGCCGGGGGTGGTGGGTGTTGTGGCCCTCATGGGTTTCCGAGCTGCATGATAATTGTCTCCATGGCATCTGTGGATCTTCGGGTGTGGCTCTTGGCTGGGCTCCCTTTCATGATGCAGGTAGTCATCCTGCTTAACACCAGCAAAAGGCAGGTGTTAAATCACTGGTGCTACCGCGGCTTATCGCCTGTTTTTGGTTCGCATCGCAGATCTGGCAGTTTGTTGTGAAAGTGGTGTTGTGGTTTTTTCGTGTGTTTTTGCACGGGAACGCCTACTCTGCATCTCATTAGTGTTAGTTGGTAGTGTCCACCATGGAGATAAATTTTGGGCAGTTATCACGGGAATACTGGGGATGTCTGCAGTTTGCACCCACTTGTGAATGGGGTGTTGAATCTATCTCTACTTTGGATGCGTTAAGGTGGAGATAAATCGGCGGTAGGTCCTTGTGAATATGCCCCTTAATAACTACCTTCCAATGTCATATATAATGTCTATTTAGTACTCAATATAATTATGACAAGTTCCACTTACTTAAGGGAAAACTCCGTAAACACTAGTACAGTCGTCACTCTTGCGTGAAGCTGATACACTGTTTCAAAGGAACTTCAGTGCCGATTTGTATATTCCAACTGCCGGCGGACACATTATTCTGATGTAAAAGAAAAACTCAGGCTTTACGAGAGTTCAAACTCCAAGCGACAAGATCATTTCTTTCGTATTTAGTTTAGAACTTACTTTCTGGTATAAATTGCTGTAGCCAGCAGATGCTCACAGTGGCAGCTTGGAAAGATTCGCAGCTTTGTAACCGTTTGGTTGCTTTCAATAGCGGCAGTCGCTTTCGAGTGAATTATCTGCAAGGTTAAGCATGAACAGAGGCTTCAGCGATTGCGCATCTTCTTCATACGCTTTCAAATGGATACAAAGTTTCATACGCAGTAACTCACTCGTGCTTCTCAAGCGGCCATCAATCATTCTTCCCGGTTCCCGTCTGCCTTGTGGAACACTGTCAATTTGGCTCCAATCGATTACACTAAAAAAGACTTCCTGTTCCTTGTCCTTGATATGTGAGGCAGTTGTGCAAAGGATGCTGGATCTTGTAGTGTTTCAGTGAAACTTCTTAACACTTTCACCTCCCTGGCAGCCTACTCACAGTTCTTTTGTACACCGTCTAACATGGGGCGTAACTTAGGGATAAAATGCGTAGTTGAAATTGTTCCAAGACTTATTCAAATCCTGTCTATGTTTTAAGTCCTTGATTTTTCAGACATTTCATTCAAGCCAGATATGGCACTATTAAACTTAAGGATGAGATAGGCTTCTTTTTGTAGTAAGGTTCTTTCTTTATCTCCGCCTCTTGGCGTCTGTTTTACCACCCAGAGGACTGTCCATTTAATATCTTTTTCACTATGGTTAGCTTGTATGAAATGGCTAACCGTACGGGCATTTGCCACTTTTGTGCGGATTCTAGATCGATGTTGGATGATTCGTAATTGGGTCTCTTGGTTGGGTTTGCCGATATACAGTTTGCCACATGGGCAAGTAATCCCATAGACAACATTGTTCGTTTTACAATTTGAAAAGGACTTGTGAATCCATTTGATGGTGTTGTGCTCAAATATAGACCCTTCACAGGTTGTTTCACATGATACACAGTTCCCACACTTGTGATGTCCTTCGATTGGTTTTAGATTCTACTGGGAGCGTAGGTCCTGTTTTTTCGTTGCGGAGGGGCAATCAGCTCTCACCAATTGTTGGCCAAAGCTCATTTCTTTCCTCATGGTGAAAAGTGGCCTTTCAAACAGGCATTCCAAATCTTGAAGCAGGTGCCAGTTTTTTTAAACGATTTGGCGGAATTTATTCGTGTGTGGACCGAAAGTCGACACACACACCATTTTAGTCATGGGCTTCTTGACTCTCTTAGATAAAAGACATTCTCTCAGTGTGTACCAAGCCCTCCGTTTTGCGTGCTTAAGCAGTTTTTTGGGGTAGCCTCTTTCCTTCAATTGTTCGCACAAGGCTGTCGCATGAGCTTCAAAGCCCTCCTTTCGTGAGCAGTTTCGTCTGATCCTTAGTAACTGGCCATACAGTAAATAATCCCGTAGGTTCCTAGGATGTGAACTTTTGTAATGAAGGATCGTATTTCTGTCAGTTGGTTTACAATGTAGGGTTGTCCTTAGTTCTTCATTTATAGGTCTTACTTCTACATCAAGGAATGTAAGGGAAGTCTTACTCCTAGTCACTGTAAGTTTTATGTCTGAATGTCTTGTATTGAGCCAATCAAAGAACTGCATTAGAATCGATTCAGGGCCATCCCAAAGGCACCAGATGTCATCGATGTAACGATACCACTTCATAAGATGTTGTTTTAAGGGATTATTTTCATAAACAAATTTCTCCTCGAACCGGGCCATGTAGAAGACTGCCATCCCTGGGGCACAGGGACAACACATAGCGGTCCCCTTGGTTTGAATATAGAATTTTTCATCAAACTTACAGTAGTTCTTCTTTAGTGCCACTGATGGAAGCTGAAGGATAAACTCAGTGGGTACCTTCTGTGGGTGTTCATGAGTGTCAAGGTATGTTTCAAGTGCTTCAAGTGCCTCTTCTTGGGGAATTTGTGTGTACAATGACACCACATCAAATGAGACAAGGAATTGGTTACTAGAATCAAAATGGAGTCCCTCTATCTTGTTGATAAAATCCATTGTATCTCTCAAATACGAGGGTACTTGCTGAAGAAACGGTTTTAAGAAGGTATCCACATATTTGGAAATTGGCTCCAGTAATAAATCACAGCTGGACTCTATAGGTCTTCCTGGTGGATCCAATAGTTGCTTGCGAATCTTTGGTAAAAAATACATCACCGGTGTTCTGGGATGCTTTTTGGTCAGGAAATCTTATTCCGTGGGGCCAAGTGTAGGAGAGTAGGATCTGCTTCACATGGGTACCCCCACTTTTTGCTGATGCTTCACTGTTTTTCGACATTTGTCTGGCTGGGGCCCTGCTAATCAGAACCCCAGCCTAGCCGCTTCCTCTCTAAAATGGTTTCCATGTGCCTTAGGCACATCACTGATTGGGATCTGGAGTGCCCTTATAAGTCCCTAGTATATGGTATACTATATACCAAGGGCATAGGTACCTCAGAGGCCTGCCAGGGGCTGCAGCATGTATTATGCCACACCTGGAAGGCCATCCAAACTGACACCACAGGTCTGCTACTGCAGCCTGGGTAAGGTGGTGCATGCACCCCTTACTGTGATATAGGTTACCTATATCACTAAATACATACACACATATAAACCTATAAGTAACTCCTAAGGCAGGCCTTATCAATCCTAAAGGCAGAGTGCATGGTTCCTATGTGAGAGGGTGCCCCTGCATGAGCAGGGCCCCTCTGCAGCGTTCGGAGACCATCTCTGATGCTGTTTGTAGTGCAGCCTGACCATATACTCTTAAGCGCATTATAACCTCGCGGTAAAATGCTAACTTTGGAATGGCTGCACCTAAACATGTCGTGTTTGGTGTCAAACATCTTGGAATACTACCCCCCGCCAATCCTGGTGGCGGGGGTAGCATTCCACCCTTCTAGAGGGAAAGACATGTTAACTCTGGCTAGCCCGGTAACGTCTTTCCAAAGCCCTGGCATCACAAAATGGATGCTGCTGCCACAGACACGAGTCTGGCCTCCTGCTGCTGGACGAAACTCCGGCAGGGAGGCCTGGACAATAGGTTTCCTGTCCCAGGGAGGTGTGACCACCTCCCCAGACAGGATAATGTGTATTGGGGCTGGGCGGGAGCACTTTCGGGTGCTTTGAAGTCCTGCACTGGGGGCACATTTGGTGTCCCTGTGCATACCCCAGTTCAAACCGGATCAGGGGCTTGCAGCCCCTGCTTTGGCGCGAACTGGACAAAGGGAAAGGGTGTAGCCACCCCTCTGCCCTGACCCACCCATAGGTGGGGCCACAGAGTAGTCCAACCCCTAAACTTGGTATAAGTATAGGAACCCAGTCCTTAGGACTTTAGATTATCCCTGGACGAAACTCTGAAACTGAATCCTGGACCTTCGACGCTCTACTCACGATTAGAGGACAGAAGAATCTCCCTTGGGGTCAAGGAGTGACTCCCTGCTTGGCAGGCACCAAAGAAGCATCTGTCTGGTTCGCATTTCTGAAGCTCCCGTCGGACGCCGAAGTCATCGCATCACCAGAGGTGGATTTTCAGACTTCCCGAGGCTACCCTGAGTCCCCAGCAAAGCTGAGGCCCGTGGCTATTGTGGGTGACTTGAGACCGTGACCCCTGGACACCGAGCACATTTGCAAGTGCATCCTCTTCTGGGTCTCCCAAGAAGTCGTGCTTTGGGCTCCGAGTAGCCCTAGCCTCCAGCACCTCCTGCACCGAAGATCACTGGCCCCCACTCTACAAGTGTCCTGTAAGCCAGATCCACGTGCGGCGTCACAAGGCTCCTTCGAGGTCGCTAGCCCGTTGGCTAGTAGCCCTTAACGAAGGCTAATCCTTTTCTAACTGGGCATCCTGTTGCTCCAGATCTGCCCTCATTTACCCTCGCTGGGTGAGTTTCGCAGACCTTGCTGGTCTGCACCATCGACGATCTTTTTCTGCACTGAGACTTGCCGTTGCCAAGGCTTGTTGGGTCCAATCCGGTCGCCGACACCTCAGCACTCGACAAACATCGTGTACCAGCCTGAATCCTGCTCCTGGTTGCCGACAACGCCTCCTGGACCTCGTGGCTGAAGAGACAAGACGACCATCAACGCACCTGAAGCACTCGACATCGGTGGGCATCTGTCCATCGCCTTCCTGGTCACTGGCTAGTGACCCAGACTTTGTCCCCTCTGCTTTCAGGTTCTTCAGAACTCCGATCCACTCTTGGATCCACCCGGACACTTTTCACTTGGTCGCCAGCAGCACTTTGCAGCAGATCGCCATTCAAATCGACGACGAAACCCGACCCCGAAAGGCACCTATGCACCCGGCTTCCCTGGGTGAGGTAACACGAGTACTCCGGTGGGTAGAGACTCTTCAAAGTCCTAGATCTCAAAGGGTTTGGTCCAAGTCCTCTTTTAAGTGTCCCTTTTCTCTAATTTCCCGATCACGACTTTCTCCATAGAAGTCAACGGCGTATCGCGGTTGTGTATTTACACTGCACGCGTCTCCCGTGGGTCCCCTGTGTCACTACATTGGGTGGTTCCTTGTGGTCCAAGCACTTCTAGAGGCTCTAGGCCTAGTGTCTAGTTCAGTCGTGGTTCTTATACCACTTTATTGGTATATGGTTTGGTACGCCCCTAGGGCCCAAACGTGTATTTGTGCTATTACTGTGTTTAAATAACTTCTAACTTATGTACTTCGAACTCTAGCCTCATAAAGAGACTAGAGGGGTGTGTTTAGCAATAAATACATATATTTTGAATATATACCTGGTGTGGTGCTCTTTCATTTGATCACTCAAGAGATTATAGACTGGTAAAACAAGCTGCTTTACATTCCTTCAAGACTTAGCCTGAAGGCTGCTCTCCATAGCTACCACTAGGATAGCTTTCAATAAGGTTGTCTTTAACCTATCTCCAATAAGGGGTTGTTTGGACTGGTGCAAGGTGCCCACTATAATTAGTGGACAGCATATACCAGGCCAACTTCTCACATTGGTGGCAGCGTGTGGGATTCCAGCTTGCTATTGTTTTACCAGATAATCTCAATTGAATTGATCAACTGAAAACCACTAAAGGTACCTAAGGTACATATAATTTAAGCTTAGAATACAGTAAGTTCTACTGAACTTAGAGTTGTGTGTTAAGGGATAGCACAACCCTTTCTACAACTCAAGAGAGTTTAGGAGGCCACACTAGAGTAGGTAGTGCATACACCACACCACACTAGTAATGTCTTTAAGGGCAGGATCCAAAGAATCCTTGCAGGAAGCCATTGAGCTTCCACCCTCCAAGTATGATACACTCCCATTCTTGGAATTGAGAGCTTTATGCAACTTGAGAAAAATAAGGACAGGCCAAAGCCCCACCACCCAACACCTCAAGGAGTTGTTGGTGGCTTATGACCTTAGTAAGCCCTTGGGGACTGAAGGGGTAGGAGCTGAGGGTGGGGCAGATGATGAGGATGGGACCAGGGGTACCAGTACCCCCAGCCCCCCTCTGAAACTGGCCAGGAGGGCGACAATGGCCCTGACCTGGATAATCCAACCCCTCCTGAGGAAGATGAAGAGGAGGATCAGAATGATGCCCCCTTTGTCCCCCCAGGAAGGATTGTGAGTGTGCCCAGAAGGTCTAGATCTTCTTCTCAGGAGTCCAACCACTCTGGCACCTCAATAGGGAGCTCTGTCTCATCTCATAGGAGGGAATCCTCTCATGAGAGAAGAAAGAGGCTGGTTCAATATGAGGAAGCTCAGCTTGAACTCAAAAAGAAGCAACTAGCCATAGACAGGGAGTCCCTAGATCTCTTTAGAGAGAGAAGAAAGTTGGGACTAGAGTCCCATGGTGGGAGCCAGATCCCTAGAGATAGGGAAAGGTCCTATGACCATAGGAACCTGAGCAAGATTGTCCCTCCCTGTCAGAATGGGGATGACATCCACAAGTGGATAACTGCTCTAGAGAGGGCCTGTAAGGTACAGAAGGTCCCTCAGGAGCAGTGGGCAGCAATCTTGTGGCTCTCCTTTGCTGACAAAGGTAGAGATAAGCTCCTCACTGTTAGAGAGGAGGATGCTGATAATTACAAGGTCTTGAAGAGTGCTCTTATTGATGGGTTTGGCCTAACCACTGAACAGTACAGGTTGAAGTTCAGAGATACCCAAAAGCACAGACTCAAGACTGGGTAGACTATGTGGATTGTTCTGCCAAGGCTCTGGAAGGCTGGTTGATGGGCAGTAAGGTGTGTGACTTCTCAGGATTGTACAATCTGATAATGAGGGAGCAGATTCTTAACAACTGTCAAAATCAGCTGTTGCATCAATACCTGGTAGACTCTGATCTGACCTCTCCCCAAGAATTGGGAAAGAAGGCAGACAAATGGGTCAGAACCAGGGTGAAGCAGAAGATACAGAACCAAGGTGGGGAAACCAAGAAGCAAGATGCTAAGAACTCTGACAAGGGTGGGGAGAAGGGTAAAGATCAAAAGTCTTCATCAGGCCCCCAAAAATCTTCTTCTGGTGGGGATTCACAGTCTACCAAAGGGAAAGGCCAAAGAAAACCATGGTGCAAGGTCTGTAAGCAAAGACCCACTGGACCAGTGATTGCACCAAGTCCAAAGACTCCAGTCCAGCACCCACCAATGCCCCTAAGGCACCTGTTCCCCCTAGTACAGTTGGTGGGAGTGCTCCAGCCAAGGGTTTAGTAGGGTTCACCCTGGGTACTGAGTTGGGCTCTGACCTAGTCAGAGAACTGACTCAGGCTGTGTTAGTCTGTGATGGAGGCATGGATGTGACCTCCTCTGTGAGTCCCAGTAATCTGGGCAAGTACAGACAACAGCCTTTAATCAATGGACGTGAGGCTTTGGCATTTAGGGACACAGGGGCAAGTGTCACAATGGTGACACAAGACCTTGTGAATCCTGGGCAAGTTATACTTGGTGAGATGTACCAAGTGACCAATGCTAGCAATGTCAGAACAGACCATACTCTGGCAGTTGTTAACTTCTCCTGGGGAGGGGTAACTGGCCTTAAGAAGGTTGTGGTGAGTGCAAACCTACCAGTCGAATGCTTGCTTGGCAATGACTTAGAGACTTCTGCTTGGGCAGAAGTGGAGCTCAGGACCCATGCAGAAATGCTGGGGATCCCTGCAGATGTGTTTGCTGTGACCAGGTCACAAGCCAAAATGTCTAGCACTGAACAGGCCTTGGATTCTGGAAGAAAGGACCAAGTGCCTTCCAAGAGGAGGAGTAGTAGGGTTAAGGCAGTGCCTTCCCCTTGGCTCAGGAGGAAGATCAGTCCCTTGAGGGGGATGATCTCAGCCCTGAAGAAGGAACTGTCCCAGAGGAACTTGAACCTGACCAGGTTGAGTTCTTGGGGACAGGGGGACCTTCTAGGGCAGATCTGAGCCAGGAGCAGCAGAGCTGCCCCTCCCTTGAACCCCTCAGACAGCAAGCTGCTGCTGAGGCTGCTGGGAAAGCTAGTGGTCCCCATACAGTGTATTGGGATGATGGACTCCTGTACTCAGAGAGTAGAGACCCCAAGCCTGGTGCTACCAGGAGGTTGGTTATACCTCTGAAGTTCAGGGGCTTCCTATTGACCCTAGCCCATGATATTCCCTTAGCAGGTCACCTGGGCCAGAACAAGACTTGGGACAGAATTGTCCCTCACTTTCACTGGCCCCACATGTCTGAAGACAGCAAGGAGTTGTGTCGCTCCTGTGTAACCTGCCAAGCCAGTGGCAAAGCAGGTGGCACTACAAAGGCCCCCTGATACCACTACCTGTGGTGGGGGTGCCCTTTGAAAGGGTAGGGATTGACATTGTTGGTCCCATGGATCCCCAAACAGCCTCTGGGCACAGGTTTATCCTGGTGGTAGTGGATCATGCCACCAGGTACCCAGAAGCTATTCCCCTCAGGACCACTACAGCACCTGTGGTGGCAAGGGCCCTCCTGGGAATTTTCTCAAGAGTGGGCTTTCCTAAGGAGGTAGTCTCAGACAGGGGTGCTAACTTCATGTCTGGGTACTTAAAAGCAATGTGGAAGGAGTGTGGAGTGACTTATAAGTTCACCACACCCTATCACCCACAATGCAATGGTTTAGTTGAGAGATTCAACAAAACCTTGAAGGGCATGATTAAAGGGCTCCCAGAAAAGCTTAGGCGAAGATGGGACATACTCTTGCCCTGCCTTTTATTCGCATATAGGGAGGTGCCTCAGAAGGGGGTTGGTTACAGCCCTTTTGAACTTCTGTTTGGCCACCCTGTGAGGGGTCCACTGTGCTTGGTGAAGGAAGGATGGGAGTTACCTCTCAAGCCCCCAAAGCAAGATATAGTGGACTATGTACTTGGTCTCCGCTCCAGGATGGCTGAGTACATGAAAAAGGCAACCAAAAACCTTGAGGCTAGCCAGGAACTTCAAAAGGCCTGGCATGACCAAAGGCTGTTCTGACTGTTTACCAGCCAGGACAGAAGGTGTGGGTGTTGGAGCCAGTGGCCCCAGCAGCTCTCCAAGATAAATGGAGTGGACCCCACACTATTGTTGAGCAGAAGGGTGAGGTCACTTACTTAGTAGACCTAGGAACACCCAGGAGTCCCCACAGGGTTCTCCATGTCAACAGGTTAAAACCATATGTGGACAGGGCAGACATGGGCTTGCTCATGGCTACTGATGAAGGGCAGGAGGAAGAGAGTGACCCACTCCCTGACCTGCTCTCACAGAACCCTGACGATGGGTCAGTTGATGGTGTAGCCTTGGCAGGCAGCCTCACTACCCAGCAACAGACTGATTGCAGGCAAGTCCTCAATCAGTTTAGACATATGTTTTCCCTGACACCCAGTCAGACCACCTGGTGCACTCATGAAGTGGACACTGGGGACAGTCTGCCTATTAAAAATAAGATTTATAGACAACCTGACCATGTCAGGGACTGTATCAGGACTGAAGTCCAGAAAATGTTGGATTTGGGAGTTATTGAACCCTCAGATAGCCCTTGGGCTAGTCCAGTGGTCCTTGTACCAAAACCTCACACCAGTGGTGGAAAAAGAGAGATGAGGTTTTGTGTGGACTACAGGGGTCTCAATGCAGTCACTAGGACTGATGGCCATCCAATACCCAGGGCAGATGAGCTCATAGATACTTTGGCCTCTGCCAAATATCTCAGCACATTTGACCTAACAGCTGGCTACTGGCAGATCAGACTAGCTGATGCTGCAAGGCCCAAAACAGCATTATCAACCCCTAGTGGGCATTATCAATTTGTGGTAATGCCCTTTGGTCTGAAGAATGCACCTGCCACTTTCCAGAGGCTGGTGAATACAGTTCTCACAGGTCTGGAAGCCTATAGTGCAGCATATCTAGATGATATTGCTGTCTTTAGCTCCACCTGGGAGGATCACCTGGTCCACCTCAGGAATGTTTTACAGGCCCTGCAAAAGGCAGGCCTGACTATCAAGGCCACTAAGTGCCAGATAGGGCAGAGTCAGGTTGTGTACCTGGGCCACCTTGTGGGTGGAGTCCAGGTTCAACCTTTGCAGAGCAAGATCCAGAACATCATGGACTGGACTGCTCCCACTACCCAGACTCAGGTGAGAGCCTTCTTAGGCCTGACTGGGTACTATAGGAGATTTGTCAAGGGGTATGGATCAATAGTGACACCCCTGAATGACTTAACTTCTAAGAAAATGCCCAAAAAGGTTCAGTGGACAGTTAGCTGTCAAAAGGCATTTGATGACCTGAAGCAGGCCATGTGCACTGCTCCCATTCTACAGAGTCCTGATTACTCCAAGAAGTTCATTGTTCAAACTGATGCATCTGAATTGGGGGTAGGGGCTGTACTGTCACAATTGAATGAAGAAGGTCAGGATCAGCCAGTAGCTTTCATTAGCAGAAGGCTGACCCCTAGAGAGAAATGTAGGTCAGCCATAGAGAGGGAGGCCTTTGCTGTGGTCTGGGCTCTGAAGAAGTTGAGGCCATACTTGTTTGGTACACACTTCCTGGTTCAGACAGACCATAAGCCCCTCTTATGGCTAAAACAAATGAAGGGTGAAAACCCCAAACTGCTTAGGTGGTCCATTTCCCTACAGGGGATGGACTTTACAGTGGAACATAGACCTGGGAGTAACCATGCCAATGCAGATGGACTCTCTAGGTATTTCCACTTAGAACATGAAGACTTAACTGGGCAAGGTTAGTTTAATGTCCCTACGTTTGGGGGGTTGTGTAGGAGAGTAGGATCTGCTTCTCATGGGTACCCCCACTTTTTGCTGATGCTTCACTGTTTTTCGACATTAGTCTGGCTGGGGCCCTGCTAATCAGAACCCCAGCCTAGCTGCTTCCTCTCTAAAATGGTTTCCATGTGCCTTAGGCACATCACTGATTGGGATCTGGAGTGCCCTTATAAGTCCCTAGTATATGGTATGTAATATACCAAGGGCATAGGTACCTCAGAGGCCTGCCAGGGCTGCAGCATGTATTATGCCACCCCTGGAATGCCATCCAAACTGACACCACAGGTCTGCTACTGCAGCCTGGGTAAGGTGGTGCATGCACCCCTTACTGTGATATAGGTTACCTATATCACTAAATACATACACACATATAAACCTATAAGTCACTCCTAAGGCAGGCCTTATCAATCCTAAAGGCAGAGTGCATGGTTCCTATGTGAGAGGGTGCCCCTGCATGAGCAGGGCCCCTCTGCAGCGTTCGGAGACCATCTCTGATGCTGTTTGTTGTGCAGCCTGACCATATACTCTTAAGCGCATTATAACCTCGCGGTAAAATGCTAACTTTGGAATGGCTGCACCTAAACATGTCGTGTTTGGTGTCAAACATCTTGGAATACTACCCCCAGCCAATCCTGGCGGCGGGGGTAGCATTCCACCCTTCTAGAGGGAAAGACATGTTAACTCTGACTAGTCCGGTAACTTCTTTCCAGAGCCCTGGCATCACAAAATGGATGCTGCTGCCACAGACACGAGTCTGGCCTCCTGCTGCTGGACGAAACTCCGGCAGGGGAGGCCTGGACAACAGGTTTCCTGTCCCAGGGAGGTGTGACCACCTCCCCAGACAGGATAATGTGTATTGGGGCTGGGCGGGAGCACTTTCGGGTGCTTTGAAGTCCTGCACTGGGGGCACATTTGGTGTCCCTGTGCATACCCCAGTTCAAACCAGATCAGGGGCTTGCAGCCCCTGCTTTGGCGCAAACTGGACAAAGGGAAAGGGGTGTAGCCACCCCTCTGCCCTGACCCACCCATAGGTGGGGCCACAGAGTAGTCCAACCCCTAAACTTGGTATAAGTATAGGAACCCAGTCCTTAGGAATTTAGATTATCCCTGGACGAAACTCTGAAACTGAATCCTGGACCTTCGACGCTCTACTCACGATTAGAGGACAGAAGAATCTCCCTTGGGGTCAAGGAGTGACTCCCCTGCTTGGCAGGCACCAAAGAAGCATCTGTCCGGTTCGCATTTCTGAAGCTCCCGTCGGACGCCGAAGTCATCGCATCACCAGAGGTGGATTCTCAGACTTCCCCGAGGCTACCCTGAGTTCCCAGCAAAGCTGAGGCCCATGGCTATCGTGGGTGACTTGAGACCGTGACCCCTGGATACCGAGCACATTTGCAAGTGCATCCTCTTCTGGGTCTCCCAAGATGTCGTGCTTTGGGCTTCGAGTAGCCCTAGCCTCCAGCACCACTTGCACCGAAGATCACTGGCCCCCACTCCACGAGTGTCCTGTAAGCCAGATCCACGTGCAGCGTCACGAGGCTCCTTCGCGGTCGCTATCCCGTTGGCTAGTAGCCCTTAACGAAGGCCAATCCTTTTCTAACTTGGTATCCTGGTTGCTACAGGCCTGCCCTCACTTACCCTTGCTGGGTGAGTTCCGCAGACCTTGCTGGTCTGCACCATCGACGATCTTCCTCTGCATCGAGACTTGCCGTTGCCAAGGCTTGTTGGGTCCAATCCGGTCGCCGACACCTCAGCACTCGACAGACATTGTGTACCAGCCCGAACCCTGCTCCTGGTTGCCGACAACGCCTCCTGGTCCTCGTGGCTGAAGAGACAAGATGACTGTCAACGCACCTGAAGCACTCGACATCGGTGGGCATCTGTCCATCGCCTTCCTGGTCACTGGCTAGTGACCCAGACTCTGTCCCCTCTGCTTTCAGGTTCTTCAGAACTCCGATCCACTCTTGGATCCACCCGGACACTTTTCACTTGGACCGCCAGCAGCACTTTGCAGCAGATTGCCATTCAAATCGACGACGAAACCCGACCCCGAAAGGCACCTATGCACCCGGCTTCCCTGGGTGAGGTAACACGAGTACTCCGGTGCTCCCGTGGGTAGAGACTCTTCAAAGTCCTAGATCTCAAAGGGTTTGGTCCAAGTCCTCTTTAAGTGTCCCTTTTCTCTAATTTCCCGATCACGACTTTCTCCATAGAAGTCAACGGCGTATCGCGGTTGTGTATTTACACTGCACGCGTCTCCCGTGGGTCCCCTGTGTCACTACCTTGGGTGGTTCCTTGTGGTCCAAGCACTTCTAGAGGCTCTAGGCCTAGTGTCTAGTTCAGTCGTGGTTCTTATACCACTTTATTGGTATATGGTTTGGTACGCCCTAGGGCCCAAACGTGTATTTGTGCTATTACTGTGTTTAAATAACTTCTAACTTATGTATTTCGAACTCTAGCCTCATAAAGAGACTAGAGGGGTGTGTTTAGCAATAAATACATATATTTTGAATATATACCTGGTGTGGTGCTCTTTCATTTGATCACTCAAGAGATTATAGACTGGTAAAACAAGCTGCTTTACATTCCTTCAAGACTTAGCCTGAAGGCTGCTCTCCATAGCTACCACTAGGATAGCTTTCAATAAGGTTGTCTTTAACCTATCTCCAATAAGGGGTTGTTTGGACTGGTGCAAGGTGCCCACTATAATTAGTGGACAGCATATACCAGGCCAACTTCTCACACCAAGTATTCCAGTTTCGAGGCCCTGGGTAAGGATCGGCTTGATTGCTTCCTGTATTTCTCGGGTGGGATCATCTTTGACGTTCCGATACCAGACATTTTTCTGGACCTGCTTGTGTCCTACTTTGAGGTACATCTCCTTTGGCCAAAGGACTAATGCACCCCCCTTATCGGCCGGCTTGATCACGATTGAGTTATCATGCTTAAGGTCCGTCAAGGCCTTACGTTGTTGTGATGTTAAATTATTTGGTTTGAAGGACTGTTTGTTCTCAAGTTGCTGAATTGCAGAGCAAAACACACAAGATGATGGACGGAATGCTGCACATTGGCAAACATTCACCCCCAGTCACAGATCTGGGTTTAATCCATCGTTATTTTGCTTCACCACGCCAGCCCAGTTCAGACATAGCCATATGCAAATCAGTCTTGACCCTGTGCCTCATGGGAACAGTCCAGACCGAACTGCCAAGCCATGTCTTCCCTGGATCGGAATCAAGCATCCTAGGACCGGTTTCAGGCTATCAGCCTTCATCAGCCAGGATAGCTTGACTCCAGTGGCGTAGTGAGCACGGGACCCACGTCTGGGCATACCCTTCCCACTTAGGGCGAAATGCAAAACGCAGACAGCACAACTTGTTCAAAAGCCAAAATTTGTTTTGGAACAGTGTGGGCATGAGGGACAAACGTAGACTTATGTGCTAAGCCTGATGCTGCTTTAGGAGTTGTATTTTCCTTGTTGTGGAAAAAGGCTTTTAACCTGATTTTTCGAAAAAATTCCACTGCTTCAATTTTAAAGCGAGTCACATCCGGTTTACGTTTGGGAACAAACTTCAAGCCTCGTTCAAGGACCAAGACTTCATCTGGAGTCAAACTTTTATTGGAAACGTTGACGATTGGGGAAGAGGCTACGATTTGTAAAACTGTCGCCGGGTCCTCATTTCCCATGACTGTATTTTTGAAGCGCACCTTTTGGTTGTTGGCCTTTCTCTAAAAAAGTATTCTGTCTTTGTTGATTACGGTTTGATGAACCCTCCCCAGGGTCTGAGTCCCCTGTGGACTCAGAGGAAGAAGTTTCAGAAAAAGAAAGAAACCTATTCTTGAATCTTCCTCTGAAATCAGATAGAGCTCTTCGTGATTCCACTCGTTTATAGAAGTCCTCCTTCAAATACTGGTATACCACCTCAATATTGAAAGTCTTTTTATCCATTTCGATCTGTGAGGTTTTGTAGTTAATGGTATTATCTTTGAATGTCATCAATTCTTTATCAATTTTTTCAAGCAAGTTCTTAGCTTCAGTAGCTGTGTGATTATCCTTTATCGCCTGTATGAGTTTTTCTACTTCTTCCGCTTGTTGCTTACAAATCCTCTGGGCTGTGTCAATTGTATGTACCATCAGATCACGGCTGCATTTTGTGCTAATGAAGCTGAAACCTTTTTTATAGTCCAGGTCTTCTGTGAAGATAACTGGAATATTTTTAACTTGTAGTCCCCAGGGTATTTTGCCTGCCTTTAGATGTTCTAATAGGAAAAAGCCATGGAGCTCAGTACGGATAAGTTTCTTGCGCAAACGGGTCAGTTGATCAGACTCGTTTTGCTGTTGGGCTGAAGTGCTTAAGGTTATCGAAGAGAAAGGAGATGGGGCAGAGATTAGGTTTTAGATATAATCCTCAGTAAATGAAAGTGTATCTTTCTCTGACATGCTAAGGAGGAATTAGGTCTAGAGACCAAGCCCTCCACAAACAATTTCTATTGTAAGGTAAGACAGTAATGTGAACACCCTCGCGGGTAAAATTCCCGCTCTCAAATATTAGGTATACAAGGGGTGGGCCCTAAGTCACACAGCTAGATTGGGCCAGTAAATACAAAATAATCAAAACATCTAGCTGACCATTTATTAGGCTGCCAACTATTTAAACAGACTCAGACCAAACTCGCAAATAAGATGGTCTACATCATTTAATTATTCATTTTCCTCATTAATATTCATTTTATGAATTCACAGGACAGATATCAAATACACTTCACAATTCATAACATCTAGAAAGAGTTGAAACAATAAAAGCAACAAAGCAAATAACAAATAACGATCAATTGAAATTGTTTCCAGTCAGGAACAAACAACAAACAAGTAACCCACGAGAACAATTTCAGGGAAACAAACTAGGGTTACCAACCAACGGGGGTAAAGACATTTCTAGCAACAGAGGATATACACATTAAGTACATTATTTCCCTCAGTCGCTATACATTTTTCTATTGAAACTTCTCCCCTGATGGTAAAATATGCCAACGCGTTTCGAATCCCAATTTATTTCGAGGGATTCTCCTCTGGGCTGTGACTGGATTCTGTAAAACCAATAAAGAAAAAATATATTTTTGGTTAACAAACCATTGCCCACCTTCTCACCTTCCTATATACACTCTGAACCAAGAACAGGGTAATGTGTACCTGTTTTAGAATTTGGAAATCCATTCAAAGTTGTGGGACATTTGTGCGTATATTTGCCTGGAAGAACAAAAACACTTAATCACTACCTTCCAATGTCATATAATATGTCTATTTAGTACTCAATATTATTATGACAAGTTCCACTTACTTAATGGAAAACTCCGTAAACACTAGTACAGTCGTCACTCTTGCGTGAAGCTGATACACTATTTCAAAGGAACTTCAGTGCCGATTTGTATATACCAACTGCCGGTGGACACATTATTTTGATGTAAAAGAAAAACTCAGGCTTTACAAGAGTTCAAACTCCAAGCGACTAGATCATTTCTTTCGTATTTAGTTTAGAACTTACTTTTGGTATAAATTGCTGTAGCCAGCAGATGCTCACATGGCAGCTTGGAAAGATTCGCGGCTTTGTAACCGTTTGGTTGCTTTCAATAGCGGCAGTCGCTTTCGAGTGAATTATCTGCAAGGTTAAGCACGAACAGAGGCTTTAGCAACTGCGTGTCTTCTTCATACGCTTTCAATTGGATACAAAGTTTCATACGCGGTAACTCACTCGTGCTTCTCAAGCGGCTATCAATCATTCTTTCCGGTTCCCGGCTGCCTTGCGGAACACTGTCAATTCGGCTGCAATCGATTACACTAAAAAAGACTTCCTGTTCCTTGTCCTTGATCTGTGAGGCAGTTGTGCAAAGGATGCTGGATCTTGTAGTGTTTCAGTGAAACTTCTTAACACTTTCACCTCCCTGGCAGCCTACACACAGTTCTTTTGTACACCGTCTAACATGGGGCGTAACTTAGGGATAAAATGCGTAGTTGAAATTGTTCCAAGACTTTTTCAAATCCTTTCTATGTTTTAAGTCCTTGATATTTCAGACATTTCATTCAAGCCAGATATGGCACTAATAAACTTAAGGATGAGATAGGCTTCTTTTGTAGTAAGGTTCTTTCTGTATCTCCGCCTCTTGGCTTCTGTTTTACCACCCAGAGGACTGTCCATTTAATATCCTTTTCACTATGGTTAGCTTGTATGAAATGGCTAACCTTAGGGGCATTTGTCACTTTTGTGTGGATTCTAGATCGATGTTGGACGATTCGTAATCGGATCTCTTGGTTGGTTTTGCTGATATACAATTTGCCACATGGGCAAGTAATCCCATAGACAACATTCTTCGTTTTACAATTTGAAAAGGACTCATGAATACATTTGATGGTGTTGTGCTCAAATATAGACCCTTGACAGGTTGTTTCACATGATACACAGTTCCCACACTTGTGATGTCCTTCGATTGGTTTTAGATTCCACTGGGAGCGTAGGTCCTCTTTTTTCATTGTGGAGGTGCAATAAGCCCTCACCGATTGTTGGCCAGTGCTCATTTCTTTCCTCATGGTGAAAAGTGGCCTTTCAAACGGGCATTCCAAATCTTGAAGCAGGTGCCAGTTTTTTAAAACAATTTGGCAGAATTTATTTGTGTGTGGACCGAAAGTCGACACACACACCATTTTAGCCATGGGCTCCTTGACTCTCTTAAATAAAAGACATTCTCTCGGTGTGTACCAAGCTCTCCGTTTTGCTTGCTTAAACAGTTTTTTGGGGTAGCCTCTTTCCTTCAATTGTTCGCACAAGGTTGTCGCATGAGCTTCAAAGTCCTCCTTCCGTGAGCAGTTTCGTCTGATCCTTAGTAACTGGCCATACGGTAAATTATCCCATAGGTTCCTAGGATGTGAACTTTTATAATGAAGGATCGTATTTCTGTCAGTTGGTTTACGATGTAGGGCTGTCCTTAGTTCTTCATTTATAGGTCTTACTTCTACATCAAGGAATGTGAAGGAAGTATTACTCCTAGTCACTATAAATTGTATGTCTGAATGTCTTGTATTGAGACAATCAAAGAACTGCATTAGAATCGATTCAGGGCCATCCCAAAGGCACCAGATGTCGTCAATGTAACGATACCACTTCATAAGATGTTGTTTGAAGGGATTATTTTCATAAACAAATTTCTCCTCGAACAGAGACTGCCATCTCTGGGGCAAAGGGACAACCCATAGCGGTCCCCTTGGTTTGAATATAGAGTTTGGTCTGAGTCTGCTTAAATAGTTGGCAGCCTAATAAATGGTAAGCTAGATGTTTTGATTATTTTGTACTTTTAGAAAGTGGGCATTTTCTTACTTTACCGTTCTTTGTTCCTCTGATTGTTTGTGTATTCAGCATCTGGTTTTGGAGTGACAGAAACTGGTGGGGGGGTGCATTCACTCTAGACAGTCACAAGGGAGGGTTGAGGTGTGTCCTGCCTTGCCTGGGTGACTCATCACTGGACAGAATAGACCTAGTCTGCATTTAAAGTGGTAGGAAGAGTTTTGCTTGCACCTGAATAAGCTGTGTCTCCTTTTCATAATGCTGTCTCCGCCCCCTGTGGTCATGCTGCACCACGGAGGACAGGACTCGTTTGGACTGGGTTCAGAGACCCTTGCCACAAAGAGACAAAATAGGGTATAAGTATTAGACCTCAAGCCCCAGGACTTTAGGTTGCTTCAAGAAACAAGAGGACCCTGCCAAGAAGAAGAGCGGAAGGACTGTGTGAGGAGTGCTGCCTTTTCTGTGTGAGAGTTGGGTTTGCCTGCAGTTGCTGCTTTGGTCTGTGGTGGAGGAAAAGGACTGACCCTTTTTGCCCTGCTGTTGTATCCTGCTTGTGGAAAATCTCCAAGGGCTTCTGTGTGCTTGCCTCCTGTTGGAAGTCTCAGGAAGATTAAAAAAAACTTCAGGAAAGACCCTTGTTGGATCTAAAAGTAACCAGCCTGGAAGGAGGGCTGAAAGCTGTGTGAGGAGCACTGCCCCTGATTTGTGTGGGGTGGGACGGCCTGAAGTTGCTGTTTCTGGCTGGAACAGGGGACGGACTAGACTGTTTTTCAACTTTTCAAGCAAAGAGTGCGAGGAGCGCATTTATGGCTCTGCTCCCTGGCTCCCTGATCATCGCGTGTTGAGCACTTTTCTTGTGGGGCACCAGCATGTGCTTTTAGCAAGTGCGTTGGGAGCGCTGTGTCTTGCCTGAAAGGCGCTCCACCCTTGTTTGATTCCTGCCAATAAAAAGGGAAACTGCATGCAGAGCTCTTTTGTTGTCCCTGCAGCGCATGCAGCGCTGCACTTCCCTAGTGGGTTCTGAGCAACAGGAGGGAAGAGCTGAGGTGAAAGAAGTGCTCTCCCTCTCCCTGGTGGCCTGTACCTATTCCCAAAGTTATCCACAACTGGGGCTCTGCTAAGTGGCCCCAGGCTACAGAGGATCGTGGTGTCAAAGTAGTCATGGCTCCCCTGAGTTGCTGGGCAACACTGAGGTCACGGAGCAGTGGGGCCGGCCGGCACAGAGGGTGCCGAAGGCCGACCCTACCAGCAAAACTGACTGAGACACCGGAGTCATCTCCGCTGGCAGAAAAGTGAGGCCGGGAGCCCCTAGGAGGTGGGGGTGCTCTGCTGGCTGGGGGCGGGAAAGGAGGCCCACCAGCATCAAGCTGAGCCCTGTGAGGGCTCAGGACCAGCAAACGCCCCGCACCCGGGGTTGGTCGCCAGTCCTTGTTCCGGCTGCACCGCAGTCTCGTGGGCAGCCGAGTGGAGGCTGTGTTAGGAGGGGAGGGCCCAGCAAAGCCTCCCCAGGTGCCTACCTTTAGTGGGAGATTTAAGTCCCAGATTACTGCATTTGTTTACAACCCTGGTACAAGGATTTAGGTTCTGTTATGCCCTAAGGTTAATAGGTGATTCATATGTTGGGGCCATTATCTAACTGCTCCATATGTTGGGGTCCTGATGCAATGATGTATATTTAGTGCACTACATGTGATGTTATGACCGTTGCCTTATGGCAAAGTGAATTATGTGATTGTGGTCTAATGTGTTTTATGTATAATACAAAGGATAATTTTATATAACCTCGTGTGGAGTCTCTTTTTGTGGTGTGTCTAGTGTGTCACTGGTGTGTGTGTGGGTGTGTGTGTGTGTTGCGCAAATGCTTTACACATTGCCTCTTTGATAAGCCTGAATGCTCTACCAGGCTACCAATGGTGTGGGCAGGGGTTATCTTGGGTGTGTAACTCCCTTACATGACTAGAGTGGTGTGTTCTGCCTGGCTGAGGTGCATACCCTAGCCAACCGGAAACCCTATTTCTAACACTTGGGTGGTACACAGACCTTCCCGCGCACCCACTCTTGGACGCTAATCCTTATCTACTAGCTTTGATAGAAATGTATTTGAATAATAAAAATTATGCCTTCTTGAGGCAGGTGTAAAGTTGGAGAAAAGATTTTTTTTCTCCAAACCTTTCCATCTTTATAAAAGCATAACATCTTGTGCTGGGATTGTTCTGTTCCAGTGTTAAACTTATGCTTGACATCACCCAAAGACTCGATGCATGGCTGTGTGCACTGGCCTAAGGAAGCCTAAGTTACACCAGCAATAGAGGAATAGAGGGGAAAGCAACAACACCAAATCACAGCATATATGGTGCTGTTGTGTTCTTTTTTTTTCACGCAAAGCAGTGGAGCAACTTTGGTTGCTGCGCTGTGTGAAAACGTAGTAAATGTTCACCTTGGTTTCTCCAGACCAAGTGCTCTTTGCATGTAATACCTACATTATGGATGACATTTGACTTCTAAACTTTGTAGTCCTCATTGTCTTAAGTCACATTTCCCATATATTAATCTGCAAACTTGTATGACTCATTGTCTCTGTATAATATGTCTGTGATGTAAAGTGCTCTGACAGTCTATATTGGAATGAGTAGCACTATAAAATAAATAAATGTGAGTGAGGGCCTAAGGAGAAATGAGGGGCATCATTGGAGGGTGTTCGTGAGGGAATTTAAAAAGAAGGTCATGGTGGATCTCCTCAAACTTTGTTGCACCAACACGCTACAAAGGCTAAAGCCAGCCCTGGACAGACGTTGCAGTAAAACTGCTCTGCCTTACTTAATTGGTCCCAAAGAGGCTGCTTTTTAAAATATCGTACATAGTTAAAAGACTTACTGCTGTGATCTTTGTATGCCCAGCAATTTTAATGAAATTATAATGTTTACAATTATGGGCAATATGTGAGTCAGACACCATATAACTGTCATTGATTTATGTAACATTTCATGTATATTTATTTACACACACATATGATTTATTGTGTCTCTGTTTGTGATGTAAAGCGCTATGACACCCTAAACTGGAATGAGTAGCACTATAGAAGAATTTAATGAGAAGTAAATTAGCAGTTGCCATTTAAATCATTATTTGTGTAACTACTCATACACACAGATAAATATTACATTCTTACAGTTAATGCACATTTCTTACATGGGGTGTTGAACAAAGTCAGAAACCTGCCTCCAAGTCACAGTTTCTCTAAACTGATTCCAAAGTGATAAACTGTGTGCCTTTGTTTTCTTCCTTCCATTGTATTGGCATCTAGGTGTTAGGCTCCAGATAGCTCCCAGTGATATTCAAACAAAAGAAAGGCAGATGGCTGTTTAATTCAGGCCTTTGTTTTGGGCCTGCCAGCAAGTGAAAATAATACAGCCCTGTAAGGAAACAGGACATTAGTTGTGTGGCCTACACAAGTAATGGGTCCACATTTGCCCTCCACTGGGAACCAAACACCCCATTGAGGTGCTTGACTCTCTCAGGGTAGCGAAGCAGAGCAGTCCAAGGCCTACTTAAGGGAGGTAGAATTGGCTAGTAATCACCGTTCGGTGGCGCGCAATAATAACACTTAATAAATGATTGTCCAGACCGTGCCTTTTAAAAAAAAAAAAAAGGAAAAGTACATTTATTACACACCCACTCCTTAATACTACACAGTAATTTACAGGAAAAACATAAGGCTGACGGGAATATATTTGATGACATTTCGTTATCACCTCTGACCCCTAAAGGGGTCTGGTTCACTCAAACCACATGTCAAAAATCACCATTTTAGGAGTAAATGCAATAAACAAATATAACCATAAATTAGGTCACTTATTACTGGCAATAAGCACATGTGCTTTGATCACGAGTGGCTGTCAACATCATTATTTCAACTGAACATCTCACCAATTTAGGAGCAAATACCATAATCAAATATCACCATGATTGAGAGCACTTATTACTGGCAATAAAGCAGATGTCCTTTGATTGCGAGTGGCTGTCAGCATCATTATTTCAACCAATAAAGCATTTACCAAAATGAACTGCAAATGTGCCTATGTGATTTTAAACACTTGCAGTGTTGAAAATGCAAAGGTAAAAACAGTCCCTAGAGATCAGTACATTTTGATCATAAAACACGTGTAACTATACTCTTTGCCCCTGGATGATTCTACACAACATATACACTTATTTCACCACCTTTAGGTCACAATAACAGCAACCACACTCCCAGCTGCAGAACATATGCCCCAGCTTTAGAAATGCTTGAAACTTGAAAGAAATCCTGGGGTAGTCATTCTTTCTTAGACCCATCAGACTTGGGGTCAGTACTTTTACAAACACCTCCCTGGGCCCTTGGGGGTAGCTGCCGTGGCTCTGCAGCTTCCCCATGTTCTTTGTGGTGATCCTGCCGTGCAGGGTACACCACAAACAGCAGACAGTTGTTAGTCGGTTACAGCACAACAGGGCATTATGGGGCACTCCTCAGGGAGCAGTGAATAAGTGATGAGCAGCCCATCCTTTCTTTTCGGTTCTCACCGTGCAGCTTTTTCTTTTTTGACGGGTGCTGCTTCCCACCTGAGCACTCCCACTACTCCTCTGATGGGGGATTCCCTGGTCCTGGTGAGAGCCCCACTGTTCCTGGGGTCAAATGACGTCAGATTCCTAAATTCAGATGGCATCAGGGTGTTCTTCCTTCCAATTGTCGATGGCAACTGCCGCCAGTATCAGTGTCCAGCAGAAAAACACAAGCAAGAGAGAGCTCTCCCCCCTGCACAAGACCTTTCAAGTGGGGATGGGATGTTCCAGCAGTGAGGCACCTTTGGCCTATCCTGGGGTGGCATATTACCTCTCTGTCCCTGTCTTAAGCTTGCTGCACAACCTGCTGAGACATTTCAAAATGGCATTAGCCAGGAGTCACTTGCCCCATCTTCTCTGCGGGCCTAAGCTCCCCCTCAAAGATATCACTGCCAAGGCCTTTCACAGCAAATCTTCACAGGGAGCCCCCTACTGTGTTGGCTCCAGAGGTCCAGGCTACCTCCTTTGTTTATTGGGCTTGGCCAGGCCCATCCCTGGCACAGTGTGACAACTGGTTGATTGATGCAGAGCATTCCGCCCCACTACTTTCCTCCTCAGGACCTGAGTGAAGCACTGTTAATTGCTCCCTTGGTGTGGGGAGGCCTTTGCACCTGCAGCTGAAGAGAAATGTAATTAACTTTGCACAGCAGAGTGACAAAGGCCTGTATTCTGATCCTGAGCTGAGCCGAAGAAATATGACATTCCTGGATGACCCATAACCTGTACAGATATCTTCTTGAAACTTGTAGAATTGATTTTCCCACACAGGTTAAGCCCCAATTCAAAGTGTCACTGTTCTATCTAGGCTAAAGGGAAGCAAACCTGCACTCTAAGGCAGCCCTCCCCATAGGTGTATAATGGAGTGTCACTGCATATAAGACTGTAAACCACACTTACTTTCCCTATGAGTGTACACTAACACTATGAGGCCTACCCCAGTTCAATACCCTATCCTGCATATCCCAACTGTGCCAAGCTACCTGTGCGCAGTTACCGGGCTGTGCATGACAGGAGTCTTCCACATGCTGCCCTCACATGTGAACCAGCCAAGTGCCCCTTACCCTTTCTGCATTGCAGTGGCCTTATCTTAATAGGTAGACACTGGCGGTGAACATGTGCAGTTCATTTATCATGAGTTTAGCGTAGGTGAATCACAGATTATGAGACTCTCCCACAGCAGTAGGTAAAACACCAGGTGATCAAAAACTAAAAATCCAGGTGGATTAGATGGTCAAACCCCATGTCTCACAATCCCCCTAGCTACCTGCAGGTTGCTGCACTGAATGGAATGCAGACAATGTGCGGGCACTGCTGAACTAGCATATTTCCATGGGTCAGTCAAATCCCAGACCCAGCCTAGAAATAGCTGCCGGAACTGGAAGACAGCGGGATCCCCTCACTTTCCACCTGCCTTCTTGATTAAAATCCTGAGAGGGTAGGAGAGGGTAGCTTTAGCAATTTATTTATCAGAATCTGATAAAGCTTGTAATAAACTGCATTGCCCATTACCAGCAGTGTAACATTATGAGACCTTTGCAAAAACTTCTATGTTTAAAACGAGTCAGTAATTGCTGTTTTGATAGACTGTAGTGATCAGAAACCCTGCATGGTGTGGTGCACTGTAACAAAGGAACATATTTTTCTAAAGAGAACTAGAGTTCTATAAAATACAAATGAAAATTGTTGATGTCTTTTGCTCTAATCACAGTGGTCTGAAAGCAGTTTGGCACTGGTGTTAGATTTGGGGGTCTCTAGTTGGCAGAGGTAGGTACCTTTGTCCAAATAGGGACCCTTGAGTCTAGTCAGGGAAAGTAGGTACACTCCCGAAATAACCCCTGCTCACCCTCTTGGTAGCTTGGCACGAGCAGACAGGCTTAGTTCAGAGGCAGTGTGTAAAGCATTTGTGAACACATACAGTAATCAAGTGACAACACTACAAATGGCACCACACAGGTTATATATTTATAAAAATAGGTATACTTTATATAGATTTATCACAAGACCATAAACGACAAAAATAATCCACAATACTGTCAAGAGTGCTTAGTTCTGATCAAAAGGCTTAATTCAAGGTTCTGTGCGAGTCGGTAGCCTCCTCCGGCTACGGCGATGTCGAGAACAAACAGAGTCTAACAAATCCAGCTGACCGCGTCGAGATGGGCCAAAACAGCGTAGACAGACTCGGTCACAGTACCTTTTTCTTGAAGCGGCAGGCACGGGCGTGCGAGCCGGATGGCTGTTCATCGCGGTCGCAATGCAAAAATGGAAGCGTTGCAGGACGCGTTGTCCCTCGATGCGGTGCAGGCAGCGGCTCGTTGACGTCGTCGAGACGGAGTCGGTGAGACCAGGGCCGTGCGTTGCAGGGCGAGACGGTGCTTCGATGCGGTGCTGGCAGGTTGCGGTGCGGCGACATAGCCGGATTCAGGAGCTGGCGTCGATCAGTCCGGACAGCGGTGCAAGTCGGGCGGTGCGCCGCAAAGCGTGCGAGCGGTGCCCAACTCCGGTGCGGTCACAGGACTCGAACTCAGCAGCAGTGACCGTGTCGGTCGGACCAGTTCGATTCGGGCGTAGCGAAGCGTTGCAGGACGCGTTGTCCCTCGATGCGGTGCAGGCACCGGCTCGTTGACGGAGTCGGTGAGACCAGGGCCGTGCGTTGCAGGGCGAGACGGTGCTTCGATGCGGGGCTTACAGGACACCGAGTCGGTCGTGAGAGTCGGTCACAGCTCCCTACCTCTGTAGCCACTGAAACAGAGTTTCCAGCAGCAATCCACAAAGGGGGTGAAGTCCAATGGTCCTGGGACTTCGATCAGGGGGCAAGCTCTCTTCCAAGCCCTTGGAGATCCTTCACAAGTTGATGAAAGTCACAGCAAAGCAAAAGTTCCTTTCTCCTTTCTTTGGCAGTCAGGCGAACCACTGCAGGCCAATCCCCCTAGCAGCACTTCAGCTTAGGGATAGTCTCTCCTCAGTTTCTTCTTGGTTCCGCTCCTCAGCAAAGGTTTCTTCTTGTTCCCAAAAGTGATCTAATTTTCCTGGGGTCTGGGTGCCCCTCTTATACCCTGATTCTCTTTGTTCTCTGGAGGCAGAGAGGCCTCTGCCTAGTCCAAAACCAGTTCTGGTCAGTCCTGGAGCACTTTGTTTTTCTGACTCCTTCTTTCCTTTCAGAATGTGGGGCAGAGTGCTCAGCCGCCCGGCAGGAGGTGGAGCCAGCATTGTGGAAGGCAGGCACAGCCCTATTCAGACCCAGGTGCAACTCCTCCCTCCACTCTGGATGCAGATCTTTCTATTCAGCCCTGCGCTGACTCACCCTGTCTCCTGTAGCCCCCCAGCCCCTGTCACTCAATCTCCAGACAAGGAATACACAACCTAGCAGAGGCAGGCTTGGATAGTTAGGCAAGAAAATACCCACTTTCTAAAAGTGGTATTTTCAAACACAGAATGTCAAAACCAACTTCACTAAAAGATGTATTTTATCATCCTGAGTTCAGGCATACTAAATTCGTTTTTCTACCATGTTCCTGGGTCAGTTCTGACTATAAGGTGTAATAGTCAGTCTGCCCATTCTGGCCTATGGGGAGCAGGTAGCCTTGCAATAGTGAAAACGAAAATGGCTGTAATTCACTATTAGGACATGCCACACACACCAGGGCATGTCCTACCTTATACTTACAATGCACCCTGCCCTAGGGCCTACTTTAGGGGTGACCAACATGCAGTAAAGGGAAGGTTTAGGGACTGGTAAGTGGGTGTACTCACCAAGTCGACATGGCAGCCCTAGGCTGCACACAGGCTCTGCGATGGCAGGCCTGAGACACATTTTACAAGCCGCTTCTGTGGGTGGCACAACCAGTGCTGCAAGCCCACCAGCGGCATTGGATTTACAAGCCCTGGGCACACTGAGTGCACTGTACTAGGGACTGACAAGTAAGCCAATCATCCAATCATGGAGTCACTAATACATATATCAATTAACGATAGGGAGCACTTGCACTTTGGCACTGATTAGCAGCGGCAAAGTGCCCATGAGCATCTAGTCCAGCAAAAACATATCGGCAACAGTGGAGGCATTACGAAAAATGGAAGGGAGACCCACGCCAAGGATGCCAGGTCTAACACGTGTCCCCTCCAGCTGAAATGTGGGAGAACTATCCTACCCCTAGGGAGTTCTCATCGCTAAGGCGGAAAATCTGGACAGTCCATCAGCATTGGCGTGTTCTGTACCAGGGCGGTGTTCCACCGTAAAGTCCATCCCCTGTAGGGAAATGGACCACCTCAACAGCTTTGGATTCTCACCCTCATCTGCATCAACCATCTGAGGGGCCTGTGGTCTGTCTGAACCCGGAAGTGAGTCCCAAACAGGTATGGTCTCAGCTTCTTCAGTGCCCAGACCACAGCAAATGCCTCACGCTCAATAGCACTCCATCTCTGTTCCCGGGAAGTAACCTCCTACTGAGGAAGGCTACAGGTTGGTCTAGGCCCTCCTCATTGATCTGTGATAGAACAGCCCCTACACCATGCTCTGAAGCGTCCGTCTGAACAATGAACTCATTGGAGAAGTTGGGTGCCTGGAGCACAGGCGCCGTGCACATGGCAGTCTTCAAGGTGTCAAAAGCTTTCTGACAGGCGTCAGTCCAAATCACTTTCCGGGCTGCTTCTTGGAAGTCAGCTCTGTCAAGGGGGCAACAATGCTGCCATACCCCTTGACGAATCTCCGTAATAACCGGTGAGTCCTAGGAAGGCTCTCACCTCTGTCTGGGTCTTGGGGGCTCCTAAGCCAGAATGGTATCAACTTTCGGTTGGAGGGGCGCCACCTGGTCGCTCCCAACCTGGTGTCCCAAGTACACCACAGAACCCTGCCCAATCTGGCACTTACTCGCCTTGATTGTGAGGCCTGCCCTCTGCAGCGCCATCAACACTTCCCAGAGGTGATGCAGATGTTCTTCCCAACGGGAACTGAACACTGCGATGTCATCCAGGTAGGCGGCACTGAAATCCTCCAGTCCAACCAACACCTGGTTGACCAACCTCTGAAAGGTGGCAGGGGCATTCTTCATCCCAAAGGGCATCACCCGGAACTGGTAGTGCCCATCTGGTGTGGAGAATGCTGACCTCTCTTTGCCCCATCAGTCAAGGCGATCTGCCAGTACCCAGACGTTAAGTCAAACGTGCTGAGGTACCGCGCAGCCCCTAACCGATCTATGAGCTCATCAGCTCTGGGGATGGGGTGGGCGTCAGTCCTGGTGACGGAATTGAGTCCCCTGTAGTTCACACAGAACCGGAGTTCTGGTGTGGCACCAGGCGCGGCAGCCTTTGGAACCAAGACCACTGGGCTGGCCCAAGGGCTGTTAGAGGACTCAATCACCCCTAGCGCAAAACATCTTGGAGACCTCCTCCTTGATGCAGGCTCTGACCCTGTCAGTCACCCTGTAAGCCTTGTGCTTCACAGGAAGACTGTCCCCAGTGTCCACATCATGGACGCACCAATGAGTGACACTGGGAACCAGGGAGAACAGGTCAGGGAACTGTCCCAACAGTTGGCGACAGTCACCCTGCTGCTCAGGTGTCAGGGAGGTCGAGAGGTTTACTCCCTCCACTGATTCATCTTGCTCTCGGGCTGACAGGAGGTCAGGAAGAGGCTCGGTCTCCTCCTCCATTCCATCATCTGTAGCTAAGAGCATGCCCACTTGGGACCTCTCCAAGTGGGGCTTCAGGCGGTTCACATGCAGGACCCGCAAGGGGTTCCTGGGAGACTGCAAGTCCACCAAATAGGTAACTGGACTCTTGCGCTCCACCACCGTAAAAGGGCCGGTCCACCTGTCCTGGAGCGCACACGGCTCCACAGGGGCCATGACCCACACTTTCTGACCAGGCTGAAGCTCTACCAGAGTGGCATTCCGGTCGTACCACCGCTTCATCTCCTCCTGGCTGGCTTCCAGATTTGCCTCAGCAAGTTCTCTGAAATGCCTAGTCTAGTTCCTGAAGGCCAGCATGTAACTGTATACATCCTGGGGAGGTTTCCTGGGAGATTGCTCCCAGCCTTCCTTGACCAAACTCAGAGGTCCTCGCACCGGGTGTCCATAGAGGAGCTCAAAGGGACTGAACCCTAGAGACTTCTGTGGCACCTCCCGGTATGCAAACAACAGGCAGGGTAAGAGGACATCCCATTTACGCCTCATGGGTTCTTCCAGACCCATAATCATGCCCTTGAGGGTCCGGTTGAATCTCTCAACTAGCCCATTTCCTTGAGGGTGGTAAGGAGTGGTGAACTTGTAAGTTACACCGCACTCCTGCCACAGTGACTTCATGTACTTGGACACGAAGTTGGTACCTCTGTCAGACACCACCTCTTGAGGGAATCCCACACGTGAGAAAATTCCCATCAGTGCCCGTCCCACCACGGGGGCCGTCACTGTCCTCAGAGGGATGGCTTCAGGGTACCGGGTGGCATCGTCCACCAAGACCAGGATAAACCTGCTGCCCATGGCTGTCTTGGGGTCCAGTGGCCCCAGAATGTCAATACCCACCCGTTCAAAGGGGGTGCTGACCACAGGGAATGGCTGGAGAGGAGCCTTGTGCTTCCTCCCACTCTTTCCACTTGCCTGGCAAGTCTGGCATGTCCTGCAGTGAGTGGCGGCACTCCTGCGCATCTGGGGCCAATAGAAATGGGTAACAAGCCTGTCAAAGGTCTTGTCCTGCCCCAGATGTCCTGCTAACGGTACATCATGAGCCAACCCCAGTAGGAAGGCTCTGAAGCGCTGGGGTACCACCAGCACACGGGCTGACCCAGGCTCAGCAACCTTAGGCTCTGAATACAGGAGACCATTCTCCCAGTAAATCCAATGTGATCCAGACTGATCACCTGCTGCCTGGTCTGTGGCCTGTTGCCTCAGACCCACGAGAGAAGGGCATGTGTTCTGCTCCTCGCAGAACTCTTCCCTGGAGGGTCCTCCTTCTTGCTGCCAATGGGTCAGCTCAGGTAGGTCCCCCAGTTCAGCTACCTGTTCCCCTGTAGGCTCCAGGGCATCCCCTCAGGGTCTGCCTCCTCCTGGACCGTGGGAACCTCGGGGCCGGTTTCCGTGCACCCTGCCTCCTCTCTCTCCGGCAGGCACCTGGGCCTCCTCTCAGGCTCCAGGTCCTCTTGAACACCTTTAGCTGCCATTGACTGGGTGGTCACACATGCCCAATCAGGCAAGCCCAACATTTCTAAATGCGCACTCCGCTCCACCTTAGCCCAAGGTGAGCTCTCCAAATCGTTCCCTAACAAACAGTCAACAGGCATGGCTGGCCTCACAGCTACTTGAAGAGTACCCGAGACCCCCCACTCAAAGGGAACCTGAGCCACCTTGCAGTGACTCTCTGTGTTGTCAGCGGCAACAACCGGATAGAATGCATCAGGGATAACCTGCTCCTTAGACACCAGGTGACACTTGACAGCTGTCACACTGGCTCCTGTGTCTCTCAGAGCCTCCACCCTATGGCCATTGATGGTCACCCACTGCCTGTATTTCTTAGTGTTCTCAGGCAGCGGGGTCCTAGGGACCATCTCAGAGTCTCCTAATGAGACAAGGGAAAACACTGTGGGATCCCCTCACCTTGGGCACCCAACTCCTCCCCCAGGGCTACACTAGCCAACTGCCGGGGGACTGCACTGGTGGGTGCTGGTTTTCCATGCAAAGGGCAATGAGGATCGTTTGCCTTGTGGCCAGGGGCGCCACACTTGTAACATACCAGTGGTCCTTGGTGAACAGGGGGCCTGTCAGGGCCACTGGCTTCTTCTCAGGGGAGGCTGGGAACCCTTCCCTTGGTTCCCTTGGGGTCTACTTTGGGGCCCTTTATGGAACTCCTTCTGTTTATCCTTGTCCCCCCACTCTTCTGCTGGGGACCCTGCCCACCCTTGGCGGAGTCTCCCACGTGACCCTTGTGGACCCGGGTACTCACCCAGCGGTCCGCCTCCTCAGCAAGCTGCCTAGGGTTAGTCAGCTTACTATCAATCAGGTGCTGGCGTAGCTCAGGAAAACAATTACCGGACAAGTGCTCCCAGGCAATCAAATCAAAGAGCGCCTGAAAATCAGTCGCTTTGCTACCCTTTACCCAACCATCCAAGGCTCTGCAAAAGAAGGTCACATATTCAACCCAGGTACTGCTTTCAATCTTACTACAGTTCCTGAACCTTTGCCTATAAAGCTCAGGGGTCAAACCATACCTAGTCATTAAGGCATCCTTCATGTGGCTGTACGAATTATAGACTTCAGAGGGCAAATCCAACAAGGTATCCCGCCCTTCACTGAGGAACCGTCCCCACAACCCCGCTCCCCAATCCTTTTCAGGGACCCGGTGGGAAGACATGGCTACCTCATAGGCTTTGAACCACTGCCCTATGTCATCATTTTTAAAAAACTCCTTCACCACATCTTTGGGAATATACACTCTAGCTTCAACAGGCACAGGCGGTACACTGCCACCAGAGGGAGTAATCTCTAAGCTCTTGGCCTTCAATTCCAACTCTCTCAAAACTTTCTCATGTTCAAACTGCATTTTCTTTTCCTCTAGGGCCAATTTCCTAGTTTGCATTTGGAATTCTAACTGCCCATTCAGCTTGAGCTTGGTCAGCTCCATTTCGTGCATCCTACTCTCTTTCCTGTCCTCCAACTCCTCTGGAGACAGTCCTCTGGCAGAAACACTGCTACCTACTGGGGAAGGTGGTCTTCTAGCCCCTAGACCCAATAGCCCCTCCAGCTGCCCTTCTGCATTCTCAGCCCCTCCACAGGGGCACTCCTTGATTCGACCCAGGCCCTCAGCGCCTTTTGGAGGTCCTCCTTCCTGGAGAGTCCGGTCATGGAAACTTTAAACTTTTGCAGAATTGCCTGAGCTGCTTAAGGGTGTAGCATTCTAGCCTCTCTTCTTCCCAATCACACTCAACAGAGGCTACTGATGCTGGTTTCTCCATAGTGACTGAACTTGGCATTTGCAAAAATAGGAAATCCCAGAAAAAATGCTATAAAAGTATGTGGTTGCGTTTTGGTCTGCACTCACTAAGGGGCATATTATCAAGAAACGGCGTTAAAATTATCGCCGGTTTAGCGGCAGAAAACTGCCGCTAAAGCGGCGATAATGGGCTTGATAATATGCCCTTGAGAATTCCAGTAGAAGTCCATGTTCTGGTGTGAACATGGGCTTCTATTGGAATTCTCCAGGGCATATTATCAAGCCCATTATCGCCGCTTTAGCGGCAGTTTTCTGCCGCTAAACCGGCGATAATTTTAACGCCGTTCTTGATAATATGCCCCTAAGTAGTGTTCACCAATCACTGTACATGAGTCACAAATGCAAGTCCAGAATCCTCACCGCTGACCACCAATGTTAGATTTGGGGGTCTCTAGTTGGCAGAGGTAGGTACCTTTGTCCAAATAGGGACCCTTGAGTCTAGTCAGGGAAAGTAGGTACACTCCCGAAATAACCCCTGCTCACCTCTTGGTAGCTTGGCACGAGCAGACAGGCTTAGTTCAGAGGCAGTGTGTAAAGCATTTGTGAACACATACAGTAATCAAGTGACAACACTACAAATGGACACCACACAGGTTATATATTTATAAAAATAGGTATACTTTATATAGATTTATCACAAGACCATAAACAACAAAAATAATCCACAATACTGTCAAGAGTGCTTAGTTCTGATCAAAAAGGCTTAATTCAAGGTTCTGTGCGAGTCGGTAGCCTCCTCCGGCTACGGCGATGTCGAGAACAAACAGAGTCTAACAAATCCAGCTGACCGCGTCGAGACGGGCCAACACAGCGTAGACAGACTCGGTCACAGTACCTTTACTTGAAGCGGCAGGCACGGACGTGCGAGCCGGATGGCTGTTCGCCGCGGTCGCGATGCAAAAATGGAAGCGTTGCAGGACGCGTTGTCCCTCGATGCGGTGCAGGCAGCGGCTTGTTGGACGCCGCCGTGATGGAGTCGGTGAGACCAGGGCCGTGCGTTGCAGGGCGAGACGGTGCTTCGATGCGGTGCTGGCAGGCTGCGGTGCGGCGACGTAGCCGGATTCAGGAGCTGGCGTCGATCAGTCCGGACAGCGGTGCGAGTCGGGCGGTGCGTCGCAAAGCGTGCGAGCGGTGCCCAACTCCGGTGCGGTCACAGGACTCGAACTCAGCAGCAGTGACCGTGTCGGTCGGACCAGTTCGATTTGGCATAGCGAAGCGTTGCAGGACGCGTTGTCCCTCGATGCGGTGCAGGCAGCGGCTCGTTGACGGAGTCGGTGAGACCAGGGCCGTGCGTTGCAGGGCGAGACGGTGCTTCGATGCGGGGCTTACAGGACACCGAGTCGGTCGTGAGAGTCGGTCACAGCTCCCTACCTCTGTAGCCACTGAAACAGAGTTTCCAGCAGCAATTCACAAAGGGGGTGAAGTCCAATGGTCCTGGGACTTCGATCAGGGGGCAAGCTCTCTTCCAAGCCCTTGGAGATCCTTCACAAGTTGATGAAAGTCACAGCAAAGCAAAAGTTCCTTTCTCCTTTCTTTGGCCGTCAGGCGAACCACTGCAGGCCAATCCCCCAAGCAGCACTTCAGCTTAGGGATAGTCTCTCCTCAGTTTCTTCTTGGTTCCGCTCCTCAGCAAAGGTTTCTTCTTGTTCCCAAAAGTGATCTAATTTTCCTGGGGTCTGGGTGCCCCTCTTATACCCTGATTCTCTTTGTTCTCTGGAGGCAGAGAGGCCTCTGCCTAGTCCAAAACCAGTTCTGGTCAGTCCTGGAGCACTTTGTTTTTCTGACTCCTTCTTTCCTTTCAGAATGTGGGGCAGAGTGCTCAGCCGCCCGGCAGGAGGTGGAGCCAGCATTGTGGAAGGCAGGCACAGCCCTATTCAGACCCAGGTGCAACTCCTCCCTCCACTCTGGATGCAGATCTTTCTATTCAGCCCTGCGCTGACTCACCCTGTCTCCTGTAGCCCCCCAGCCCCTGTCACTCAATCTCCAGACAAGGAATACACAACCTAGCAGAGGCAGGCTTGGATAGTTAGGCAAGAAAATACCCACTTTCTAAAAGTGGTATTTTCAAACACAGAATGTCAAAACCAACTTCACTAAAAGATGTATTTTATCATCCTGAGTTCAGGCATACTAAATTCGTTTTTCTACCATGTTCCCTGGGTCAGTTCTGACTATAAGGTGTAATAGTCAGTCTGCCCATTCTGGCCTATGGGGAGCAGGTAGCCTTGCAATAGTGAAAAACGAAAATGGCTGTAATTCACTATTAGGACATGCCACACACACCAGGGCATGTCCTACCTTATACTTACAATGCACCCTGCCCTAGGGCCTACTTTAGGGGTGACCAACATGCAGTAAAGGGAAGGTTTAGGGACTGGTAAGTGGGTGTACTCACCAAGTCGACATGGCAGCCCTAGGCTGCACACAGGCTCTGCGATGGCAGGCCTGAGACACATTTTACAAGCCGCTTCTGTGGGTGGCACAACCAGTGCTGCAAGCCCACCAGCGGCATTGGATTTACAAGCCCTGGGCACACTGAGTGCACTGTACTAGGGACTGACAAGTAAACCAATCATCCAATCATGGAGTCACTAATACATATATCAATTAACGATAGGGAGCACTTGCACTTTGGCACTGATTAGCAGCGGCAAAGTGCCCATGAGCATCTAGTCCAGCAAAAACATATCGGCAACAGTGGAGGCATTACGAAAACATGGAAGGGAGACCCACGCCAAGGATGCCAGGTCTAACAACTGGATACATGCACACCTCTATTTCTGGAGTATGGATGTTAATTCTTCTGCATAAAATTTTGCATAGAATGTATGAAATGTCTAAACATGTTAATAAACAGATGATACTTACCAATATAAAAATTCATAATCTACTAGCCTCAGAAGGATGAAAGGGTGAATCTCCCATTCTATCTCCTACAGGTTGCACAGAAATCTATGGGATAATGCTGAGCTTTCTTGGAATCCTAATGATCTAGAGTACCAGAGAACAGGGTCCTCAGATGTGAGAATCGGGCATTTACTACCACATTTGCCTACCTATGAATGTTATGTTCTCCAAGTTAACTGGCAACATAGATCAGTGAGCTAATGTACTAATGCAGTGATAAAAACTTCCTGGGCAGACTTAGGGCATAATTTTGATGCCAGACAGTCAGACCGCCAACCTCTATTGCTGCAGTCAGGAGACTGCTGACATGCAAGTGGGCGGTCTCCCCACCCTATTAGGATGCATTTGCTGGGCTGGAGGTCAGCAACACAGCAGAGGCATGCTGCGGCCTTGGGAAGAGCCGCAGCACATGTCAACACCATAAAGCCACATCCTGTACACCTGTGTACCGTGTGCCATGGACTCTGTTGTGCATTGCACACGGTGCACGGAGGTGAGTGGGGCACTACATGTGCCCCCAGGGCCACTTTAAAGTGGCCCACAATGGTCAGAAGCCCTATTTTTGGCCCCCAATTTCCCTTTCTGATAATATTTACATGGTGGTGTCAGAAAGGGATATCTAAATTCCGACTGCGGTGCCTGCCTCAGCACCGCTGCCATTATCGGACGCATCTCCAACCGCCACCTCTTCGGGATCTCTGATCCTGGTGGAGGTGGCAGTCTGTCTTCCCACAGATGAGGGTCTGTTTTCCAACATTGTAATGCAGCGGTCGGACCAAAGGGCTGTCAGCGGTCCGACCACCACCAACGGCCTGTTGGTGGCAGTCAGACCTCTATCTTAATGAGGCCCTTAAAGTTCCCCTGCGCTCGGTCTGTGATCTTCCATTCCAGTTATAATCAAGAGCAATAAATGGGTTTTTTGTGTGTTTCTGCTAGAACAAATGAATAGGATTTTTAACAACAATGTGATCTATGTCTTCAAAGCTATGAATGAGAGCAAGTGCAAATGCTGTGTATGGTCCAGGACTACCTCTGCTTCTTTCAGTAAGGCACAAGAATGGAGGCTAGAAAAGTATATTAGCATCAAAGCAAACAATATTTATAATGCAGCATTAGCAAATACAGAAACATAGAGAAGAGGGTGATATTCAAGATACATTTTAAAGCTTAACTGAGCAGGCTGTGTTCCTGGAGCAATGGCTCTGGTGCACTACAAATGGGACTGCTAACAAGCTGTTATGTGTCATACATACCATGGCTCTGAATGTTGCAAAAAATCTGCTTCCTACCAACATCAATTGGGGCATATACTTGCAACTAATATAATTTAGCTAAGAACACAAATATTGGTATAGTGAGACAGTCAGAATTAGAATTTAGGTCCCTCTGTTACACAGAATACAATTTATGCACTGGACTACACCCCCACTGCAATCCTTCATCTTAAACATTTTATTGTGCTAGAAGATGTTTGCATGCTGCCGTTTCAGAAGATATGGTTTCTTTGCAAGAAAGTTGGGTGGGAAATTGCTCTATTTTGCTCAAAGAACACCAGTCGCGATGCAAACCTATATAAATGCTGATTTTATAAATGCCTGCTTCATGGACACACTCCTACCTACAATTCAAGGCACATCCTACTCAATTTGCAAGCCACTATGGCTTATGTGACACTCAGCTGGTTTAAGCAGTCTTCTAAGATATGCACACATCAAGACGTTTTTACTTCTTGTTTTTTTGCCTTTTCTTTATTTCATCTCTTTATGACTCCATCTCACATTAAACTAAAAAAGTAATGGGTGAATTGCTTGGATTAATCATAGTCATAGGCGATTACTCTGGGCCACAATCAAGTCCATTCATTTTTTGCCCAACATACCGACCCCCTCAGAGAGGAACCAACCATTTGCAAATCATCCTTTTTCCTGTTTCAGTGCAAACAATACAGCTCAAACTATCAAGCCAGACCCCTATGAACAGCAACACAAAAAACACCGGACTGGTTTCAGCACATGTGGGCTTTGTCGGTAGGACGCAGCATGAACCTTAGGGCATAGTGAACATGGGACCCATGCCTGGGCCTGACAGTTATAGTTAGGGCTTTGCACTGAGGAACACAAAAATATGCAGGGTGCATTGCTTGAACTAACCTCAGACACTGGCAATTACTCTGGGCCTTAATCTAGTTAATTGTTTTTCTGCCCACAATTCCACCTCAGACCAGAAGCAGACTAGTGTGAAAAGAAATCACTGGCCATTGCTCCAACTGTGTGCTTTTCTCCCTGTAATGATCATATTGCATCCTTTTTTGAGTTTTACTCTATTGTTTCCATTTGCTTCTGTGTAGCAATGGCTACTTTACTGAACACCACTGTAGACCAAAACTCTGAACACTACATACCACGGTAGGAAGAGCTCCAGAGGTTCCCTGACTACTCAGACTGCAACAGTATCTTCTCATTTTTCTCTTTCCATTCCCCCTCCCCCTTTTGTGCACACCACCCTTGAGGCTACAACTTGAGGGTCAGGTTTAAGCAGAGGACGGCATGGGAAATAATCATCTCTTTTGCATGGATATCACCTGGACCATAGGTTAGCGGTCTGGATCCTGTCACTATTTAAATATATTTAATCTACAATTAAATATTTTTCTAAATATTCTGTCATGTTTTGATTTTCAAAATGATTCGCTATATTTATTTTTTACATATTTAAAAAACCTTTTCTTGTTTTATATATATTAAAATATTCAAAATAGTTTGATAAATATTACATATGTTTTAGTATTTAAAAAAAAGTTTAATTAATTTATGTTTATGTGTGTTGTTGGTTTACATCGCAGTACATTTCATTTGCATTTATATAGCATTAACTAACCCTCACTAGGGTTTGAAGGGCAGCATGCTGCCCTGGAACCCAGCGGTTAGTTGTTATTCTCAATTATTGGGATCAGTCTTTTGCCCAAGCAAACTGTTCCATTTAGACACAATAGTTTATTTGTGTTGAGCTTGGCTTCCTCTTCAGGGTCAGTCCCAAACTTTTGGCTTCCACCCCTCCTGTTTTCCTAATTTCATTTTTGTTGGCTATATGACTTGGTGCACCACTTCTAACCAGTGCTAAAGTGCTTGTCTTCACTCCTTAAAACAAGCTACAAATGACTTTCACCTGATTGGCATATTTAATTTCCATATAAGTTCCTAGTATATGGTACTACATGTACCCAGGGCCTGTAGATTTAATGTTCCTAGTGTGCCTGCAGCATTTATTCTGCCACCCACTTAAGTAGCACATTAAAACATGACTCAGACCTGCCATTGCAGGCGGTAGTGCAGTTTTAAAACTGCCAATTCACCCTGGCAAAATAAACCTTTTACCAGGTCTAAACCTCAATTTGTAAAGCATATAAGTTGCTCCTAAGGTTGGTCCTAAGCAGCTCATAGGGTAGGGTGCATTGTATATCAAAAGGGGACATGTGTTTTTTAAGTTTTATGTGTTCTGGTTGTGAAAACTTTCTACTGGATGCTGTAAGGCCTACCTCTCCTAATGGGTAACATTGGGTTACCTTATTAGAAGAAATAAGTGCTAACATTTGATAGGAAGTAGGTAAGAATGTCATGGTTGGACTCAAATGAGTTGAAATTTAAAATCCCCTAATGGTAAAGCTGAATTTTAAGTCACTATTCTGAAAATGCAACTTCTTGTACTACCCATTTGGTGCTTGCTGCCAGGGTCCAGGGTCACATACCTGTGAATAGCTTAGCCGTTGGGATTTGTGTATTCCTCCTAAACAGTAAGACGAAGGGGGACTATGTGTTGGCAGTATGGGTTGTCCTTCCAGAATGGTTTGGGTGGAGCTGTTCTCTGCCCCACTTACATTTCAAACAACTACCCCCAGCACATACACAAAGAAATCTTACACCAGTCTATTGTCCCTCCAGACTCCTTCGAGGCATGGCAGGGGAAGGGAAGATCTTTCCATAACCAGATTTTGGGGTAGTATAGGGAATCCCCACCCCCACCCCACTTCAAGGACTTGCACCAGGTATTAATATTGGACATCCAGAGCCACTCTTCAGTATACTCCTGGACCTGCAGATATTACAGAGGACTGCATAGCTGCTTGAGGCCTGCCTTGTTCCCTAGGAGACTGCCCAGAGGACTGCCTTACTACTTGGGTCCTGCCCTGCTCTTTGGGAAGGAAGACTGGACTTGCTCCCTTCATTCCAGGCTAACTTGAGTGACTCCAAGGGTCAGTTGGCTGACCTTCTCTTCTGAGGTACAGGGACACAACCAGCTGCAGAGACCTCCCTGCAACCGCCCAGCTGACCTGCTGCACTGGACCTGCAACTGGACCTGCCTAAGCCCTTCTGTTCTCAGGAGCTCCATTTGATTCCTGATCCCAAAGAGGGCCCTCCCCCGGTATTAAACCCCTGACTGGCATCAGAGTGCACTCTTTTATCTGAAACAAAGAAATCCTGGCGTTGTGGACTCTTCACACCGCACTTTGAGAAGGTAACTTCATCATGGTCAGCCTAAATTTGTGACTTTCCCCTAGTCTAGAGCGACCATATGCCCTCGAGTGGCACTTTGTGCTTTTAGGCACTATACTTATCCAACACCTTAAAATTGCATGTTTTTGTTCTACTGATTGGATTTTGGTAGTTTTGGTCTTTATTTAATTATTAAAATGTACCCTAAGTTTCTAAACTGGTTTGGGATTTTTCTTGTGTAGTGTTTTTATTTATTGCTGGTTGTGTGCTGAGTAAATACTTTAAACTTTGCCTCTAAATTAAGCCTGACTGATTTTGTGCCAAGCTAACAGACGTTTGAGCACAGGAGTGGCGATTCTAGCTTCCTCAACCAATAACCCGATTTCTTATGTGGTAGTTTAAATTATTTTGAGTTATTTTTCATTGTTAGTGCTCCCTATCCACTAATAATTACAAATAGTTCCTATATGACCCATGCATGTGGTTGGTGGGAATATTAGATGAACTAGAGGAGGGTAAGTATTGCTAGATTGCATTGTGTAACTTTCAGAGGAGGAGTTGGTGTGATCTTGTAAATGAGTTGTGGACAGTTTACAGAAATACAGTAATAGAAATTAGGGCAAACATGGATGTGACAGAATGGGTTGTGCTCAGAGAGAGGAGACACACAGAGGATGGAAGCGAAGAGAGGGCCATTTAAAAGAAAAAAATGAGAGGAGACAATCTGATGTTTTAAGTAAAGTTAATTTTTTTCATTCCAGGCTTTAGGGATATAGAGGATCCTTTTTTTAGATAGATTGCAATTTGATGATGCATGACTGTAGAAAGAAACACCATTCTTTGCAGGTGAAGATAGTGCATAATTAGGTATTTTGAAAGGCACTAGAAGCAGGCAGTCTGCCTACTGCTAGACTGATTCTGCTCCAGCCAGGTCAGCTGATAAGGCAATGACTGGAAGTGAAACGTAATGGCTGGACTCATATATAGGGTACTATTGGGAGCTTTTGTCTGTGCTCAAAGCATGCAGTAACATCAATCTCACAGAAATGTAAAAAAATATATGGGTACCAATTTTCAAACATTGAAAATGCTGGAATAGATGTCTTCTGATGCTCATTCTCAAGTTTAGCTCACAGTATAAATTATAAAAACAAAGTGGCATACACTGGTTCCAGGATGCTTGTTTCTAGTCCAGGGAAGGCCTGGCTTGGCATTTCAGGCTGGACTGTTCCCATGAGGCACAGGGTCAAGACTGATTTGCTTATGGCTCGGTCTGAACTTGGGTGGCAAAGTGAGCTAAAGAATGATGATGGATTAAACCCAGATCTGTGTCTGTGGGTGAGTGTCTGAAAAGTTTCAGCGCTCCGTCCATCATCTCCTTGTGTTTGATACATTTGGATGTGCCTGGATCTGCAAGGCACAAGATAGAAGATGAGGATAGCTTCTCCAGACAGTGGAATGTTTTCTGTGGCTGTAGGGTAGAGATCAAGACACATTCAGAGCTGTAGTGGGTGGTAGCTGGGTTCCTTTTAATAATTCAGTGAAGACTTTGTTAGCAAGGCCCTGCTAATTGCTGAATACAGAATGTACAGAAGAAGATGGTCAAATCTGTTATTTAGGGTTTGGTTACCGTCATCAGGCAGGCCCTGGCACTCTGTCTATACAGACTTTTCTAGAGACTCTTTACCATATACCCATTGAGTTTCATGCCATTTCCACTCTCTGGTGCATCTTACTAATTGAAGTCTCTGCAGTCACTCATTTGTGGGGCATAATGCCTATCTTACTGCATTGTGTTTTTTTAACCATGCACTTAACACGCTTTTAAATTGCGCATACCATTTTACATCCTGCATTCAACATTCTCCTTTTGTACATTCTTTGCTCAGCAAGGATTGTGCTTTCTATATAATATTTGATTGAATATCGCTAAGCCATTGTGAAATTGCCTCAGATTGCACAAAAATCCTTATGTACCTTTTTTGACTTTTTCTGACTAAATTCAAGACAAAAGTAAAAGCTTTGTTTACATCTATGACAGATGCCTCATTCTGCATAAGAATTATGCCTTGGCCAACATAACAAAAATATGGATGTGTGTAAAAAAGTTTAAGAAACATGGAAACCTCCTTTACTGATAACAATTGATAAGTTCTTTTGGTATAATCTTTCTCTTTATGTATCCTGCTAGAGCTATTCTCCTTTGTATACCACACTTTTACTTGGACTGATGAAGAATTCTCACATCTTTCTTTGCCTCTGTTTTCGGTACTGCAGGATGAAGACTACCCTGCTATTAGGGGAAACAGTACATAATGATTTATCTGGAAAGCAGCCTGGAAAGGAAATTTGCACTTTTAGTAAAAAAAAAAAAAAGAACACAGGTACAGACTCTGAAACACAGCACTCAAGACTTGTTGATAGTGTTCTGTCCCTCCTTTTTTAAAAGATACCCAAAAATATTTCCTCACTTGTGATTAAAAACCTACATGGATTTAAGAGTGGGCAGAACTCGCTGCATTTTACTCCGTGGAATTCCGCGGATTTACCTAAAAACTTTGTGAGATCCTGTAGAGTTCAGCACATTCTGACTAATAAAAATAACGTTGTTTTTGCCAAACTCTGCACTTCAAGTGGAGCACAGAATGGCAAACTCCACGAACTCCGCCTGTGGAGCGGAGTATACCTCTGACCCCAACCTGGATGCCTCTCACTACTCATCTTCAGAGCCTACACCACAATAACCTGAGGAGGATGACATGTACAGGGAGGGTAGCAGGGCACTGACCATGTCAGGTATGTGGAATTATTTACATTTGATCCCCCTCGGCCAGAAGTTGTTCTCTAGAGAACAGGGCAGTTCCCTACAGTGTACCGACATGCTCCTACTCTATGCACAGACCTCCTGCCCCCATCTCCATGCAACAGCCTCCTGCCCATACTCAATGGACCATGTTCTGCCCCCACTACATGGACTGTTTCCTGAACCCCAATCAAATCCACCAGTGTATTGCACCACAAACCATGCACAGCCCCCCTTTATCTGATTCTGCCTGCCATGGGGTTGCTTTGCCACTTGTGTGAAGAACAGCTAAGTTCTACCTCTGCATGCAGCACACTGACATGCACTTCTGGCCCAGGCACCTCCAGCGGAGGCAGTACTCACATTTGATCTGCTGGGGATTGCTCTGTTTCCGCCTGGACATCTCTCTGCGCTTGTTTTGGCTTGGTTTGCTGCTGATGCCACCAGTTCAGAGGAGTTTGTGACTACTTAAGGAATTTCCAGGACAGAGATCAGGCGATTCAATGAGGTATAGGTAGGACCCCTGTTAGAAATGGGTTTCCTGGTTGGCTGAGGTATGCACCCAGGCCAGACAGGAGCCACCACTCTAGTCAGGGTAAGTTAGATACACAATAAGATAACCTTTGCTCACCTTCTGGTAGATTGGCACAGAGCAGTCAGACTTATCTACAAAGGCAATGTGTAAAATATTTGTTCAACACACTCACAGAGTACACAATGAATACACCACAAAAGGACTCCACACAGGTTAAGGGCAATAGAGAATATTTATCTGAGCAAAATAAGACCAAAACGACAAAAATCAAATAAGTACATGCTGAGATATGAATTTTGAAAGAATAAACCAAAAATAGCGCTTAGAAGTCACTGGTGTTCAAAAGGCTACTTGAGGTCACAAGGAACTAGTGCAAATCCAAGGTTCTGGCTGACCGTGATGGAGTGCAGGCCAGTTTCAGAACCCATGCAGGGCCCGATGAGAAAGTACCTTGGATGGAGCAAAGTGTCGACACTGAGGGCTCGATGTGTCGATCTTTTCCATGTAGTCGGGTCTATATGTCGTCATTGAGCTTCGCCGAAGTCAAGGCAATGCGTCGTTGTCGAGCCATGCAGAGCATTGCCATCGAGCAATGCAGTCCGTGGAACCACTGTCGTCATGCCGCCCCTGCATTGGCGTCGAAGGACGATGTGGCGGAATTTCTCATAATCATTGTAATACATCGATTTTGTTTAGAAAAACAGTTGCAGAATCCACTTCTGAGGCCCAGAGCTTGGAGGAGTCACCTCAGGCAAGGGTAGGACTTTCATAAGGCAGAGTCCAGCAGCACCAGTAAAATTGTAAGAAGTCTTTTATGCCCCTGAGACTTCAGAAAACAAGAGGCAAGCCAGCAAGCTCTTGGAGATCACTTGGAGAGAAGGCCGCGTCTTTCCAGCAGAGTCAGGGAGCAGCAGGCAGCAGAGAAATTAGCAGAAAAACAGTCCTTCCAGAAAAGCAGTCCAGATGAGTCCTTTAACCAGCACAGCAGTCCTTCTGACAGAGGTTCATTTCAAGATCCTGAAGTGTCTGATGTTAGGTAGTCAAAAAGTACCTTTGATGTAGGGGGTGATTTCAAAGGAACTCTCTGCAGTGCACAAGGATCACTTTCAACCCAGTCCTGTCTGTCAGGCTAACCCAGGGAAGTAACTCAGTGCTTTGTGTGTCAACAGGACACTCCCTATTGAAGTGTATAAGACCCTCCCATTCCACCCTGCTCAGGAAGATCCCATCAGAATGCAGATGAATGAAGATGAGTGCTCAGAATGCAGATGAGCCTCACCTTCCTGTGTTTGTGTTTCTCTAGAGGGAATGCACAAAGTGTAGCTGTCACCTAACCCAGACATGTATATGAGACAGGCTGTCAGGCACAAAGAGCAGTAAGTACAGAGAAATGTCCACTTTCTAAAAGTGCCATTTCTAAAACACTAAGGTTAAATCCAACTTCACCAATAAGGAGGATTTAGTACTAGCATTCCAAACATATCAAACATAAAAAGTTACTCCTTTCTGATCAGGAATTTCATTTTAAGAGTATATTAAGGAATTCCCAATACTGACCTATAAGAGGGGTAGGCCTAACAGTAGTGAAAAACAAAATAGGCTGGTTGTTACTACAGAACAACATGAAATACATACAGGAATAAAGGAACATGTCCTACCTTTTACTTACATAGAACCCTGCCCTTGGGGTTACTTAGGGCCTACCTTAGGGGTGACTGATATGTAATAATAGGGGGGTTTAGGGCTTGGCAAGTAGTTTTAAATGCCAAGTCGAAGTGACAGTAAACTGCACACACAGGTACTACAGTGGCAGACCTGAGACAGGTTTGAAAGGCTACTTCTTTGGAAGGCACAATCAGTGCTGCAGCCCACTAGTAGCATTTGAAGTACAGGCCCTGGGTGTATGGTGTACCACTTTACAAGGGACTTACCAGTACAACAAATATGCCAGTCAGGTATACAAACATGTCATCATGTTTAAGGGAGAAGTTCATGCCCTTTAGCACTGGTTATCAGTGGTAAAGTGCTCAGAGTCCTAAGGCCAACAATATGAATGAGCAAAAATAGGAGACAAAAGGCAAAAAGATGTGGGAAAAACCACCCTAAGAATGACAGGTTTAATAACCACCTTCGAGAAGCAAGGTGTACTGTCCATGTTCTTGCCCTAGCACAACTCACATATACTCCATTCACAAATATTACTAGCTGCACACCCTTAAAGACATACTACAGAGGACACACACCAGGCTCTCTAAACTGTGCATGCCGCATCGGTAAGGGAGAACCGGGGACATGATAACCAGAGGGTGCAAAATGCAGCTCTGTCACCCACACACCAAGGGGCAGAGGGGTGGGTACAGCTCACAGTACAGCTCTGGGCCAGGGTAGATGGCACCCTGAAACACACCCACTGCGGATACTAGGCACATGTGCCCAACGATAAGGGGAGCCTAGGACACTATGCAGGAGGAACTCCAGAAGATGAGAATATATTACTACAGTGAATAGTGGGCCAAAAAATGCGAACTCCCACAAGAAACAGGAAGAACTATCAATGCCAATCCGAGCCAAACCAGTGACCTTCATGACCCACGACCCTATGGCTCTCAAATGGCACACTCAAATAGTGCAAAAAATTCTAATAAAAGTACGGTACATTTAAAAAAATAAAAAGAACTAAAAATAATCATCTAACTTCAAAATTCCTGTAATCCCGGTACCATTGCTTTGAATCTCGCCTATGTTTGATTTACTGATGCATTCTATTTGCCTATTTAATGGTATGTAAATTGTCTCCTCAGCAGGTAGAACTGTTTAATTTCTCTTTTGTTTAACTTTCTCAAACTCACAAAAAGGACTACTCTACTTCAAGCAAAAAGAGATTAAGATTGGTATTTTTAGTGGGAGAAATAAAAAATATAATTTGTGTCCTTGTAAAACTTGCATTATCCCCACTTTCTTGCACACATTTACATTTCAGGTACTGCCCCAAACTTCTAATATGTATGCTGACTGGTGCAGGGGAGGGGGGCCCTTTCCAGGGGCAGCAGGCTTAGGGTGACGGCTCTGCACAACACAAACATGCCACCAACAGCTCTGGAGTGGGTACTGTGGTGAATGTCAAGTGTCCCTATGATGGTGCTGTATCACACGTGGGAGTTTGCACCCAGTTTGCACCTAGTGGCACAGGCCTGTACTTTGCCATACTCTGGTCCTCATAATCTGGCTAGTGCCTGGGTATCAGGAATATACAAGCTAAGCTGCAGACCGCTCCTGCGCTTTGACCATCTGCAGGCGAGAGATTGAGCTGAGCTAGGGAAGCTCCAGCTCAAAGACTCAACTGGCACGAGCTGCCCTAGTGCCCAGATCCCCTGAGTAATACTGTCTGCGCACAACCTCTGCGGCCCCTGAGGAGAAACTACAGGCCGAATGACGGGGTGGTCCTTGAAGTGCGGCCAAGAAATCCACAGATTTAATATTAAATACAATTATTAAAATTCTAATTTAAGAATTATTTTTATGTGTATAAAAATGTATCATAATTTATAATTTGATACTAACATTTATTTTGCAATTAATTAAAAATGTTTTATAAAGGTATATGTAGTTTTTTTTTTAAGTTAATAAATGAATATTTATTTGCAATGGTTTATGCTATATATATTTTCATTTAAATACATTAATCCATAATAATGTAAATTTATTTTAAATTATATTAATATTTATTGCAATACATATATATAATGTTGATAATTTGGACCACAATATTTTGATCAGGAAGTATGTGAATTCAAACATTTTGTGGTCTTTGTTTTTACCCCAATAGTTTTGTACCACTGTATTTTTGTGGTTGACATTTCGTCATACAACCCCAGGTAGCATTTGAGGCAATGCCTACAGAACAAAAGCATCTCTCCTCAAGAGTAGATCAAATCCCAACTTGAGGGATATGGGACAGCTTAGCCAGCAGACCAATTAAATGGAAATTGAAAAAACCCACTAAGGAAAAGCTATGAATCCACTGTCACTCCACTGGAAAAGTCAAATTACAAAATGGGGATGGCAGGTGTCCCAACACAGTTCTCTGAATCCGACACAAAAACAGAGTGGAGCAGCATGAAGAGGTACCAAGGAACATATGGCTAGTTACCACAAGTTCAGAGTCCAGCAGGGGCATAGAGGAGCACACCTACAGGAGAAATGGAAGGTACATGGAAACCCAAACACAAGAGAACAGAGGTACCAGCTTGAAGTAAAAGCCCAACATTTCCTGATAAGCTGCAACATGAGGAGAGCAGGGAAGATTATTTCTAAAGTCCAAAACTTAAGAAAGAGAACCATCCCACCCAACAGAGGAGCAGCAGTAGGGAACCTCAACTGGAAATCAAAAAGGGAAAACCAGGGAAGCGACCCACAAGCAAAAGCTCTACAGAAAATGAGTGGAGACCTCAAAAGAAAGTCAATCGGTGTCCTGTTCCATCCCAGGGCATACATGTTCAGTCCCTGGGCCACACCAAGCCCAGTACCCAAACATACTCGAAAAGTCAAAAATAAATCAGAAAGGTTAGGCAGGAACAAAGCAGGCAGATCAACACATAATGATAGGGTCACATCCAGCAACCAAATGACTGTGGTCAAATGGAGGCACAAGATGAGAAGTACAGTATACTCAGAACAGGCCTAATCCAAGATCAATGCACAACAGGATTCATGATGAGCCCACTAACAATGTGCACATGCCCCACAAATGCAACCACCCAAAATGTGGCTGAAGAGTCCCATCCAGAAACTAACAGAGATCCTTGGGGAGTTCCAGAAGCACCTCAGAGCACAATACAGAGGCACTAGGTAGCAACTAGGGATTCAGGGGCAACATTGGCTCGCCATGGCTATAGGTGGGTTGAATCTCAGTAGGGTCATAAATAGTGCCTGAAGCAGTTAGTTTTCTAGTACCCCATGCACAACTCCTCTTCTGTAGAACACTGGGCTGTGGACTCCTGTTTTGAGCAGTGCTTTGCTGTAGAGACAACTGTAGTATTCCCTCTTCAGTTCAGCAAGAAGGCTGCTTCCTTTAAAGGTCTTCAATGCTGAATGTCTAGAAGTATGCAGGAATTCAAGTTTGTGCCCAACCTGGGAGGGAGATTGGCCATCAAGGACACCAACCCTGGAACTTTGTAAGACTTTCTCCTCCACAATGCTGGCCACCAATCTGTAACAAAACCTGAGAAATGCTAACTTGGGGTTTTACCCAGTATTTGAATGCAGATGTGTGTTATAGAGTCCATTTGTCTTTTGAGTCAAGTCTGGTTTCAGAGAAGAGGGCATCTTTCACACAGTTATAATAATTTATTGATAGCTAATTAAAACCATTTAATGTAAAATCAAAATTCTATACATAACATGTAGTTAATAAAACAATACCATTACAGTGTCAAAATAAAACTCCATTACTTTGCAGTAGCACATTTTTGGTAAAGTGCAATTAGTGTTTTGTTCAGTCTCAGTGGCACAAATATGCACTTCAGTTTCAGTTCATGGATAATTATTCTGCAAATTTTGTATGTGTTTTAAAACAATAGTTATACATTTTGGAAATCTGCAAATGAGCATGCCGTTGTTGCAGCAAAAGCACAATAAAATTGCTGATGGACAAGTTCTTACATTGTCCTGGCCCCTTGATATACCTCCGTAAAAAAATGGTTGTTCAGACATTTTCATTTTTGACTTGTCTTTTTGTATCGTTAGAGAAGTAATTTAGCTAGAGTAGACATTGCTAGTCCGGGCTGAATTTTTCTGGACGGCAATTTTTAAACTGCCGGATGTGTTGCAGTGATGATGTTATATTTCAGGAAACATAAGACCATATACTTCAGGCAGAAAATAACTCCTCAGAGCAACCCTTCCACCATTTTCCAAAATGGCAGCTCTATAATGATGTGTTTTAGCCATAATATTGGTATTTTATTATAACAATGTTTGCATTTGAGGTTTTCTGTTGATTCAAATTCATAAACATGAGCAAAGCAGGTGGTAGCAGAAGATCTTTACCTCCTGACAGAGGACTACAAAATCTGAGGACTCTTTCAACAAAGAAAAATGTGTCAATTGTCAAACCAATCCGAAAGAAAAGCTAACATCGACTGGAGCTGGACAGAAGAGAGTTTGAGATGCTGCAGAAATACAGCAAGCCAAAGTTCACCAAAGATAGAAACTGATGGGAGAAGAGGATCAAATATCTTATCATTGTAACAACAAGTGCTACAAGTGGTATGCAGTGGAAAAAAGCCTGGAAAAAAATTGTCATAAATTAGCAGAAACCAGTGAATCACAACAAGAATCCTGGGGCTAGATGTACCAACCATGTTTTGCGACTCGCTAACCTATTATCGACTCGCAAAATATGGTTTGCGACACGCTATTAGATAGGGGTGTGTCAAGGCCGCCCCTTCCTAATAGCGAATCTTAAAGCTATGTATGACTGTTTTGCAACCGCATTTGCGGTCGCAAAACACTTGCAGTTTACCACCCTTTTCAAAATGGTGGTAAGCCACTCGTAAACAGGAAGGTCCCCCAGGGGATGCCTTCCCCTTTGTGAATGGGTTTGCAAATATTTTTTAAGAGCAGGCCGTGGTCCCAGGGACCACTGCCTGCCCTTAAAAAAAGAAACTGAAAAGATTCACTTTTATTTTTTAAATGCATCCCGTTTTCCTTTCGGGAAAACGGGCTGCATTTGGAAAAAAAAACTGCTTTATTAAAAAAGCAGTCCCAGACATGGTGGTCTGCTGACCCCAGCAGGCCACCATCCCTGGGAGTGCTAGCCACTCCCAATGGGGTCGCAAATTGCGCTTGCCTCGTGAATATTGATGAGGCATGCAATTTGCGACCCCATTGGAAATCGCAAAAAGTGTCTGGGACACTGTTGTACATTAAGTTTAGCGAGTCGCAATTTTGCGTATTATGCGACTCGCTAAACATAATGGTCGTACATCCGGCCCTTAGTCTTCAGAAAAAGAAATGACAACCAAACCCAATGCCCATCCACTTAGAAGATCGATGGCTGCCCCTCGTCTACCTACAACAACTGATAAGAAAACAGAAGACCTTCAATGTGTTATCTGTGGTTTAGCCAGAACAAGGGCCAAAGGGATTGATGAAAGAAAAAAGTACAGAGCGGCATATTTACAAGCCCCTTGCGCCACTTTTGCGCCGCCGTTGTGTCACGCATGTGACGCAGCGGCGACGCAAACCATGCGCCGCGTTGCACTATATTTACAACGTGACGCATCTAGGGAGATGCGTCACGTAGTAAACCCCTGCATCAGGTTTCATGTGGGCGTACCGGCGCAGGGGGGGGGGGGCGTTCCGGCGCAGGAACGCCTCGGAAAAGTGACGCAGTGAAATCTACAAGATTTCACGCAGTCACTTTTCCGACGCTGGTGCGTCAAATCCTTACGCCTGCTTCAAGCAGGCGTAAGGATTGACGCACCATGTTAGGGATAGGGAAGGTTGGAACAGTGCTGGAGTTGCGTCGCGCTTGCGACACAACTTCAGCACTGCGCCAACCTTCCGCTGGCAGATGCGTCACGCATCTGCTTATCCTATGCCACGATGCGCCGCATTGTAAATGCGGCGCATCGGACGTGGCGCAAGGGTAAACTTGCGTGACGCATTTTCTGGCGCATCCCTGCTGATATGCAGGGATGCGCCAGGGAACGTAAATATGCCCCAGAGTATGTGAGTCTCAAAGGGTAAACATGCTTTTATCTGCAGCTAGTTTCTTCCAAGATGAAGTTTTCAGCCGAGTAGCTGATCTAAGCAACTAGGTGAAATGTATTTGCAGTGGATTTGTATGCCCACCCGAACTGCATGCAAGCATACATTCAAAAATATGAATGTACAATGTGCTCCCAGCAGCAATGTATCCACCAGCCTTCAGTTAAGTTTGCACTCTTTGAAAAAGCAAATGTTTTAAAGCCACTCTTGAGTGCTGGCTACGGGTTTACACTCAGTGAGATCAGTGAAATAATAGTTAACATGAATGAAACTGAACTGATCCAAAAAAATGAAATTAAGATTTTTCTGGTGAGAATGTACATGACAGAATTCGTTTTTGTCAGTCTAACAAAAAGAGTGAGCCACTTATGGTGTTTGCAGATGATTTGACTCCTGAAGTTTTTGCTGCCAAAATAAGATCACAGGTTGCAATAAAATCAACAGGAACCATTTTAAGAAACATCCTGAAAGATTTAGATTTTGGACCTAATGACACATTTTGTGATACCCCGGTGCTCCGCAAATAATGGGAGTCAACAAGAATGCTTGATGTTGTCTTAACATTTTTTAAATCATTGTTTAATATCAGCAAAGCAAAACTGTTCCAAACTAAAAGTTATTGAGTTCGGAACAGAAGCCGACAACATTAATGATTGTTATGAAGATATAAGCGAAGAAGTGGAAGACAATCCCATGAACCAATAGGCTTATGCTGTGCAAATATACTGTCTTTTCCAAATCATGTTTTATGAATTATATCACAGCAAAAACAAAACTCCTCTACAAATGTTGACTGCTCACACAATCTATGGCAAGTGCAAAAGCAGAGAGTTAGTCACTTCAAGGATTGGTGTATCAACAAGTTTTAATGACATAGTACAGAGCAACAACTTGTTAGCAGCTCATGCTTTAACATGTTGTGAATCCAACAGCACACCACTTCCAAGTCACTTTACCAGGAAAGGATTTACAATTGTTGCTCTTGATAATTTTGATTTTGAAGACAGCTCTTCTTTGTTTGGAACATCCAGCACACATGATACTGCCATGGTGCTTTTTCAAGACTGTACCAATCAGTGGCGTAACAAAACTTGAGGGGGCGCCACAGCAAAGTACATGGAGGGGCCCCCGCCCAGACTCACTCAGGAGCTCTCGGGCCAGGATAATGTGCTGAGGGGGCACCCTGGAGCTTGGTGGCCCCCCTCACTGTGGGGTCTGCGGGGGCCTTTGTTACTCCATTGGTACCAATGAAGTAGCTGCTGGAAAACAAGCTGTGTCAGCTGTAGGCATAAACAAACGAAGCTGCAAACATATAACCCAACTGCCTTGTCAATGTGCACAAAATCACTACACGCCATCAACACGTCCCAGTGTTCCAGAAGGTTTCAAAGTGGCTTAGGACATGCATCTTCTTCTACCTGATGCTGCGGTCCACCAAGTTGATTTATCTGAATTCATCATATTCGCTTACTCAGTGTGGACTGAAGGATGAAGAAAAGCCAGTTCCTCCGTGGGCTGGAATACATGCTCTGATCTCACAGAATACTGTCTCACAGAAGAAGGTTGGGTTTTTTCCAGTAATACTATCTCCAGTCACAGGCTACGCAACAATATACAATGCTCTAAAAAATTTCCAAAATGTGCATGCTCAGCATGAAGACCAGCCTATCCTGCCAATTTTCTGTGATGAAGGTGTTTTCTGTATTGTGGCTGACATTTTTATAAGCAATGTAGTAGAATTTGATGATCTTTCTCCAATGATGGGAGTTTTCCATATGACAAAAGTTGTGTTGCGGTGTGCAGGAAGTTATCTCAGTGAGTGTGGCATAGACAATGCACTTATTGAGTCTGAAATCTTTGGAGGCAAAACTGTCCAGTCACTTTTGAGCAGAACTCAATATGTTTGTTCGTTATGCGGTATGCTCAACATATCTGAGGCTATAGAAATATTGCTTAGGAATGCTGTCTGGAACACGAATGACAAATTAGGTTTTGCTTATCTTATTTCAGAAGTGAACAAGGCACAGGGTGCACTTCATTCAAAAGACATAATGCAAAGCCAGGCAATGTTCAATGCATTCAGTTCAAAATCATAAAACCGGAAAACCAAGATTGTAGAATTTGTCAAAGAATGTGAAGACAAACCAGAACTTTGCAAGTACTGGGGAAATGTTTTACACATGATAGCTTTAGTGAAAAGCTTGGTACATGCTGATCGGGAAAGTGATTGGGAGCTGAAAGTGATGACTGTGGAGTCACTGATTACTGTGTTTCGCGAATTCGATTCCATAAACTACCTGAGATATGGGTCATGGTATTTGGAAAGAGTCAAGAAGCATGGGGTGGAAAAACCATACATCTACAGAAAATGTGTTCAAATACATTTTTGTGGTGAAAGACAGAAAGAGAAGGTTAAATGCTGTGGCTCCAGATATAAAACTGATCCAGAGATCACAGAAAAGCTCCAAGGGAATTGTTGGTCAAACATGTAAAAGTAAATATGTTGCTCAATGGCAGCTAGTTTACTATGAAGTCCTTTCTATTTGCAATGTTTTCAGAGAGATGACAAATTCAAACTTAATGTACCATCCTGATAGGGTTTCTCATCTGGATCTCATGAGAAAGAGAGGGGAACGTCTTAATGAACATGTTGACAGCCTTCTTCATTTCAAGCAGCAGCAAGAAATCCCATTTGAAATGACTGAGCCTGTGTGACTACACAACTTCATTACCAAACAATATGTGGATAAAGATATAAAGCCACGTCTTTAGATGTCCTAGAACATGGATCGAAACTATACGCAGAACTGAAGCAGGAGTGATTTGTATTGAAAGAGAAAAAGCTGTTTTATATAATCACTAAAGCTAAACTTCCATGCTTAAATTGCTATAGTAAGAGTTTTGTCCAACCAGCCACTACAAAACAGGTTACATCAAACAACCTTTGCAAGCACAAAGAGAGATGGATGTAGCAAAAGAAAGGGGTGAACTTATCAAGGACATTCTGTTGCATGATCGTCTTCCAATAAATGCATTATTTGATGATGATGCTGCAAACAAACCAGTGCAGCACAAACTAGTATTAGAGTTTAAAAAAAGTTCACCTGAAGAATTTCAATTCTAAAAGGTGTCCTCATTGAAAACTGCTGTTGTTGTGAACTATATGATAAAATTGTGATTGGTCAAGATTTCATCAATGCAAAACTTCGGAGAGGTCTTCAGACTGTTCTACAGATATCAAAGTCAGTGTGCACCTTACAAGAACTGCACATTGTCTTTGACAGTTATCTTGATCTATCTGTCAAAGAATGTGAGAGAATCAGATGAATGTATACAAGTGGAACAATTGACCTTGCCTGCATAAAAAATTCAACTCCTATACCTGTGCAACTTGATATATTTTGGTCATCAGAATCGAACAAGATGAACTTGGAGATGTTAACTTGCCCAAACATTGCTAATGCTTCAGTGAACACTGAATTTCCAATTATTGCAAGTGCAATGAGTGTCAATGAGGAGTTGGTGACTGCAGAGATATATTCAAAAGGTACGGGCCATATTGTTCAAGAACTTAACAGCAACTGGGGGAAGATAACCTTTGTGTTGTGCCACGTGTTGAGTGGGCTGTTTGAAATGGTTCCAATCGAGTCATTGTACTGTCAAACGACATGCTTGTTATTATTGTGCTACTTAGATTTGTTCACGGTTCAAAAGTCAAGGATTGTCAGAGTTATGGATACGTTAAGGAACAGGTGAGATAAAACACTTAATCCCGCTTCATATTCTGTACAAGAAACGTGTCCCAGAGATGCCCACCGTTCTTATCAAGGCAAATATTCTTATGGGTGATGACACTATGAGCAAGATTAAAACAAAGCTTGGAGCTTTAACTGCTGAACCTGTGAAGTTTCTAAAAGGATTTGCTGAGACAGAAGAAGAATGTGAATTTAAAGTTGTAGGAAAATACCTAGTGCATGTGTGGAAAACGAGTTCTCACTGTCACATAGTTGGTGATCTTTTGTATGTCATATTCTGTGGGTGGACACATTAAAAGAGCGTTCTACTTGATCAGAAGATGTGTAAATGTTTTGGATCATACATATGTAGAGAAAGATCCGTGTGAATTTGGTTGGGAAAATATTGATGGAGTGCTAAAACCTGCGAAACTTCTAAAGCCTCTACCCACAGAACTTACACATACATCTACTTGCAAAATCTGTCCTACAAAAAGATGTTCCTGTCGATATGCTCTTCTCAAATGTTCAACATTGTGATAAACATTATTTTTTGTCATATTCAGATCATAAACATAGTTTGGTGTATACATAAAAGGATTAAAAAAACATTATTATTTGTTTCATTTCTATATACGTTTCTTCTTCCTCTATTATAGCCGCTATTCTGGAAAATGGCAGAAGGGTTACTTTGAGGAGTTATTTTCTGTCTCTATAAGATTACGTGACCTTCAAAATCTATACTTTGGCACCCAATGAAGTATATAGGTCTAATGGTTCCTGAAATATTGCATCATCACTGCAACACATCCGCAATTTTAAAAATGTCATCCTGACAAATTTGGCCTGGTCAGCACTGTCTACCACATTTAAATCTGTTCTCTAATGATCCAAAAACAGTAATCAAAAATGAATATCTCTGGACAACAATTTACTTACGGAGGTATTACAGGGGCCTGCGATCAGTGGCTCTGCAAAATTTGCTAGATAGAAGCTGTTTTCTTTCAGTTTCAAAGGCTAGACAAACACAAAGGTCATGACCTAGTGAGTTATAGTAAGTGCAAAACCAACATTCCTGGTTAACTCTCATGTATTTCCAGGTTTAACGTATTTCACCTACGTCAAACAATACCCAGGATCATCTCAATAGTTTAATCTTTGTTGCCCATGCAAGAGGAAGGTTCAAATAGATTTGCGTGGCTGGGTGGATGTATGTGCCAGCTACAAGTTGAGCATGCTTCTGTGTTGTAACTTCCATCAAATCCCTTTCTCTTTATTTTGTGATGATCTCTCTCCTGAGAATCGTTTTGAATGAATCTTAAGATATATGGCAACCTCATGGTGGTAACATCTGAAGTATGTTCAGAACAGAAACGATAGATATTGACCATGCAGAGCATTTTCCTCCTCTAAATCTTCCAAGAGATGGCATTTAAGTGAGCCCTCCACTGGCTTTAGCTTGAATCAGAATTTTAATACTGTGGCCTTTGGTTCAAGGATTCTTCCCTAAGGTTGAATTCCAGGCTGATATTGGCTTGGAATACGGAGTTAAGTAATTTAAACAGTACAGTTGAGTCTGTACGTTAATAAGCAAATTGTTAAATTTAAAAGGGAAGGTTGTCAGTCTGTATGCTCGTTACGGTAAAAAGTTAGCATTTAATACTTTTTGTAATGGTTTCACTGTAGGTCGATGCTGTTGGTGTGCTATTTTAGCTAATGCGAATACTAGGCCTGCCTCTCTTTTTGAGTTCTTACATGCAGGCTTTGTGTTGCCTTGTTGATTCAAATTGCACCCCGTAGTATTTATAGGACCGGGCGGTTAAGATTTGATGGCATCCCAATGTCCAGGCTCTTGTGGTTTTCCTTTTAAAAAAAAATAAGGTTAAAAATGTTGTTTTGTCCTAGTATATTTCAAGGTTGTTCTGATGTCATTAAATGAGGAGGTTATTTAACGAGTGTTATCACCCTGTACGGGTTTAGTTTATTATAGCTGTATCATTCCCAAACTGCAGGATCCTAAGCTAGCGGCTATTGATCTGGGGTGGGCATGCTCAAGGATTCGCAGCTGTCGCTTCCATATAGGCAAAAAACTGATTAAATAGGAGGGGGGCGAGCAAGCAACCTTGCTTGAGGCCTTTAAAGATTGATATCTTTCAAACGAGTTGCTCAGTCACATTTCTTATGAAGTGTAGATTTGAGGTGATAGTGTCGTAGACCTGAGTGCTCTTTGTCAGGGATTGTAAAAAAAAGTGTCACAAAAGGAGAGAGGCCTTCACCTTCCTAGCTGCTACAGAAACTGTCTGCCGCACACATCTGGGGAAGAAAGAAGAAGAAAAGCCTGTGCCCCCGTCCCTCAACCTTCACTCGTTTGAACCTGGCTCACTTCAAATGGCAAAGGAATATTCCCTGGTTTTCCATCAAATAACATCTCTGTCTGACTGGTTAATCTTCAATCTCTATCTTGTCAGCTATAGACATGGAGGAGTTCCAGAATGGATTCCTGCTTGTTCACAGTAAAGCACCATATGCGTTTTCCATGCCCATGCCACTTCACTCAAACAGAACAAATGAGCCTGCATCAGTTGATTGATGCTTGAAAGATGCGTTCACATGGAACTCATTCAAAAGCAAATTATGAATATCACAGATATTTCTGTGTGGACTAAATCCCAAACATATACATGTTAAATCAAAAACATTTGGAAGGTGCAATGATAACTCACCAATTTGTAATACAGTTCAGCCGAACCGTTTTATTCAAAAGCAATCGCAAGATTTAAACAATTATTTTTGCAGTGTATAGTGAGAGAATATTAGCTAGAAACCACAGGTGTATAAACAAACCAAAACCAAAGAAATAATAAGAAAAGTGAAATAAGTATAAAAAAAAGTGGTGGTTGGTTGATACAAATAAGAAGCAGCAGCTTCAGTTAAAGTATTCATGGATACATAAATTAAATTATTGTATCAGCAAAGGTGAAAAATCTTTGTCTGTCTCTGTAATCGTGTTGACCGCGTTTTGTGTTGACCGCGTTTTGGATGAGGTATGTCTGGGGTCTAGAGAAACAAAGGGCTCAATGTTAAAGAACAGTGGGTAATCTATTGTGATGTAATATTATGTTGACAATTGAAAATGCATACTGGCTGGACTGGAAAACTTGAATGCATTCAGTCGAATCTCTGGGCTATTTCTTGGTAGGACAAATTCCTTTTAGGGTGGCAGTCCCTACAGGGAGAAGGCTCGAGTCAGGGGGGAGCAGATATGGTAACAATTATAATGAATATGTAATTAATATGTCGCTCACCTTAAGTCCACTGTCATGGGTCACTGGTGGACTAACGAGTGAGTAAAGATGAGGAAGGGCTCAGATCAATGAACGAGTCCCTAGAAGTAAAGGCGAATTAGAGCAAGCATATGTATAAAACCAACTGAACTCCTGTGAGAAATTCAGTGCTTGATCGTAGAAATGACCTGTAAGAGCCAGATCGCTCCTTGTAGCTTGAGCACTCCCGCTGGATGAGGATGCTAGGTCGGCGGCCTCTAAGAAGCGCCGAAGATAAGGACTATTGCGGGACTCCACCTCGCGTCCTCAAGGATGGGGGTGTCGGGGGCGTGCTGGCTGCAGCTCAAGAGCTAATGGTGTTGCAGCGTGCCTGACGGAGCATTTCACTGTAACAATAGTTATTCGTTGCAGGCAGTAAATATCATTAAAGTTGAAGTGAGAATAATCCTACAAAAGTAATTGCCAAATAATCAATAAAAATGAATATAAAAGCAAAGAAAATACCAGGGGTTGAGCCTTCGCATGGTAAAATAGACCGCACGTGTATGCAGTACCTCTGTGCTAGTAAGAGATTCAGAAGGAGGGGGGAAAATGTATGTGATGGATTGGAATGCAAAAGCAGGCACACAGGGAGGGCAGGTGATCTGATAAAGCCAAAGCATGCGGGAGGGAGTGCGCTCATTAATGGATAATCTGGTTTGAAAGACCTATTTTTCATATTACATTTACCATTGTAAAACGTTACCAGTGAAAATAGAGCTATCTGCCCTGAACCATGAAGTGAAAGAGGTGTGTCTTTTAGAGAGTGTTACGCATATCGACACCTGTAAAAAGCGGTACATTTATAGTCATGTTAGTTCATAAAGGAAACAAAAATACGCCATTATCACAGGTGTTAAGTCCATTCCTTATTGTATCGCAAGTATCTATCCATTTGCACTCGAGTCTTTGGAGGAGATACTTCATGTCGCCTCCTCTTGATGGCAATTTTTCTTGTTCCAGTCATAGCGATTTAATGTTGTCTGTTCTGTTTTTTTGCTCCACAAAATGAGGAACCAATGGTGCTGTGAGGACCGTGCATTGGATTCTGCTCCTATGTTGCGAAATCCTTGTTCTGATTTGTTGGGTAGTCTGTCCCACATGCATTAAGCTGCATGGACACCATATACAATAAACAACGGGGCATATTAACAAGGCGGCGATATGAAATTATCGCCGTTTTTGAGTCCGTTTTCGGGCGAAAAGCGGCGATAATTTCATCGCCGTATCAGCAAAGACACGCTATCGCGTGTTTTGCTGACTTAGCGCCCGTTCCCAGCACGCCTAACTTTGCATCGCTAATGAGATGCAAAGTAGGCGTGGCTGTGAAACCAAACAGGGATAATATCGCGAAGGCAGCTTCGTGATATTATCAAGGAGGGTTAGCGATTTTTTAAATCGCGTTAAGTATGCCTTAACGCAGGAATTTAACGTCTGTTAAATTCCTGACTAAGGCATACTTAACATGGGGGGTGGATTCTGTGGCTAAGACCACAGGCCCTATAATCTAGGATATCGCCGTTTTCCACCATGGAAAATGGCGATATCCACGCTATCTCTGGAATTTTATCGCCTCGGCGATGCGCGTTGTTGATAACGCGCTAACCGGGCGATAAATGACAGAGATAGCCGGCGATAAATATGCATGCGCTAAGCGCGCTTTGCGATATTTATCGCCGGGCCTTGTTAATATGCCCCAACAAGACTAATGTGAGGAGAGCTCAGGGATGCGGTACGCACTCCACAGAGCGATGTAAAAAGACGTTTCCACTCCAATAGGGAGTAGTGTAAACATTTATTTTCATTAGGCATTGGAGTTCCTTTTCCAGTATGTAATCCATTTCAAGCTGACATTTGGGAAGCAGTAAGCAAGCTGAGGCACAGAAATTGCTTTTCTTTGATTCTACAAAAAATAAAAAATATTTCAAGTAATGTAAGTTTATGTCAAGATTAAAAGTATTTACAGCAAGCACCTTGATGCCTTAATCTAGCATCGTCCAAAATATACTTATATTATATTTTTGAACCATGGAGCATGTTCATGACCTCCCGTCCCCTGTAGCCAGCCTGGTGTTTCATCCTGCTTTATTTTCCACAATGTTACTTCAGAGCCAGAAAAACAAAGTTATGTACAATAACTTAGGAAGGATGTCATGGGATATAGTGCAAGCACGAAATATGGGCTCCGACATCACCTGTGTGGAAGTAAAAAACATAGCTATAACTGGAGTCCAGAGAGCCCTTTACATCCATGACCCACTGTGCCACTGCACTTGCTGCATTATTTATGGCTACACCCCCAAATACGTAATATATGACTCTATCTATAGTTATGCCTTTCTTGTGGTTTAGTAAATGTTGATCAAAGAAATTGAAAAAGGGAGGCATTGGACTTTGAAGGGGCCTGTAACTTGTGAATAGTTGCTAGGCACGATTTAAGGCCAACCACAATGGAGTGCGGGTTGGAAACAAGGGCCAGGTTTGCCCAGGTGGAAAGGTTACCTCCTGATGTTGACATCCTTCAATGAAGAAGGCAGTGGTATATCTCTGAGAAAAGGAGTTCAGCATGAACAGATGCTGGCGTCTAAAGAAGAACATAGAAGGAGCTACAGTGGAGTCAGGCCCAGCAGCAATGCAACCATGTTAGATTGGCTGGGCAGGTTGATCCCGGTCTCCTGATGCATTATAGAAAGTTTCTAAGTCCCAGGTTTTTGTTTTTAGAACTGAAGAATATACTCAGACACGAGCCATAGGTTCCAGGATCTCAGGAACAGTACATGTGTTTTGGGACTTACTCCAACAGGAGCCACCTAGAAGGGCCAGGGTAGGTCCATTGGAACTGGACAGCTGGGCTGTTCCAGGATAGGGGGTTCCTTGCAGCTTATGTGTCTCTGTAGCTTTACAGGAGTGTCAGCCAACTGTCCCTTGGAGTTCTCTTCTTTGTCCTAGGTACTGGGAGCAGGTCTAGCCTTAGGTTTCTCCTCACAGGTCTCACCAGCAGATGGACGCACTGCTTCTTCTGACTTCCGCAGGTCTAGTAGTGTTCTGAACAGGGTGCTATATTTATATCTAGAACTAGCCTGTGGATTAGGGTGACTTCTGGCCCCTTCCTAACCAATAGGGAAAAAGTTCCTGGGAAAACTCTTCCCACATTTACAGTGGTTCTTGTGTGCCCTACTGCAGACAATTCCACAGTGTACCTCTCTTACTAAAACTAACATGGCATAATCTTTCTTCCTTTGAAACATTTCTCCTCGCTTCGCCAGGTTAAAACCAGGTTTTCCCTGGTCTTAATTCTGGCACTGCCTCCTATTTACGCCTCCCTTGTAAATAGGGGGCAGCGTCAGAATCAATGGGAGTTGCGGTGGAACACCCACCGCAACACCCATTACCCTCCCCTTTCACGCTAAGCATAGCGTGAAAGGGTGCCTTATTTACAAGGCAGCGTTAAGCCACGTTAAGTGGCTTAATGCTGCCTTGTAAATAAGGCGAGGCCCCTATCGCCACCACAAAATCACTGAAAGTGACGTTGTGATGGTGATAGGGGCTTGTACATATGCCCCATTGTACCATATACTAGCGATTTACAGGTAAAGTAAATATGCCAATTTGGAGTAAAGTCTATTCCGATGTTGTATTGGGGCCTGGTTAGCACAGTCAAAGTGCACAGAATCAAAAAAACGAAAAAACTGCAGCATATTTTCAAAACAATTGCTGATGATCAAAGAGAAAAACTTTTATTGCATATAGTTTTCAGAAAACAGAACTAATTCTGCACATACAATTAATTTTGCTGCAGTTCTCTTAACTTCATACACGTAATCGCTATACTTTTCTCTTTCAATTTTCGCTATGCCATCAACGGAATAAAAGGAAATGCCACCCCCCTCCTGCATCTGAAAGTGCAATTATGTTGTGTGCGCAGTTGGGCCTTCTCCTGGTCTCACAGTTACAATAGTTTATCACTTGCGTTAATTACCTCAGAGCTGCAGAGCATATATTCAGACAGCATAGCCAAGTCAATAATCCAGACGTATGGATCCTGACAGCAAACATGATTCACAATTTGACTAAATGTCTGAATGCTTCCCGCTAAGTGCCATTTCTGAGAATGACAAATTGTTATTTATGCTTCGGCTTCGGTGGTGCAGAGCTCACCATCTCCCCTGCGGAGACTGAGTAAAATGGATAGCGCGCTCCTGCTGAATGGACAGAGGTTCACACGCTGCTTCTCAGCCTATTAGACATCACGTGCCCCCTGCTGCCTCTATCACGCCTTATTGTTCGCTCGGAGAAAAACGCTCGCCATTGTTATTGCCATAAAGGCTACCCTTTGGTGCTGTATTGTCACAGATATTTTGCCGTGAAGATCAAAATAGCCTGCAGGTTCTGTGCAGGAAATATCACGCAATGCAGGCATGCCGATGCCAGCTGTATACAACTAATGTATAAAAAATTGCATTTATTCGAGCTGACAAAGGACAAAGATGGACATATATTTATTCTGCCGACTTGGGAAGAACCATGTAAAAAGGCTTATGTTATCAGAGGCAGATTTACTAACATGTGACGCAGTGCAACACAGCAAGACAACTTGGTGCTCTACCAGTAGCGGTCGGTGGTGGGAGTGCCGCCGGGCGCTGACGTGGGGCGGGGGATCGTAAACTACGGATTACGGCCGATTACAGGTAAGTACACATATAAATAAATAAAACGAATTTCGTTGCGCGCACTGCATCGCATTTGGCGATGCAGCGCGAGAAACAAAATTTGTTTTATTTATTTATATGTGTACTTACCTGTAATCGGCCGTAATCCGTAGTTTACTACCCCCACCCTGCCCCTCCCCGCCCCACGTCAGCGCCCGGCGGCACTCCCACCACCGACCGCTACTGTGCTCTACGCCAAATGGAGAGGGCAGAAATGCGTCATATCTACTAAGATATGGCGCATTCCTCCTCTCTCACTGTGGTGGCGCACTAGTGGATGCCAAGTGCCAGTGCCAGGGTGCCTGCGTTATGGGCAGGATTCTTTTTGTGCCGGAATGGACACCTTACTGCCCAAAAACAATACTCGGAGGCTTTTTCCTCTTTCTAATTGTGCTGCAGAAATAAACATACTTCTCCTTGTCACACCTCCCCTGGGAAGGCGCAGCATTTTGATGCATTCCCAGGTTTACTATTGTTAGCAAATCTTGAAATGTATGTGTTGATGCATGGGAGTACCCATGCTCTGCCCCTAAAACCCTTTTCCAGGGCTGATAAATGCAAGGCCGCAACTTGCGCTGCCTTCCATTACTCTAGATTACTGTGCCATGCAGAGAGATTGTGCGAGGAGACAAGGGAGTGGAGCTAGTGTGACCATTTTTGCCAGGGCTGTTTTTGGTTCCCTAGTTGGTCCATGTGGGTTGGCAACAGTTGGACGGCTTAATATCTGGAACTGTGGTTGTTGACATTGGGGCTAGTCAGATTATATCCATTTTAGGGGTGGAGACTTGCAAATGGGGCTAATGCTAAATGTTGTTCTACTTCACTGTCATTTTAAGATTGCAAACTAAGAAAGACTGGATGGGGGCAGAACGGCTTGGTGGTGGCCTGGGTGAGGGAAGTTATAAAATACAGAAAATTGGCTATAACTTGCCATGCCTTTAGAAGAATGAGGCTGATAGCACGGGCTTCTCATGGATATTATGGAAATGCACACATTTTTGAGAAACTAAAAATTGTTGGCTAAGGCCCTGAATCTGAGCTTTAAGGAAAATCACAATTTACATCTCTAAAACTCATAATAAAAAGATATTTACTGCAACATGTAAATAATAGTCATAGAGGGTATTGATCCAGCGGTAAACCAGCAACAGATACTCCACTACCATATACTCACCTGGGCCCATAAAATACACATTGAGTAAACCGCTAGAGTGGTTTTATTTAGTTTATGTTCCTCAAGATTAGTTATTTAATTCTCTCAACTAACCTTTCACTGATCAAAAAGTTCTTTCCTCTGGTCGATGGACCATTAGTTGGAACTAGTTGATGGTGATAATGAACTTAATCCTTAACTATTCTTAGTTTGACGAAAATAATCACAGACTCAGGAACGTTTTAAATCTTTATCTAAAATAAAGTGCACATGAGCCATTTCAAAAATACAGTGTAGACACCCTCACTTCAGGAGAGGAGTTCAATTGATTAAACATCAAAACCATATACTTCGGACTCATACAATAATTAATGCTCAGAAAGTGAGAGGACAGAGAGAAAAGTACATTTGCAAATAACACGAAATTATAGTTACTAAGAATGGTGTGAAAGACCAACCCCCTGGCCAAAGGACTGGTGAAGGTCCCCAGGATAGATCAGGAGACAAAGACTTCAGGACAGGATAAGTCACCTCTCTAGAATACCGACGAGTGCGTCGCACCCCTCTCTGACACTCTCTTCCTCCTCGAGATTCTTCCGCGATCTTCTTATCTAACCCAATTAAATTAGGATAGAAGGTTCTGCATTCTGCTTCTTCATCAGCATCTCACAGCATCCCTCCCTGCGTCAGCATCTCAGCAACACAAACCCTTTAACTAACTAAAACTACCTCAATTATACCTTTCGTTCACCATGTACCACCCACTAAAGTTACAATATCGTAAAAATAAGAAATCTAATTGGTTAGGCAAGGGGGATGATCATCACACCATGCTTACATATCACTATACTCTATTAGACTATTGTTCGCAAACCCATTCCCTTAATTTCTATTCAAGATTTTCTTCCCATCCACTTCATGTAGCAAACTTGCAACATTTATGACACTATAAAGAATAGAACATCACATCGCTGAACTTTTCACCATCCATTCCCAGGACAAGTCGCTACGAATTGGCTTCCATTCAAATGTCTCGTCATTGACCTTCATAGCTTTACTCTGTAGGCATGCGCAAGTGTTGCGTCATTTCATCAAGTCTGGTCATACGAGAAAGGCCCAAATGCCTACTAATAATAAAGTCAAAAGAGAAATGTTATTTTCACAAAATATATGGTCTCATTGTATACCTCCCACCTCTACTCTTTTCCCGTTCTTTAATTAATATTTTCCCCGCATTAGCATTAGTAAAATAGCCTGTTTTAGTTTTAGCTGAGCAGATGCCATGCACGAGAGTCTTCGAGACTCCATTTTAGTATCTTCTGCTCATGTGCTAGAATTTCCCTCCAAGCGTTAGTTCGTCATATTGCGTAGATGCAATTGACGCATGCACACAACAGTTTTCCTGTTTAAAGCGGTATTAGTCCGTTTTCATTGTTATCTGTCGTTAGTACATACATAAGCAAGCTTCGCTAACCCGTGTGTTTTAAGTGGTGCGTATTAATTATTCACAGGACATGGTTAGTAATTTTGTTAATGAGTTAAACGAGAGGATTGTCTCCGAGCAAGTCTCTTTCTTACGAGACCTTGCTCCATCAATCCCCTCTCTGATGGCATTTTTAGCCATCACAAAATTACCCATCCCTTCCCAGATGCCAACTTTAGCACATCTCAATTTCTCCTTCTTTTCTTTTTATGTCATCATTTACTTCTTTCCCTTCCAAATCTTTCATCTTTTTGTACAATTTTCATTTCATCTCTTCTAGCTGGATTTCTTCATATTCTCTCTTTCGTTTCTTTCCTCTTCCTTCACTTTCTAAATGTATTCTTCTCTTTTCCTTTCTTCTGCAACATTTACAGTTGATCATTACTATCATAACAGTTGTCATTATTATAAACTACTGGCAATATTATTTGACCTAGAAAACTCCTCCCAAATTCAATAAAACAATTCCCTATTGATGTTACACTTTTTGTTAGTTTTCCACATACACTGTCAACCTCCAGTTGGGTCAAGTCATTATGCATTCTTGTAATATTTCCAAAATACCCCTTAATTTCCTTGCTTTTGTCCGGAATATAAGTGCAGCAATGTTGAATTTTCAACATACCACAGACTCCGCCCTCTGTTGCCAATAGAATATCAAGAGCAAGACGATTTTGTAAAACAATAGACCTTATCGCAACCATTTCTGTGTTAATCATTAAGAATCCTCCTGCAGTATCTGTAGAAAGACGATCAACTATGGTTGATAATTTACAAATTTTGCGCAAATTTAGAATGACTCCAACTGAGGGTATTAATGCACTAAAAATATCACCTACTATTTCAGAAAAACTAGCACTTCTTCTCCGTGTTAATCTATTAGAATTTTCATTGATTTCATTGATTCTGTCTACATGGTAAATCTTTGGAAAAACTATTTCAAAATAACAGCTCCCGTACCATTTTGCAGGTAACCTATAATAGGCATTATTACTGCATACATAATAAACTCCTGGAAATACAGGATCAATTCCTCCTTTTAGTCCCCACCCTCCTAGAATTAGGAAGTTGTGTTCACATTCACTGGAACCAATGAAATTGTTATTATAATCTGTCTTTAACCTATGGAGGCAGAATTTTCCCCTTTTCACAAAGTCTACGGACATCGCAGCATGAGTTTCACCCTTTGAATAAATTCCCTCTTTCTCAGCCCATGGAGGTACATGGGATTTCTGTTCAGCAGCTTTCTTTGTTAAATCCTGTCTCCTTCCTTCTACTAAATTCAAAAACTCTTTTTCTTCTTCATGTAATATACATGTTAGGTTATCCTTGTGAGCTTGAACTATATCTATTGAACTCATTGTTAAAAAGAATTCACCCATGAATTGTGCATTTTTACTACTAGCTACTGGATTCATTTTCTTTCTAATAGGTAATTCTGAAAATACTACATCTAAATTTGAATAAAAATACTGAAGTTTCCCTGTTACGTAAAATAAACTTAATAAAACACTACATGATACACCATATGTTAGAGGTATATGGTGATAGGTCACCCCTTCTGACACTGATGAGGGTAACTTCATACATACATAACAATTACTAATTTCCATTGTGTTAACATACTGAAATAACAATTTAGTAAACACATTTAAAGACGAATCATTGTCGGATTCATTATGATAGTTTATCTCATCTTCTACCCCTATTTCTATTTTAGTTCCTTTTACTCTATCTACCTTCTCATTAGTAATTGTACTATTCTTGTTACTTGTTTCTATCAACAAAGGTACTCCTACTGTTAGGAATAACCATACCAATACTACTAATATAATACTACATAAACAGAATCTTAAACATTTTCTTTTTAAACTTTGTTTCGGTCTTTCAGTCTTTTCAATTTCTTCCATCTTTAATCAGAGAGAATTTCTTTTTCTCTTTCTTTTGTCTAAACTTTTCAAAAATCCAGTCTTTTATTTTAAGGAGGTCTTAATTTGCTTTCATCAATCTGTGCAACATGAACTCTTTCTGATTCTTCACATAAATCTAAATTTTCAAATTCTTCAAGAATAACATAAGTCCACTCAGAGGCCTTGTATTTACTGTTCAGAATTCTTAATCTTGGGCTTCTCTTGTAAGTTTTACTAATGTTTGTTTGGATTGTGTCTGACTCATGATCTCATTTACTAGGCACAATCTGTTCTTGTTCATCTTCTCTTTCTAATTGTCTCTGTTCTGTATTTTCTGTATTTTGTTCTTCCTCTACTTGCACCTGTTCAGGTCTTATTACAGTCTGTTCTTCTTCAGCCTGAACTTGTTCTTCTAACTCTATCTGATCCTGTTCAGGTCTTATTTCAATTTGTTCTTCTTCTGCCTGAACTTGTTCTTCTAGACCTACTTTTCCCTGCTCAGGTTTCTGAATGGCTTTGTTTATTTTTACCTGAGTGTGTTCTTCTTTCCCTGTCTTTTCCTTTATACCTTCCTGTCTTCTTAGTTCAGTTCTTCTTCTTGTTTCAACAACAGCATCAGATATTTCAATCACTGGTATCCACTCTTCCTGACTTGTACTTGGCTGTTCGTCATATAGTTGTCTTTCAGAATCTATCACTCTAGTCAGTCTGCTCTTGTTGTTCAGATGTGCTCGGAACTCTTCTGGTATGACTAGCATGAATCCAATTGGGTAAACCTGCACACTTCACTGCTGTGGTAGTGACTAGTATGACTTGACGTGGTTTATCCCACCTGGGTGCTAGACACGACTTCCTTGCGTGTTTCTTCACTAACACCCAATCTTCAGGATTCAAATCATGCGCTTGGTCTGGCTGTCTTTCAACTGCGTCTTCTCCAAACTGATGAGAGACAGAACGCACCATTTCAGCCAATCCTTTGCAATAGTCCAATACCAGATCATCAGTTATATTCATCAATCTATTTCCAGGAATATATGCTTGTCTCATTGCCCTTCCCATGAGTACCTCATGCGGATTCAATCCCGTTTTTCTGTCAGGAATACTCCTGAGACCCATCAATACAAGAGGTAATGCATCTGGCCATTTCAGCATTGTAGATGCACACACTTTCCCTAATCTTGACTTGATTGTGCCATTTAGCTGTTCAACTATTCCAAAAGCCTCTGGACGATAAGCACAGTGCAGTTTTTGTTCAATGTTAAATGCAGCACAGATTAATCGAATTATCTCATTATTAAAATGAGGTCCTCTATCTGATTCCAAAGTGACTGGAAAACCGAAACAAGGAACTAACCCTCTCAATAATAGTTTAGCAACTGTGAGACTGTCATTTCTTCTAGTGGGATATGCCTCTACCCATCTTGAGAACAGGCACACTATGACAAGTACATATTTCAGTCCATTGCAAGGAGGCAACTCAATGAAATCTAACTGCAATCTGGTGAAGGGTCCTTCTGCCTTCCCAATCTTTCCCCAACTAACCACTGTCTTCCTGCCTGGATTCTGCTGCTGACAGATTAAGCATCTTTGGCAAAGGCTCCCTGCGACTACCCTAAACTTTGGATTGTACCAGCTTTGTCTGAATAATCTGATCATTGAATCCCTGCCAATGTGTGTTGTCCCATGGTATACTCTTGCCATTTGAGAGAGTAGGCAGTCTGGCATAACTGGTCTTCCATCTAAATACACCCACACTTCATCTTCTTATCTCCTTGTACAACTTGATTTTATCCAAATTTCCTTCTCCTTTTCCTCAACTTCTTCCTGTAACTGTCTGACCTCATCCCATGTTTCTGGAACTGAGAAAAACATAAGTTGGCAGCTGGTTTTACCCGTTTCAATCTTTCTGTTAATTGCCATTGTATTTTTGGCACAGTATCGAGCAATTTGGTCGGCATATCTGTTACCAGCCGCCACATAGTCATTTCCTGACTGATGTGCAACACATTTAACAACTGCTACTTCTTTTGGCAATTGTAATGCTTCCAACAAATCCTTTACATTTTTACTGTTTCTGATAGGAGATCCTGAAGAAGTCAGAAATCCCCTCTGCATCCAGAGTTGGCCAAAATCATGCACAACGCCGAAACCATATAGACTGTCCGTAAATATGGTATTCTACAATTTTTCCCACTTTTGCATGTCTTTGTTAAGGCCACCAATTCGGCTACTTGTGCAGATTTGACTCCTTGTAAACAGGATGCTTCAACCACCCCTGTTACTTTACATACAGCATATGCAGCACTTAATCCTCCTTCTTCAGTTCTTAAGCAAGACACATCCACAAATAATTCATGATCAACTTCCTTCAATGGTGTTTCTTTTATATCTGGGCGGAGCTTAGTGCACAATTCAGTCACATCTAGACAATCATGATCAATCTCATCTTTCACTTCTTCACAACATGGATCTGGCAATAATGTGGCAGGGTTCATTATCGTACATCTTATTACGGTCACATTTTCTGCTCCCAGAATCACCCTTTCATACTTAGTCAGCCGACTGGGAGTGAGATGCTGTGTTCTTGTTCTTGTCAAAAGAATCTCAACTGAGTGTGGGACATAAACCTTTACGGAATGTCCCATCACTATGGACTCACTTTGCTCCAGACTCATACAAGTAGCAGCTACTGCTTTTAAGCAGCCAGGTAAGGCTGAAGCCACTGGATCCAAGGTGGCAGAAAAATACGCCACTGGACGTCGACTCAGTCCATGCCTCTGGGTTAAAACTAAAAGTGCACAATTTTCTCTCTCACAACAAAATAATGCAAAGTCTTTTGAATAATCAGGCATGCCCAAGGCTGGGGCTTCACATAAACAATTTTGTAGTTTCACAAAAGCTTCCAAACATTCATCATTCCAATCAATGGGATCTTTCGCTCTTTTCCGCGTTAATTGTTTCAATGGCTTTGCTAACATGGAGAAGCCATTGATCCACTGCCTGCAGTACCCAACCACTCCCAAAAACATTCTCATCTCTTTTTGTGTCTGAGGTAGTTGCATTTCTTTGATTATTTTAATTCTTTCCGGTGTCACTTTTCTAACTCCTCTTTCTATTTTATGCCCTAAATATCTAACTTCTTGTTGACAGAACTGTAATTTTTCTGGAGACACTTTGTGTCCTCCTTCGGCCAAATGGTTCAGTAATGCAATTGTGTCAGTGACACAATCCTCTCGTGTTTTTGATGCCACCAATAGGTCATCGATATACTGAACCAGAACTGATTTCCCGGGCATAATCAATGACTCCAGACACTTCTTCAATATTTGATTAAAAATTGAGGGTCTCTCTGTGTACCCTTGAGGAACTCGGCACCATGCCAAAATACGATTCTCAAACCGGAAGGCAAAAAGATACTGGCTGTCTGGGTGCAAAGGAATAGAAAAGAATGCTTGGCACAAATCAATTACCGTAAACCAACCTGCATTCCAGGGTATCTGATAAAGGATCACCGCTGGGTTTGGCACTATTGGGTAACAAGGCACTACAATTTTGTTAATTTTGATTAAATCCTGCTCTATCCTGTATTTTCCGCTAGGCTTTTTAAGTCCCATGATTGGTGAGTTACAAGGACTACTCATTATTTCTTTTAAAATGCCCTGTTTAATCATTCGGTCAATTTCTGGAGCGATTCCTGCTTTCATTTCTGGACTCATTTTGTACTGTCGTGTGTTTGGGTAAACTACACCTTCTTTCACTGTCACTTTAACTGGATCTACATTTGACATTAACCCAATATCCTTTCCTGTAAAATCCCACACTTCTGAATTTACAGTGGTTCTCAACTCTTCAGGTAATTCACTCTCAGTTATCAATGAAAACATCTCGTCGACCTCTGTACCTTGCTTAGCTAACATCATTTTGTATAGCCAAACAAAGAAACGGGTCAGAGCTTTTAACTGTCCAGCACCAAACATCACTACTTGTGGGAGCCTGTTAAAACTACACTATGCCTCGAGTGCATCTGGTCTAGGATGTGACCCACATACATCCTAAAGAGTGGTAACAAACCACCACTATCCAAAGCAAACAAAAATGACCCTGCACCCGAGATAAGTCAGTACTCTCTAGTATTGATGTCACTACTTGGAGGGAACCGGACGGCCGTAGTCGTGCAGAGGGCAGCATACTTTGCCCACAACTCACTGAAAAGCCAGGGGTTTACAGATTTCCCATGTGCAACTATCCCGCGGACAAGATCGTAACATAGACAGACATAACATCGGTAACGTGGAATTTGTTACTAAATCGACTATTTTAAATACCGCAGTATCCTAAATCATTGACACATATGAACCGTCTCGGACGCCTAGTGACGCATACTGGAATAATACTGACTACGTGAATTGTATCACTAATACATTGAATCGCCTTCGCCGTTTTTTAATAATAAAAATCATCGTGAATCATTGTGCACACCACCAGCAGATAAAGACTATGATGAAGCCCTGAAGAAGTCCCGTGAGGGAGAAACGCGTTGGCAAGCAATTGTGTGGTGCTTTTTAAAGAATTAACTGCTTTTCAATAAAAGAAACTGACTTCAATCAAGTAACACGACCATCTGTCTCATTTTCATCTGGGAAGCTATTTATTTAATATATTGTTCTAATTTTCTTAAATATGATGTACTAGGACATTTAGACTAGAAAATACATGTTGTTCTGGTGTGTAGGGTCAACTTTGTTTGCTCTGGACTGCTTCGTTTTGCCTAAATATGTTATATTAGGACATCAATGCTAGAGAGTACTGACTTATCTCAGGTGCAGGGTCATTTTTGTTAACATCATTTTGTATATGACATCTTCATCAGGGGTTTGGAAAGCGACACCATCTGGTGTACAACAGATCGTGCAATTCATCTTGCACAGTAGATCTCTTCCCAACAGATTTACGGGAGTGGAATCACAAACTACAAACCGATGCATTTCTTTAAAATTTCTGATATGTACCTCCATTGGTTTTGTAATTGGGGTTCTAATCTGTTGATTTGATACTCCTACAACTTGGATGGACTCTCCCGAGAGGGGTAGGTTTGGGATGTCTGCTGTTCTCACAGTAGACCGGGTAGCACCAGTATCCAATAGAAAAGTGATGTCTTTACCTTCCACTTTCCCATCGACAAATGGACCTGACTGATCTACTGGCAAGGATGCACCAAGCACGCACTCCTCTTCCTCCCCCCTCAGGCACCGTCATTGCACGCAGTCCGAATTTTCTTCATCATTCTGCAAAAAAAATTGTGTAACCACTCTGTTATTCTTACCACTTTCTCCGTGAAATCCGGTGTTCGCACTGTATTTTTGTGCACTCAGAAAGTTTGGCATAGGAGCTGGTGGCACCTGATACTGTAGAGTAACTACCTGCTGCGGCTGACTCATAAGTACTTCATTCTGCATCTGTGGAATTAAATCTTGATTTGGCCCATTATTATTCTGAATACTCTTACACTCGTTCTTCCAATGTCCAAGCTTTCCACACGCATGACAAGGAAACTTCTTCTTCACTTCCTCTCTATTCATTAGTCCTCTTATTTTACCACCATTCGCCGCTTGATCATTCTGACTCTGCTCCTTTAGTCTGTGAATTTACTTTATTCTCCTGCTGTTCTGCCAATGTTACTTGTGCCCACATCATTTTCTCTTTTAGCTTCCTACGCCTTGCCTCAATATCATCGCCACAATATTTTGCATATTTCAGAATTTCGTCAATCGACTTACTCTGCCAGCACAACATGTGCTGTTGAATCATCTGACTAATCTCCAGTTTCAGACCATACACAAACCGATACACAAAATGTCCCATATCCTTATCACCAATGTTCTCAAAACCACTATACTGTTTAAACACCTGTAATAACCGCTCATAATATGCATGAACGGACTCATTTGGCTCTTGAGTGGTTCTATCTATCGTTTCCCAATCTGTCTCTTTAGGAGGGATTTTCCCTTTCAGGTAAGTAATTACTTGGTGATATTTCTTCATCACCTCTTCAGAGGGTACTCCTGTCTTTGCATCCCTAGCATACTCCTCACTTGGCCAATCAACTGTGATCTTACATTCTGTCCACAAATCAGCAGGTACTACAATATCAAATAATCCATCCAGATCCTTCAACAAAACCTTTGAAACCTTCACAAATCTGTCTACCTGTTTATACCATTCCACTGTTTTTTCTCTCAACCTGGGAAAATCATTTGTAAATGACAAAATATCCTGTCTACTTCAGGGGACATGAACATATCCACCACCAGGAACTTCTCTCATTGGACACAATTTCTCAACCTTGTTTGATTCTCTCACTGGAAATGCAGATGATGCTTCTCTTGCTTGTACTTCCTCTTTCTTTCTTATCCACCTAATTCTCCATTTGTCAATGTCTCCCCATTTTCGTAAAATATTCATCAACTCTTTTATCTGTAGTCTTTTACCAGAAGCATTTACACTCTCTAAATCTTTGTCAATAAAATCCACCCGATATGGTTTCTGCAACAGTTTCGATTTTCCTATATCTATTCCAATCTCTGAGGCAACTTCCGTTAATTTCTCATGAAATACTCTTGCTCTCCTAGTAATACTCTTACATAAAAATAATAACTCCTCATCGTCGTAAACATTCAGTCTTTCTATGCTCACATTGCCAGTTATCATTTCTTCCAATTCTACTTTCAATTTACTGATATCTAGTATCTTTGGTTGTGGGTTTCGATTGTCTATATCCTGTGCACACCTTTCTATATCCTCAGGGGTAATTACGGTTGAACTTCCAGTTCCTATGGGAACCAGAGATCTCTTTTCTCTCAAATTTATAGGTATAATCCTCTTCAGAGGAGTTTCAGTTAATGGTTCTACATTCGGGAGATCCCTTAATGAAATGACTGATTCACTCTCACTAGTCTGATCATCCGTAATTATTACTTCTTTTCTGGGATTTGTTAACTGAATTGTCAGAGTTTGAGATTCCTGGCAAGTCTTTCTATCTCCATATAATGGGATTACAGGACCAATAGTCACTGGTACTGTCAAAACTTCAGCATTTAAATTTAATTGGTTTACTTTTTGAACTAATTCTTCTCTAGTTTTATTTAAAGCTTCTCTCTCATTATCCTGCAACACTCTATTAAGTGGTACATCATGTAAGATTTGTGGGTTTAAAGGCATTCCTATCACTGGTGCACTTGGGGTAACCTTACTAGGTGCTTCTTGATACGGTGGAGGGTTTTTAATCAAAATATCCTCTAACAGCTCATCATCTGATTCACAATAACCTGTCGTATTCAGGTGTTTCGTTTTTTTCTTTACATTTTCCTCCTATCTGTTCTTCAGCCATTAATACTGGATATAAACCCTCGGTCACCACAGCTCTCCTCCAACGCTTCATTTGTTCTCCACTTGACATACGGATATCTAGGTAGAAACCCTCTAAATCTCCGTCCACTTCTATATTTTTCATGATCAAATGCCTCAATTTCCCATTCTTCCAAAGCTTCATACTGTGTCATTCTAGGATTCGGTTCTAGCATATTCATTCGATCTCTCAAATTCTGAAGTATTTTTAAATTAAAAGTACCATGTTCCGGAAAAGCCAAAACTCCATCACCTTTAGTATATTCCACCCAATTCTCCAACCATACACACGTGGGATATCCGTTCTCCATCATCATAAAGGAAGCAGGTGTTTTGGGTGGTGGAATAGGAATTCCCTCTCTAGTGATTACAGGCTTGTCTTTCTTAAAGAACTTTTTAATTTTCTTCATTAATGTCATTTTCTTTGGTCTTCCGAACATTTCTGAAGTTCGATATAGGAAAGAGTCTTCCGTATATCTTCTAGCTCTATTACCTACGTTGCGTCCTATGTCAGCACAAGTCACTCCCGCGGTCAAATCAGGACTCAACATACAACTCTTTTCCCGACCAATCCTAGCGAGGTTTCTATCTATCAACCAATCGGACTCAGGCTCACGCTCGTGGTCTGACCAATGCTAGCACGGCCTTTTTGTGACATCAGTATTACTCCTCACTACTGACCCCTCCTTTACAATCTGCTTCTGTTTCACGCCCGCTGTTTCAACCAATTCCAGCGCGGCTCTCTGTGACGTCAGTATAACTCCGGCGACTGACCCTCCCTTCACAAGGTAATACGAAAACGTATTTCTTAATACTTTTCATTAAAATTCTTCATTAATAACAACATAAAAACATTCGCTACTCTGTCTGTTCCACTAAACAAAAGGATAGATTTCAATTTATTCTTGAGTTTCAGAAATTACTCTTCTTCTTACTGAGAGCGAAACCCCTGTTTACTCTTCATTTAAGCTCAGGAGAACCCGTTACTTCTCCAATATCACCCGTATTGGGAAATGAGACCGAAGTTTCACCAGCGAACCCCTTTCGCTACCATCCACACTCTACTTTTATACGAAATAGTCCCTAGTTTAATACTGCCAGCCCTGCGTAGCTTCTCAGTATTATTCCAACAGACGAGTAACCTCACTGCAGTGTGGCTTCTGTCACCAACCGCTATTCATTTCCCGGGATTCTGGACAACATAAAACAAGACGCTAACTCTTTTTTTAAAACATAAATCAATAATCAATAATCAATGGTTATCACCAAACTAATCAATAATAACCATAGCTCTGCTACCAGAAAACTGATCCAGCGGTAAACCAGCAACAGATACTCCACTACCATATACTCACCTGGTCCCATAAAATACACATTGAGTAAACCGCTGGAGTGGTTTTATTTAGTTTATGTTCCTCAAGATTAGTTATTTAATTCTCTCAACTAACCTTTCACTGATCAATAAAGTTATTTCCTCTGGTTGATGGACCATTAGTTGGAACTAGTTAATGGTGATTATGAACTTAATCCTTAACTATTCTTAGTTTGACGAAAATAATCACAGACTCAGGAAAGTTTTAAATCTTTATCTAAAATAAAGTGCACTTGAACCATTTAAAAAATACAGTGTAGACACCCTCACTTCAGGAGAGGAGTTCAATTGATTAAACATCAAAACCATATACTCCGGACTCATACAATAATTAATGCTCAGAAAGGGAGAGGACAGAGAGAAAAGTACATTTGCAAATAATATGAAATTATAGTTACCAAGAATGGTGTGAAAGACCAACCCCCTGGCCAAAGGACTGGTGAAGGTCCCCAGGATAGATCAGGAGACAAAGACTTCAGGACAGGGTTCAGGACAGGATAAGTCACCTCTCTAGAATACCGACGAGTGCGTCGCACCCCTCTCTGACACTCTCTTCCTCCTCGAGATTCTTCCGCGATCTTCTTATCTAACCCAATTAAATTAGGATAGAAGGTTCTGCATTCTGCTTCTTCATCAGCATCTCACAGCATCCCTCCCTGCGTCAGCATCTCAGCAACACGAACCCTTTAACTAACTAAAACTACCTCAATTATACCTTTCGTTCACCAAGTACCACCCAATAAAGTTACAATATCGTAAAAATACGAAATCTAATAGGTCAGGCAATGGGGGGATGATAATCACACCATGCTTACATATCACTATACTCTATTAGACTATTGTTCGCAAACCCATCCCCTTAATTTGTATTCAAGATTTTATTCCCATCCACTTCATGTAGCAAACTTGCAACATTTATGACACTATAAAGAATAGAACATCACATCACTGAACTTTTCACCATCCGTTCCCAGGACAAGTCGCTACGAATTGGCTTCCATTCAAATGTCTCGTCATTGACCTTCATAGCTTCACTCTGTAGGCATGCGCAAGTGTTGCGTCATTTCATCAAGTCTGGTCATACGAGAAAGGCCCAAATGCGTACTAATAATAAAGTCAAAAGAGAAATGTTATTTTCACAAAATATATGGTCTCACTGTATACCTCCCACCTCTACTCTGTTCCCGTTCTTTTATTAATATTTTCCCCGCATTAGCATTAGTAAAATAGCCTGTTTTAGTTTTAGCTGAGCAGATGCCATGCACGCGAGTCTTCGATACTCCATTTTAGTATCTTCTGCTCATGCGCCAGAATTTCCCTCCAAGCGTTAGTTCGTCATATTGCGTAGATGCAATTGACGCATGCGCACAACAGTTTTCCCGTTTAAAGCGGTATTAGTCCGTTTTCATTGTTATCTGTCGTTAGTACATACATAAGCAAGCTTCGCTAACCCGCGTGTTTTATGTGGTGCGTATTAATTATTCACAGGACATGGTTAGTAATTTTGTTAATGAGTTAAACGAGAGCATTGTCTCCAAGCAAGTCTCTTTCTTACGAGACCTTGCTCCATCAGTATCACTGTGTATGGCAAATGCCAGGCCCTATATTGACGTACTCTGGGCCTGAGCCGCCATGCTCTTTGTTTCCCCTGCTATTGAGGGGCTTTATTACAAGCCCCTTGTGCTGCCTGAGCATCACTTTTTCTGACGCTCTGGCAGCGCAGATTAATAAATCATATCTATGAGGCCACACAAAGCCACTAAGCGTGGCTTTAGATGACCTCATAGATATGGAGTAAGGCAAGGCAGCTCAAAGTGCTGCGTTGCCTTACTCAGCACTTGAGAGGCATTCCATTGGCGTTGCAGTGGGTTTTCTCACGCAACATCCATGGATTTCGATGCTGCCTCAGATTTACAAGATCATGTAAACATGAGGAAGTGCCAAATACTTACGCCTCCCGCAATGAGGCATAACAAGGAAAAAATTCTTTATTTCTTCTCTTTTTTTCTCTTTCCATGTGTGCGGCCTTAGGCCCTCATTTACGGGGTTTGGCATTGGGCAGCACAGAAAGGCACCTTGCTGCACTGCCCTACGCCAATGTGAAAGGACAGGAATGCACCGTATTTATGCAATATGGTGCATTCCTGTCCTTTCTCCATGCGCTGGTGCCGTTTTGGCAGCCTAGCGCCCACGAAGGCACCCTTGCACCATGGCGCAAGGGAGCCTCCATTGCATGCAGCATTGTTTCTGTGCAGGAAGGACACCCTCCTGCACAAAAACAATCCTATGTGTGCTGCAGAATGCAGCACACGTGAAAATAGGAAAAAATGAGGAAAAATAAAGTTATTTTTCCTTGTTACGCCTAACCTTGGGAGGCATAAGCATATGGTGCTTCCCCAGGTTTATATGATTTGGTAAATCTGAGGCAGCATCAAAATTAATGGGTGTTGCATGGGAAAACCCACTGCTATGCCCTTGGAACGCCTCCCGGGTGCAGAGTAAGGCGATGCAGTGATATGGGCTGCATTGCCTTATTCAAGATTTATGAAGCTACTTTGCATGGCTTGATAAATCTGATACTTTTCCCTGCGTCACACATTTACCACTTTACATTGTGCAAAAGTGACGGAGTGCTCTCATAAATAAGTCCCTTAGTGTCCAGATTCCTTCAGATGTCGACTGGACCTAATCGATGCAGTATAACCCTATAATTATTTGCTCTAAGTATGAATTAACTTCAGGGAATTTGTTGTTCGTATGCCCGCAGCTGTTCCAAAAAGTTGGCAGTTAATAAAAAAAGAAAAAAACACATATAGAAAAATAGTAAATATACATTTTGGTGCAGAGGCTTGGGGGTTCATGGACACTCAGTAACTGGCCACTGCAGAAAATACTTTTGCTAGATCGCTCTTGCATGCCCAGTCAGCACCCATTTAATTCCACTTTTTTTAACTGGGCATCAATCGACTTTGTCGCCTGATCTCATTGAAACCTCTGGTGTATTGGGTCCATCTTTGGACCACGCCAGAGCTAAAGGAATACAGAGATTCCCCTCGGGAATTAGCAGACTTAAATAATGCCATGCAGGCTTCCTGGCTTAAATTTGTATTCAATTGGTTTCAGAAGCTGGGCCTCCAAAGACTATGGGACGATCATACCACTATTCACAAAACAGATGCTAGTGGTCTAAAATCTTTTTACTGGGCATGTGTCTGTGAACGATGTGGGCACCTACCCCCATCAATTAATACCCCAGTTTCTTACAGAGTAGAACCCATCCTTTAAAACATGGCATAGCTGCTTAGAATACCAGGTATTGCAGTTTGGACTTTGAGACACTCCAGCAGCATTTCAACATTTCATCAGTGACAGTTTTCTATTGGACATTTATATGGTGGTTTATTTTGATGACATCTTAAGATACTCCGAGACCGTGCAGCAACATAGACCAGAAATGCTAACCAGACTCTGGAAACTTTCAATATATGCCAAGATTCAAGAATTGTTTATTTGAGGCCAGGCCTTAGCCAGAGGTATTTGTTTCAGGGGAATGGTCCCCAGCGATAACAAAAATAAGGACGGATTGGGGAAGGGAAGTGCTAGCTCCTTAACATGTTTGATATAATGCTGAAGCACTAGTTTTAAAGCATACAGTGCATTTTCTTTTGTAGTTTTTTACTACAGTACTGTTCTCCATCAATGACTTTTGGTAAACATTTGTGAAGAAAGTACATTTGAAAGCATGTAGGTCAAAACAAAATAGTTTGAAAACAATCACCCAGAAGAGCAGTCTTTCCAAGGAATTGTTGGGAAAATGCTGGTCCTCTCTTGTGGGTAAAGCATATAACCATCTTTGTGACAAATGGAAGAGGTTCATGGAAAACGTTATGTGTGGGTTATGTGTTTTCCCTCAAAGGAGTTTTTTTCAAATATTGTAGAAAAAGCTGCATCAAAAGTAAAATTAGACTGATAACATTTATGAACACAGATTTAACAGTTAATACACGTTTATAGGTGAACTGGGGATTATCTCCAAGGAATATTTGAGAGAATTAGTGGGAAATGGTCGGTAGAAAACATCCACACTTTAGGTATATATTTGGTTAACAGCTAAGGGCATCAGAGGTACAGCGGTGCATTAGCAACTGAGTCTGTACACTCAATGGGTGCTCTAAAGACATCACCAGTAGGAGGAATGGTTTAGCCGTACACCAACACATGGCCAATAATGTTGTGGAATTAGGAACTTACTTGAGAATAAGAAAACAGTGTAAAGAATGTAAGTGTTTGCTGAAGACATGTACAAAAATATCTGGTATAGAAGATCTTCTCTGACACCTGGGGTATTAGATCTTGCCGTTAACATGAACAGAGGATTTGGCTAAAAATGTCAAATGTGTAAGTGTGAATTTCCTTCAAAGTTGCTGGAGTTCACTACAGTCTCAGCCAATGTAGTTATGAGTGTTAGCTGTTTAGCATTCATGTTTTATCAGTTTTCATTGCCCTGTTCTCAAAACTCTTCAACCCTTACTTGTCCTACACTTGAACCCATCTTTGTTGAGACAGAATCCTGACAAAGAGGGCTGTGGATGCACATCTGGAGGGAAATAGTAACATTGGGCAAAGGGCCTCTGGACTCTAAATTGGTGCTGCAGACTGGTAAATCAGCAAAATGACTTCCAGGCAGGGGGCTGACACCAGCATCCCTCCTGGGGGCACCCAAGGCAGTGTTTCTACATAAGATGCTGAGTTCATCGAAGCAGTGGCTGGTACCTGTGCCATTTGCATCGACATCTTTACTGTTGATTCAATTTGCAGAGCTGTTGTTACTTCACTTTTCTGTTTGCCTCCTTCGAGCCTCCGTTTGTGTATATATGAGCTAGTTCACGTACAGTCCTGTTTGCATTTTTAAGTCCTCATTGAACCGGTTTGCAGACCTTCTTATTTCACTGTCCTGTTTAAAGATTTTAGAACTCATTTCTTTTCAACTCCTATTAAAAAGTAGCGAACTTAGATCAGGAAAGTTGTGCTTATTAGATACCTGACATCTCCAGGGTGCTTCTGATGATTCTGTTTCAGTTCTACTTTCTCTTCTCTCAGTTCCAAGGCGATTGGGTATTCTGACCATGTATCTTTGTATCTTTGTCATGGCACCACAATTGACATCACTGGAGCGTGTCTATGGGTAAACCCAAAAGTGGCAATGGCCCAACGAAAGAGAAATCAATTGTAACCCTGGAGTGAGCATTTCAGTCCACCCGGAATCAAGAATAGTGTAGTTCACTACAGCCTGCGCTACTACTGCTCAGTGGAAGCGAGAGTGGTCAGTTCTGTTAAAGGCACTTTTTATTTTTCAAAGCAAGAGGGAAGGATGAAGGGGTGGTGAAAAAGTTGGGGTCCGTGGCCTAGGACTTTTCTAGACCCGAAAAGGTCAAAACAGGAAGGACGTCACAGGAAGATGCCCCTGACTTCTCCCCCCTATACCTGGAGGAGAGGGCTGGACACACACTGAGAGAAGAGGCTATAAAAAGTAGTGATTGTCAGTTACTAGAAGGAGGTATAGGAGTGGGCTCAGATGATTGGTGAGCTGCACTAATGTGAGGGTTTAGGTGCTTGTGTTGGATGGTAGGAGGTGTCTGGAGGCACGTTTCTACTACGATGGCTGTAGCCTGGTGTGTAAAATAACCTTCAAAGAAAAACAGCCAATACAATCTAATAAACAATCAGGTGAAAACAGATTCTGACTGCACAGTTTCAAGATGTGTCCAGAGTAAATACCAGTATCCACAGCAGCTTTTATACAAATTAAAAATGCAGCAGCAGTGCCATCTGGAGATAAATAAAAGAAAACGTCTTGATGTAGTGTGATTACCAGGTGTGCTTTTTTTGTGTCGAGTTCAGGCCTCGGGATGAGAAACCAGGCTCCAGGGGAATCACACTTCAACAGCATTTCGCCACTTAAACATGGCGGCTAGTGGTGACGGAGAGGACTGGTTATGTCAGTAGGGTGGGGCAGAAGGGTGTAGGTTGAAAAATCTTGTGAGACTCACTGATTGGAAGGGTTAGGCCGTGCTCTCGTGATCAGACGTGGGAGAGGAGAAGAAACAAAGGTTACCTGGTGCTGTTATCTGGGTTGCCACCCAAGGTCATATAGTGAATTCCATTGTAGATCAGTTGCATTATATTGATCCTTCTGAACATTTAGATGGTTTTCACCAAGTAATGGTTTGACAAGGTCAGCTCTAGAAACAAATTAGAAAATAATCAGTTTCATTCACGGTAATATCTATTTGTAGAAAAAATTCGTTTTCAGTCAGTCCACGGATAGGCTGGAAGGACAAAGAAATGTGTCTGCTTGATATGCTTCACCTTTTTAAAATATATCTTTAGTATATTTACTATTGATCTCTAAACCTGGTGGTGTTTCATTTTTTACATGGGTGTTCATTCAGCAAACTGCCAGGATTTGAGCAATTCACATATTTCACTTTCTGATCCCAAATGGCATTCGTGACCTCCTGCGCCACACTTCCAAAGGTTTCTGCAGTGCTCGGGGAAGGTAAGAAGCAGGCCCACCACAGAAGTTACACTGGCCTTCTGGACCTTTATTTGCATTTTAAGTCGGACTGTTACACAGGGAGCCAAGGGCAGCAAAAGTAGTGCCAGGGGTAGCAAAGGTCAAACAAGGGGTAACAGTTGCTGTCCGTACATCTCATTAATGAACACAGATGTTCGACGAGTGATTGGGAAGTAAATACGCTTTCTTGCACCCAAAACAAAATGAACATTTTTAAAAAAAATCAACTGTCAGCAACATTTATTTTGCCTTTTAAATCTTGGTATCCTTAGATTGTTGATATATGTCTCTATTTCATATTGCATGCTGTCCCTCTGCCAGACTCTTTCAGTTGGTTGACAGTCAGCAAATCACCAGTGAAGTATTTATCGTGCGGCCATTGAAGCCATCTTCCATTCCTCAAAGGCGAGGTGTCATCGGAGTCACCTCTGAGCATAGCGCATGTCAGTTCGCCAAGATTTAGAGGGGCTATTTGTCATGAAAGTAAAAAGTAGTGATCGAACTGGGCGATAAAAAAACTATAGGTAGGCTATTTATTTCGGAGTGTGACAGTCTTAAGCACTTTGTTTTGATTGAATAAGGGGTCAAAATATTAAAGGCATGGAAAACAGCCAATAGCAAAATGAGTCAACCAAAGTTTCTGGTTGTTCTCCTGTCTAGAAATTTGCAGATTACCTGACGAGAGCCCAGATCTAGTGGGCTGTCTCTAATTAACTCAAGAGTCACCACTTCTCTCAGCAATGCCCCCGATAGCATTTTATTCGGGTTTTTAACACTTATTCTCTGCAATATTATTGGGGTCTCATGTAATTCAATCTGCTATCAAGTGTAAGGAAGTTAAAAAAACATGCTAAAAACATAAAGACTCGAATAACCAAAATAATTTCACAGGAAAGTCTAATACTGGTTTAATAATTTCAATATTGCTTTCAGCGAGAATATCTACCATGGATTATTTTTTTGACAAAAATCCATCCCTTCGCAACTCATCCTTAAATTTTACACACCCCAAAGGCATTGTTTTATTTGGGAAAATGTTATTGAGGTGATGGAAGATTATGTTGGGGTATAGAATCATTTATATGTAATGAAAAATGCGGCTCAAGAGTTGTCACTTTAGTGGCACCTGAGTTGTTTGTGCACATGCTCGTGTCGTTTTTTTGTTCAAATGAACCGAAACCGGTCAAGCAGTAGCCATCTTCTATTTAAAGATTGCTACATAAGGGCACAGGCCAAGGGAGCTATTGGTCAGGTCACATCGCTTTGCAGACCTGTCCAGTTCTCTGCACTCTGCCACATTTATTCCACCACTGCACAAAGAGGCCAGTCACAAGGATTACAAAAGTGCTGTCTCATCACTATTGATAGGAAGTGTTCAATTTGTGAATTATTGTGGTAGGCTGTGACTGATGCGATGAAGACCTGCAAGGGTCATCACCCTCCATCACTTCATTCACTTCCACACTCCCTCCCAAAATGTGCACACGAAAGGGACATTAGGGGAACTTGACCCGAAGTATGGGATTGCTGTTCCCACTCAGGCCGTTGAACAGCCCTTCCAGGACAATCTCCATTTTGCATATAGCGCCTGCTGCTCTTATCAGTTGGTAACCTATCAATGCTTTGTGACTTCCGGAGTCGTCGCAAAGCATTGATACCTATCCGCGAGAGTCACAATGAAAGGGGAACGCCCCTTTGCCACAATAAGGGCTAATAATGTTTGCAGTGAAAATTACAAGGACAACTGATCATCAGACAAGCCAAGCGCGTGTACGGAAGTAGTTCACACTGGACGCAGAACATAAATGCACACTGCATACAGGGGTATTAAGCAAACAGGGATTGCTCTTTGGCCTTTTTCCAGTGTCTAGCATACATTTCCCCGCTACATGCACTGCTGTAGGGCACACAGGCAAATATAGAGCCTAGGGCTTTGGCCATGCCAGTTGTATGTTAAGCGTGCATTGAACACTAGGAGCATGGCTTACATTATTAATTGCAATTGCATGGGTGCTATTAAAACTGGCATTAAACAGGGTATATGGATTTCCACTGTCAGGTCTCCTCTGAGTACATCAGAGGTGTTATCCACCTCCTCCAGACAATCTCCGCATCTCCATGGAAGACCAGGGGAAGATAACGAGCTTCTGGTGCAAAGGGCAAAAAAGGAAAGCGAAACACAGCCAGTCACAATTCGGCAATCAATGAGCTGCAAAAACCTCAGCACTTTTTTTGCTGTGGGCTCCAGCCAGGGGTGTAATGATGGCCTCAGCAGCCCCTGTGGAACCGGAGGGGGTGGGGGGGTGAAGCCTTCACGGGGCCCCAGCCCTTCAGTGGGGCCCTCATTCAGCCCAAAACCAATGAATATCTGTGAGGTATGGGAGACTCAGGGGCCCCTCATTACATTCTGCAGTTGGGCCCTATTATTTTGCGTTACGCCACTGGCTCTAACTGCTGGTCTCCTGTTTCTCGAAATAATAAAACAGTAGCCTAAGCATATATGTGAATCATTATATACCATTGTTATTTTTATAGGCTCAGAATCACTAATAAGCAATAGCAACTTTTGGCCTGATGTACAAAACGCTCCTTGCAAAATACAGGTGGCAAACTGCGAACAGCAGTATTGCAACCAGTGTGGAATTTTGTAAACTCAACTGACTTATGCACTAATCAATCAGTTCGCAAAATTCCCATTCGGAGTGGGTTTTAATCTGACCTACCTCATGAATATTATTGAGGTAGTAGGCAAATTGCAACTTACTTTGAATATCATCACAGGGATAATGTCTTGTTGGGATCAGCAGACCACCATGTCCGGGATCGCATTTAAATTAGGTGTGGGCAGATCTCGCAGAGTTTCATTCAGTGGAATTCCGCTGAGTTATAGAAACACTCAGTGAGATTCAATAGAGTTCTGTGAGTGGGCACAGTAGGAAAAGGAGAGGCCAAAGTACGGTACTGCACCCCACCTTGACTGCCCCACTCCCCTTGCACTAATGCTGACCTGCCCCCACCTCAAAAGCCCTGTTTCGCTCTTTCTTCTAACTGCGGTACTGGAGCAGCAATCAAAGCAGCATGGTAACGGTGCCGCTGAGGGTCTCGCTGGGCCCGTAGAAAGGTTGACATGACACTCTTATAGTAGGCAAGGGTGCTGAGCTTGGATAGGTTGAGGGGCGCTTGCTATGGGATTGGCTGCTGGATGGATCTCTGGTCAGATTCTTCACTGATTAAAGGACTGGAGAGATTGTACTGAGGCAAGGGATAGGTTGGAGAAATCATTACAGGTGTTTATTGGCTAAAATGTTTTGGGACCCGCACATAACTCTGACACAGAATCTAGCTGCTGCACTTCCATCCCTCCAACTGTAGACAATGCCCATGCTGTCTCTCATCTTCCCTTTTTGCAGTCTAAGCTTCCTCCTTTGCCTGCACCCCCACCTCAGCCCTACTCCCACTGCAGGCCTCTCCAAACTGTCACATCTCCCTGTGGCTCCTCATTGACAGTCTACCTCCGCCACAAGCTTTCATTCCCCGGCCATCCCTTAAGAGCAACATGGGAGCCAGGATCCAAGCCTATAGATGGTTCCACATCAGCCCAGCCATGCTGCACAGCATCAGGTAGGGACTGCAGAGTGTCATGGGAGGGGGTGTGTATGGAGCGCCAGAGTCACTGAAGGACCATTAACCAGGGATAGTCTAGGAAGAGCCATTGGCGTGAGCTTAGGCCAGGGTGCGGCACAGACGCGGGAGGGGGCTCCCAGCTGATCACTACTTAGTCCAGCACATGCCAGGGAAGGACCATGCCTGGCACTGCATATGGTGAGGGAGGACTCCACATGGAGATTGCAGCCTCCTGGCACACATGCATGTGGTGCTGAAAGTTGAAAATCCCCCCATTCCTTGATCTCCCAGACTCCCCTTTAACCCCCTCACCCCATCTGCAGCTGGAGTGTACAATGTACACCATGTGGTGGGGAGAACATTGGTTTGGAGTGAATACTACTGCATGTGTGGCTAGAGTGTGCAGGGCATTCCATGTGGTGTGGGAGGTCTCCGCTGAAGTGTGCAGGTCACTGTATCTTGTATGGGAGGACCCTGCTGGAGAGTGCAGGACATTTTATGTTGTACGGGTGGGCCCAGGCTAGAGAGTGCAGGACTCTGCATGTGGTGTGGAAAGATCACAGCTGGAGAGTGGATGGCAGTTCATGCGCTGTGGAAGTACCCCTGATGGAGAGTGCAGTGCATACCATGTGGTGGGAAAGGCACCGACTACTAGTACATGGCATCGCATGTGGTGCTGGAGGACCCCAGCTGAAAAGTACAGCACACAGCATGAGGAAGGGACATGGCTGGGTGCCATAGAGTGCTGGTCATTGCGTGTAGGGGGGTAAGACCTCTACTGTAGAATGCAGCTCACTGCATGCAGTGAAGAACTCTCCTGCAGGCGAGCGCAGCACACACCTTGTAGTGGAGAGGACAACGCCACAGCGTGCAGGACACTACGGGGATATTCTCAAGAACGTGCGATAAACATCACCAAAATAGGTTAACGTAAGTTTTCATATCGCGTCTATCGCGGGAAAATAACTCCGTGTTAACGTTGCATTTTCAACACGGAGGTAACATGCGATAGTCTCCCGATAATGCGTCAAATGTCCGCGATAACATTAACGGGACGGCGATGAAAATCCAAACCCGAACGCGAAAAAAGTTGCGATGGGCCCAACCGCGATAAAACCATCAGCGAAAAGCAGCGCCAGGCCTGCAAATCACACACGACAGGCGGGAAAAATCACTACAAAAGCAGAAAAAAAAAACCACAAACAAAAAACAAACTACAGCGAAGCACAATGGAGGCAGCCGGAGCAGGTACAGAGGACGGCCAGAACCCCACAAGCCCCCCGGAGGAGCAGCCTGGGACCTCTGGGACAGGGAAGGGCAAGGACAAGAAGAAGAGGAAGACGCGGTTCAGTCCGCAGGAAAACAGGATCCTGATCACGGAGGTGATAGAACACCATCAACAACTGTTTGTCACCTCCACTGTGTCATTGGCAACAAAAAATGGAACATGGCAGTCCATCGTGGACAAGGTGAATACAGTCGGAGTGCTGAGGAGGACAATGGACGAGGTCAAGAGGCGCTGGAATAATGTGAAGCGCAAAACCAAGCAGAAACTCGCCAACAACCAGAAGGCAGCAATGCAGACTGGAGGTGGGAGTCCAGCGCCACAGGAGGAGCTGGATGAGATGGAGGAAATGGTGTCCACAGTCATCAGTGGGGAGACGGTGGCAGGAGTTGGGGGACCGGACACTGCTCAACATGACCTGACACAACAGCAACAGGGTGAGTAACCACCAGGGACTGGGGGACGGGGGAGATGAGGCACAATGGCACACATGCACAATCAAGCGGAGCACAGTGCACACCCACAATGACTCTGGACCATGTCCCTGATCCCCTTGGCACACTGCAGCACACATAGAAACAGCACGTAGGCCCCCGTCGACTATGTGCCCAGAGGAGGCCCGCCCACACAACACTTATCCCACAACCAACCTATGCACATGTGCTGAACCCAGCAAAGCTGCGGGTCCGTGAGCCACACTGACAATGCAAGTGACACTGCATGACGATTAGCATGGCTGCAGTCCGATCATCATGACATGGTACACGCCACCACACTGAGGTGGCTGAGTGTGGACCACATCCGTAAAGGAGCAGGTCACACTCTGACACATCCACGTGCACAAACAACCCCTGACGTCAACAACACATCTGCGGACAAACCATGCCCCAGAGTCCCAACTCCCACCAAGACCCAAATTCACCCAAGTCTGCAACATCTCAGTACTGTATGGGCACAGAAGTCAAAGGCACACCGCCTGAAAGGGACAAGGGGCAGCAAAATCAGAGCTGCAGGGGCGACTCTCCCAAAATGCAGCACACACACATGACATTCAGAGCACATCAGCATTGACAACAATGTGGTACAAACTGCAACACGCTTACAACAGGACAAAGGACACAACAGGTGCCGCTTGTGTGTAGAAACTGGCCAATCACATTTGACATAGCAGGGAAATGTGAGATGTCAATGTACAAGTACAAACACATATCCGTGATGTTGACGAAATGTCCACTGTCCCGCATCAAATAGGCATCTCCTCCTAAACAGTCACAATGTACATTGTCATGCAGTCTGCGACAACATACATGTGAACACAATGTAATACTGCATCTCCCTTCACATTGCAGAGGGAGCATCAACACCTCCTGCAGAGCAGCCCCAACAACTCTTCACTGATGACGATGAGGACATCCCCGACATCGACACCAAAGCCCTCCAAACCCTCATTGACAGGTTCGGCACCCCACCTCCAGGAGCAGGGCAACCCAGCTGCATCAAGGAGACCCCACCCCCTGCACAGACCACACAGCAGGAAGCACCTACCACCCCGGCTGTCTCCCAGGACCCCCACGAACAACACATGGCCTTCCAACGCCGTGTGTTAGAGGTCCAGGAGAAGATGGCTGATCAGGTGCGGGTGGGGTTCGACCTCATGGCAGCCAAACTTGATGCCATTCATGGGTGTCTGATTCACATCAGGGACCACTTACAGTCCCTAACAGACACACACAGTCTGCTCCATGCTCTCCAATGATCCATGGCTGACATCTCTGGAGTCATGATACTGAGACAAGAACAACTGTCCAGTCAGAGTGGCTCCAGCGATGTCAGCCGGGAGTTGGGACAGATGCGGGGGCTCATGGAGAACATGGAGCGGATGATGGCGGAAAGAATGGCTGCCATGGCTGCACACCAGCGAGATGTGGCTGGGACCTTCCATGCCCTGCAGCACATCGTCATGGCATTGCTGCCTCAAGGCCTTGCGCAGATGAATGCTGCTGCTTCTACATCCACATCTCCGCCCCCTGACTTGTCAGTGCCTCACAGTGCGGCAGGCAATCCACCTCCGGCCACGTGTGAGGCACATGTGACATCAGAGGATGAAGATGCGGGTGAATCAACCTTACTGGTAAGGAGGAGGCAGTAGCATTCATCTCCGCCATATGGCCTGTTTCTGCTTGGTTCTGCCCTTTGCATCATCACCTTCCACTGTCCCCCGATACACTCTACGACACTCACCTTGGACCTCGACATGGACTGCCATTTTCTGTTTGGTTACCAATGACACAGCGATCAGACTGCGGACTGAACTCTTCCTCTTCCGATGTACTTGTCATTCCCTGAAGGACTCTGGCTGGCCATCCACGGGCCAATAATGTGAAGTGGGGTTTGCATGGCCTTGTACTGCTCCAGCTGCAACACTTCACTGGATGTGAATTAAACATTCAGAATCGCACAGATGTTTCATGCATTTGATCATTCAAGTATGAGAGTATGGATGAATGAATGAATGAATGAATTGGCATTTATAGAGCGCATGGCTACCAGAAGGCCTCCCAGTGCTAGGAATAGAGCCATCTCAGGTGAACCGGGTTTTAAACAACCGGGAACAAAAATGTTTTCAGTTGTCTACGAAAGGACATATAGTCGTCCTCCAAGCGGATGTGATTTGGAAGGGCATTCCAACTCTTGGAGGCTATATAGGAGAATTGTCTACCACCACTCCTAGACCTATATATTCTAGGGACTGCAGCCAAACGTTTATTTCCAGAGCGCAAGGCTCTGCTAGGACAGTGCGGAATAACAATGGCCTGCAGAATAGGAGGACCCTTGGAGGCGAGAATCTTATGAGTAATACATAGGGACTTGAACTGGATCCTCTCCGCCACTGGAAGCCAGTGAAGTGCGGCAATAGATGCTCGTGCAGATTCTCTGTGAGGGGTCTGTAGGAGGAGTCTAGCTGCACAGTTCTGCACAGTCTGGAGCTTTTTTATCGTTGAACATGGGGAGCCCAGATACAAGGCATTTGCATAGTCTAGACGAGAAAGGATTAAGGCTTGGACCAGCAGCTTCCTTGCCTTAAATGGCAGCAGAGGAAGAATTTTCCTAGCCATCCTAAGCAGTCCATAACAGGTTCCTGCTACCTTCCGGGATTGTTCCTTCATATCTAGCTTGTGATCAAGCCAGACTCCAAGGCTTTTTATTTGTTCTTTAGGAGGGGGCATACTGTCCAAACATTTAGGCCATAAAGAGCCTGGAGCAAATGGGGAAGGTTTACCCAGAAACATCAAATCAGTTTTTGCTCCATTCAATTGCAAATATGAGCCCTCCATCCATGCTGACAGCTTTTCCAAACAGTCTGCTAACTTGATTTCCCCGTTCCCAGATTGATTAAGGGAAACAATCAGTTGAGTGTCGTCCGCATATGTGACGATCTGTATGCCAAAGGGTTTAACAATATGGGCTAGCGGACTCATGTAAATGTTAAAAAGGGTGGGACTCAGGGACGAACCCTGAGGGACCCCACAACTCAATGACCTGATCTGGAGATAGAGTTGTCCTCAAAGACCTGAAATGAACGGTCGTCTAAAAAGACTCCAGCCATCTCAGTGCAGTTCCCGTCACCCCAGCATCTCTAAGTCTAGAGATCAGCAGTTGATGATTAACGGTATCGAAAGCCTCACTCAGATCCAAGAGGACTATTGCCGCTGAGCCTCCGGCATCCAAGATTTTCCTTGCTTCCTCAACCACCACAATCAAAGCTGTCTCTGTGCCCTGATGGGGTCTAAACCCAGTTTGCGATGGGTGAAAGCAGTCATTTTCTTCCAAAAGGTGGATAAAATGGAATTAACATGCCTTTCCGCAATTTTGCAATCCCTGGAAGTAGCGAGATCGGCCGGTAATTCGCCATAGTTTCAGGGTCAGACCCAGATTTCTTGAGCAATGCTCTCACCATGGCTCTTTTCCATAGGGCGGGAACAGTCCCTGATGCCAAAGAGAGATTAACAAGTTCTAAAATCGTGGGTGCAACTGTATCAAAAACTTGGTTCAGGATAGTGGGAGGGGCCACATCCCTAGGGAGCCTGATTTTAATTTATTAAAATGGACTTTGAGGGATTTTATGTCCAGGGAGGAATAACCACCAATGAAGAGACAGATGATTTCGATTCGGTTTCCAGCGTGAAGTCCTTTAAAGTTACTGGGGAAATGTTAAATAAATAGATTGAATTTTTCAAAAAGAACTCTGCTATATTATTGCAGCATCCTAAAGTATCAGCAGCAGGTGGGGCTGAGGACGGGAGGCAAATTAGAGATTTGGCAATTTTAAAAATTTCACGAGGGGAATTGGAAGCTAAGGAAATCTTAGTTGCGTAATACAGGGAATGGGCTTTCCTGACTTCTAACTTATAAATTTTTGTAGCCTCCCTGTAAACGCCCTTACTCTCCTCTGAGAAATCCTTCCTCCACTGCCTCTCTGATTGTTTACGTTTTAATTTTAATTCTCTAAGCTTAGGAGTGTACCATGCAATGCTCTTAGGGCCCTTCTTAATAGTAGTCCACTTCTTAGGGGCCACCAAATCTAGAGAGCCTTCAATCCATTGGTTAAACTCATGGTTGGCTAAATCTGGATCAGCTTCCAATACCGGGCGGGTATTATTAAGAGTACTTGCCCATGCCTCAATGGAAAGCTTGGACCAGTTACGGCTAAGTTTCTTGACTGGTTCCAATGGTAGATCACTAATCAACGGAGACCATGAAAATGATATTAAATAGTGATCAGTCCAAGGTAAAGGGACAGGATTCTCCACTACTAAATTATTAATATTGGTAAAAATGGGATCGAGTAAATGACCTTTTAGGTGAGTGGGACTATTCACTTTTAGATTGAGGGAGAGGGCACCTAGGCTATCGATCAATTCCTCCGCATATGGTGAGGAAATATCCTCAAAATGGACATTCAAGTCCCCCAATATTGAGAAATTGGACAGAGAACTCACTAGATTAGCTATTGTTTCAGGTAGATCGTTGTTGAAACGCCCAATTGCTCCTGGTGGTCTATAGACCAAGATCCCAGAGAAGGTACAGGTCTGCGAGAAACAAATGGCAAACGAAACACTTTCACAATCGGAAATCAAACCTGCTTTGATCCGACAGTTAAAAGTGTCTCTATGTATGATGGCTAAGCCCCTCCTCTACTTAATGTCCGATCTTGTCTTTGAATTACATAACCTGGTGGAAGAGCCTGGACCACTGTCGGGTCTGATGAATTGGTGAGCCAAGTTTCTGTAAGAAACATCACATCCGGTTTTTCATCCTCCAGGATGAGCCGGATTTCAGTGGCATGTTTGGGAAGAGAGCGACAATTCAGCATACACATTTTAAAGGCAGTGGTGTAAAGGGAAGTCTTGTTTACTGAGGGTATGGGATCAAGTACTAATGAGCAGTGAGGGCATTTATTATTAACAAAAGGTGGCCCCAAGCTATGATAGCATACCTGCGCCTCTCTTTCTCTGAGCTCAATCAGTTGACTTGCTGTGTAAGGGCAGGATGGCCTCTTGGAAGAGCCAGGGGATGTAGCCCCTGGACCCGTTCGGGCGCGGACGGGCGCAGACGGGCTTGCCTTAGGCGCGCCTTCGGCGCGCCAGCGGCGCGCCCGCTGCGCGCGTCCGCTGCGCGGTCGCGTCATCCGCCCCTTTTCAATGAGGGGCGAGCGTGAGGACCGTGGCAGCTAGAGCGCTAACCTCTCCCTAACCCGGAAGTCTGCCTCCACCCAGAGCATAGAACACAGCTCCTTGCCCAGCACGAAGTTCAGTTTTACAAATTCAATTCACAGTAATAATTTTAAAATGTGCACAATCGCAAGTTCGATTAAAAACCTTAAAAAGTCACACACACTTTGTTCGCTGCAGCCGAGAATCGGACTGCACGCGTCACCTGATCATCTCAATTCCGCTGCGCGGTCGCGTCATCCGCCCCTTTTCAATGAGGGGCGAGCGTGAGGACCGTGGCAGCTAGAGCGCTAACCTCTCCCTAACCCGGAAGTCTGCCTCCACCCAGAGCATAGAACACAGCTCCTTGCCCAGCACGAAGTTCAGTTTTACAAATTCAATTCACAGTAATAATTTTAAAATGTGCAAAATCGCAAGTTCGATTAAAAACCTTAAAAAGTCACACACACTTTGTTCGCTGCAGCCGAGAATCGGACTGCACGCGTCACCTGATCGTCTCAATTCCGCTGCGCGGTCGCGTCATCCGCCCCTTTTCAATGAGGGGCGAGCGTGAGGACCGTGGCAGCTAGAGCGCTAACCTCTCCCTAACCCGGAAGTCTGCCTCCACCCAGAGCATAGAACACAGCTCCTTGCCCAGCACGAAGTTCAGTTTTACAAATTCAATTCACAGTAATAATTTTAAAATGTGCAAAATCGCAAGTTTGATTAAAAACCTTAAAAAGTCACACACACTTTGTTCGCTGCAGCCGAGAATCGGACTGCACGCGTCACCTGATCGTCTCAATTCCGCTGCGCGGTCGCGTCATCTGCCCCTTTTCAATGAGGGGCGAGCGTGAGGACCGTGGCAGCTAGAGCGCTAACCTCTCCCTAACCCGGAAGTCTGCCTCCACCCAGAGCATAGAACAAGGATGAATGTAGGGTCAGTGATTCCCCCACCGTCCATGTTGCTCATGTCGTGGGACTTGAGTCACAGGGTGCAACATTGCCGATTGTGGTCCGGGTGGCGTAGACACTAAAACAGAGACACAAGCATCAGTTACTTCCTTGTCCAGCCCAGGACTGAAGAATCGCCCAGAGCCACGGGCTCATTGTTCCCACCCCTACGCTGGCCTGGCATACGCCAGGCCAGTCCACTCCGCTTACGCTCAGAGGGGGGACGACAAAGCTACATGTCCCAGGTCTTCCCTGTAGTGATCTGCTGATCACTGGTCTAGTTGTCAGCATGCCACAGCCACTGCCTTAGGGCTGGTTAACACCCACACCACACCCATCCAGCACAGGCGTCACAGGACATGTGAGCCTGCCAATAAAAGGGGCCTAGCACATCACATTCCCCACTGCCGGAGATGACATGATGGCGTCCGCACCATAAGACTCAATCATAAAGGGTCCATGACTTGTGGTGCACTGGGTTAGTGGCACCCGATGCACTGCGGCCGGTACGGGCCTACCGCCATGGGACGATGACTTGTGGCGCACTGGGTTAGTGGCACCCACTGCACTGCAGCTGGCAGGGGCCTACCACCACGTGACGATGACTTGCGTTGCACAGGGTCAGTGGCACCCACTGCACTGCGGCTGGCAGGGGCCTACCACCACATGACGATGACTTGCGTTGCACAGGGTTAGTGGCACCTGAAGAGCTGAGCGGGTGTGCAGCCTGTGATGATGCGTAGGCCTCGATGAGCCGTCCTGCTAATCATGGTTTGATTTGAATTGTGAGTCCTGCTGGACCGTAGTGCACGCCGAAGGCAGCAGTCAGCACACACATGACTCCACGGTGCGGTGCTGCAGGGTGCGCTGGGGGCCTGTGGTGCAGAATCCAGCAATCGGCTGAGGAGTTTGCACCGGCACATGGTGGGCCCTCTTGGAGACACGCCGGTGGTGGCAGGTGAGCACTGAGGCCTGGGTGCGCAGGGGCGGCCAGTCATCGCTGGGCGGAGGACCGGTCTGGGGACCAGGGCTGGGGTGCAGCAGGTGCACAGGATCGCGCAGGCACCACCGGTCAGGGCGGCAGACTCATGGCTGGGTGGGGGGCGCCGCCCTTCCTGACACGACCCAGCATGCGATGACGTGATGTGCGCGGGTTGGTTTGGGACGTAGCCACCTCGTCTCCAGTGTGTATGTGCCAGTTGAAGGTGGTCGGCCACGTGTGTGTAGGCCTATGGACAGGTTGTGGCGGAGAGTGAGACACACGCAGTAGTCACTTTGGTGGTGGATTTGTGACGTGTGCATTCCCACAGTTGTGAGTTGGGGGATTGTGGAGTTGAGGTGTGTGGTGTGTTCAGTTGGTACTTGCCGATGGGCAGTGCATTTCCATGGGGGCCATCCTCAAAGCGCTGGTTGGTGGCAGACTTGCGGACATGTGGGAATCATGCACACTGCCTGGGGAGTTTGAGACGACATTGGTGGACAGGGCACGGTGGTCCACTTTTGTATGCACAGGGATGGCATGCGTGTGGTTGCTGTTGCGGTGATTGTGTGCAGCGTCGGCAGGGGGCACAAGTCATACACGTGTGCTGTGGATTGCCCCCCAACACGTGCGTGACGCCAGCTATGGCGTAGTTCCCTTGCGTGGTTTCAAGATGTTCCTGCGCAGTGTGGGGAGAGTGAGGGGCAGGGGTATCGAGCTGACACACACATTGATGCTTTCAGGTATGATAAGTCCTGCATGATGTGACTGTAACAGCAGTTCGTGTGGTTGTTACCTTCCTCTTCATTCCTACGACGGTTACGGCCACACAAACTTCTGTTATGGTCTTCTCATGCATGGTTTATCATGCCTGTGAGCATTCCGGTTTGTCCAAGTGCAGTGCACTGTACCAGATTAGGCATGTGACTATACGGAAGTTTGACAATTGTCACCATTTCTCCCACAGGTTTCTGAAGACACGTTGCCCTGTTGAAGTTCCCCGTTGGGAATGGAACGCGTTGGCTGAGCTTTTCGTTTTGTTTGTGTATTTGTAATAAAGTTCTGTTTTTACACTACTGTTGACTACTGGACTTCATGACCTGGCGCACCCACATTTGGGTTACTACGATCTTGGGTCTGGGGCACGGAGGCGTTTAGCACGGCTGGCATTGGGGTTGGTTGCACAGGTACACCACGAATTGGAACTATCGTGTGGTGCGGATACAGGGGCCCGCCGTTGCTTTTGTGGACATGCATCCATGACATGTGTGAGGGAGTTTGATGGGGCTGGCTGTGAGACTCCTCCGACTCCGGCAGTTGTTGGTTGGAAGGTACCAGGGGCCAACAGGTGCAGCACAGCCAGCAGCTTTGTCTGCGGGGGATGTAGGTTGTCCGCTGTGTTGGTGCCGTCAGCCTGTGGGCAATGTGGGTCAGGATGCGGAGGATGGTTGTCCTTTTGAGCCTGTGTTGGCCAATGGCTTCCTCTGGCGTTGAGTCTCTGGGGCTGGTGCGTTTTAGGGTCGTCCGCTGCCCTGCACTGCCTAGGTGGTAATCCAGGGGGGGTGATCTGGAGGGGGGCTGGGAGTGGTGGCGGTGGGTGTTGTGGTCCTCTTGGGTCTCCGAGCTGCATGATCAGTAGCTCCATGACATGTGTTGGTCTTCAGATGTGGCTCTGGGCTTGGCTCCCTTTCATACTGCAGGTAGTCGTCCTGCTTAACACCAGCAAAAGGCAGGTGTTAAATCCCTGCAGCTAACGCGCCTTATCGCCTGTTCTTGGTTCGCATCGCAGATCTGACTGGTCATAGAGAATCTCGCAAAGTGGTGTTTTCGTGTGTTTTTGCGCGGGAACGCATAATCTGCATATCATTAGCGTTAGTTGTCGCACTCATCCGTGGCGATGTTTTTTGTGGTTGCTATCGCAGGAAATCTGGCGATGTCGGCAGTTTGCACCAGCTTGTGAATGGGGCGATGAATCTATCGCCACTTTTGCGGCGCTAAAGTGCCGATAAATCGGCGATGACTGCTTGAGAATATGCCTTTACATGTGTTGTGGGAGGACCCCACTGGAGAGTACATTGCATGGCATGTGGTGAGTGCAGGTTATTGCGTGAAGTGAGGGAAGTCCTCAGCTATAGAATGTAGAACACAGCCTGTAGGTGCGGGAGGACCCCGCCAAAGAATGCAGGGCACTGTATCTGGTGCGGCAGGACCCCCGCTGGAAAGTGCTGGGCATTGTATGCAGTGCTTGTTTCATTCCACCAGCAGAACTGTAGAATTATTAGTAATTCTGTGTAATATGAGTAATGCAGAATTTCTAAATCATTCCAATTACTTCGGCACAATTAAAAATTCTGCCTACGCCTAATTTACATTAAGTAAACTTGTTTTAAAACTCGCCATTTTTTCCTTAACAAAAACGGTACTACATTAAAAAACATTAAAAAAAGTTCACTATTTTAAAAACCTTTTTTGAGAGTCAGCAGTGATCCTCTGGACCCAATGCCTCATTCCGAGCAAACGGGGAAGTTTTACCACATGTGCCACTTTTCTTTTGCAAATTAATTACCACCCAACTCAGGAGTCAGTACATTTTCAGTGTTTTGCGACCAGATTATAGTTGCAAATGTGGATAGATCTCAGACCGATTTGCAATTTGGAAGGGATGCCTGCAACATTCCCCTTCCTTTGCGAATCAGTATCCTTTCACAGTCCTATTTTAGGAGCTGGTAAAAGTCTAGCAACTCCTGAAATGGAATAAGCACAGTGTAAAAAAACAAATTTGTGATGTCATGTGTGAGGTCACAACTACTGCACAGTGATCAGAGTTATGTTAATATTGTAGCCACTATGCCCGTTCACCTGAAATTCAGGAAATTTGAATGATTTTCTATAATGGAGTCTTTAAGATATTCTTAGTGAATTGCTGGAGCTTTGCAATGGTCTACTATGCTAAAATTATGGGGTTATAAAAGCCCTGTGAAAACTGGACAAAAGACTATGCCCCACCAGTGCTTGTTCCCACATCAGCATACAAAGCATGGCATTCTTTCACATCCGGGGAGTAAGGGGTCCGATACGCATTAGTCACGGCCAGTGGTAATCCTTTGTGGGTAATGGTGCCATAGCTTACAGAGGACATGACTCTTTTCTATGATGTGTGACACTGGGCATGACCTTCAGCCAGCCATGCACCTTGCCCGTTACTTATGCCCAGAGTACCCCATTGCATGGCTAGAGGCCAAACCTTTTGGTTTATGGGCTTAGGACTTAGCTTGTGGTTGTGCCCTGCAAACATCCATCTTGATGTCCACAGAGGGTGTGGCCATGGCCATGCTCCCTGGGTTCCGTTCACAGGGTTTTTTACCAGAACATCCAGGAAAAAATATTATTGGGCCACAATATTTGGAACGAACATATGACGAAAGTAAGTATATATAGGTAAGTATAGGTTTATTGTAACTAACTTCACATATATCTACGTTGATTATATATATATTCAATGAAAAAACAATAGGTTTCAGGCACGTTATAGTTAGAAATTAGCATTTAAAAAACCTTAGAAATTCACTGAAAAAACCATAGGTTTCAGGGGCGTTATAGTTAGTTGGACATTTCACTCGTACAAAACCATAGAAATTCCCCCGTTATAGTTAGTTCAGCTAACTATAACTCGCATGCGCCGCAATGCACTGCTGATGACGTCACATATTACATCACTCATGACATGGTCAGTGACATCACTGATGACATCTCAAATGACATCACTGATGACATCACTGATGACATCATCCTTGTGATAGAGTGGCAGACCTCCTCTCACCCTAATATAACCTTTGATACACACACTCAAAAATACAAACTAACATTTTCAAAACAATGGACAAACCAATACCAGTTACAACACACCTATTCAGTAATTCCAAGATCTACACACACATCCACTCATTCACCAACAGTCCCTATACAGTCACTCATACATGTACTCACTCATCATATGTACTCATACACCTATACATCCTGTTACACACCGCTACTCATCAATATAGTTACTCACACACATAGTCACATATGCAAACAAAGTATCAAACATCCATTTACTTGCATATACAGTTATACACACACTACCACACTTACTTCTACAGAAACTTACACATACTTACTCTCTTAAACAATCACTTATAGAAACACCTACTTATTTGTACAGGAACTCTTCCAATCTCTCACTCTCACATATACTCACTTATATACACCAATACTCACATATACTAGTTTAAAACATATGTAGTTACTCATAAAGACACTATTGAGACAGTCATTCACTCACTAACACACCCATACACATACTCATCCACCTATACAGTCCTGCACACATGCTGTCTTCAACACATACAAACAGTGAGTCACTCATTCATGCATCTATGCACTAAGTAATACCCCCCACCGAACCATTCAGACACTCATAATGATACTCAAAAAACCAACTAATAACCCATATAGACACTCATGTAGCTACTCACCAACCCATGCAGCCACTTATACACAAAGTGAGAGACTGATACAGATATTTTCATATTTAAACATTACTCACTAACCCATGTATTCACTAAGATACACTTAGACAGTTATACAATCAATTTTACAAAAAATAATCATCCATTTAGACACTTATATACCCATTTATTCTTCCATTGACCTTGAGATATACATATATAAAACATATTTAATTTTCAGAAAAACACACATTCACTGGATGATGTCATCAGTGATGTCATCAGTGATGTCATTTGAGATGTCATCAGTGATGTCATGAGTGATGTCACTGACCATGTCATGAGTGATGTAATATGTGACGTCATCAGCAGTGCATTGCGGGAGCGCGAGTTTTTTCAATTTCAAATTCAGCTTTATTCGATTTTTTCTTACAGTAAAAATCATAAAAGCACAATTAAAAGAGACATTTCAATTATAATACACAGTAAAAAGCAATCAGAGTCACATACTTAAAAAAAAATGTTTTACATCGTGCTCCTGAATCTAATAACAGACTTTAAAAAAGAGATAATAGCCATTAAGATCATTTGATTTTCTAAGGATTGTAATTTCAAAAGAGCTATTCTACATTGTCTTAAGCCCATACTCCTCAGAATAGGTAATAAAAACCTTTTCCTGGGAGAGGTATAAAATTTACAAAATAAAATGCAATGCAACGTAGTTTGAGTCGAAATGTCATCACAGGGGCATGGTAATAAGTTTCTCGACCAGTCATTGATTTCAGGGAAGGTAATCATTCTATGAAAAATTCCAAAACGAAAACGAGTTAGAAGCATACGCCCAAAGCTTCCCTGTTCCTGCACTAAATAGGGTTGAATACCTGAGCATGTTGTAATCAAAAGGTTGTTCATGACCGATCTTTTCTCTCTCAATGAACCATCGCTTATTTTCTAAGTGGGTCAGACATTCTGATTTTAAGGTTTTTCTAGGGATTGTTACCATAATCTCCGGAGTTTCAAAATATTCAGGATGGCCAATTTCGTTCGACATATTTTTGATGAACTTAAACCATGGTATATTAGCCACCCTGTCCAAAGTTAAACAGTCCATAATTACATCACGATTAAAACCAGTCTCAGGTGAAGCCCACACCTTATGCCAGAGTAGAAGCGGGTTAAGACTAATAATATCAGAGATAAATGGCAGACCAAGTTCCGTATGGCAATTAAAAGTAGCTGTGGAACTAGGGACTGCCAGCAGATAACGAGTGAAGGCATTTTCACAACGTTGAATATGTTGCACATCTGCAGATCCCCAGATACCTGCCCCATATATCGCTGTAGAAATACATTTTGATTTGTAAATGGCCAATAGCTCAGGGACAGGTCTGCAGCCCAATTTCCTTGAGAAATTAATAACCGCACCTATTGCTCTTGAAAACATTAGCTTTCTTGCCTGCGTGGCCGCATTCCAGGACCCTGTCCGATCGAAGTTAATTCCCAAATAGGAGAACTTATCAGTACTTTCAATTTTTTTATTGTCAATAAAAATATCACATATTTTTCTTGTTTTTTTCCACAGCTCATTGTATATGTCTTGCTGATGTTTACTTTTAGGCCCCTATCAAGCATATAATTGGCAAAGTTAGTGACAGTTCTTTGCAAGCCTATTTGCGTCCGCGCCATGATAACTGCGTCGTCCGCATAAAGTAAAATGGGGACAGGGGTGTTATTAATAATCGGGTAGTCCTGCCGGCGTTCAGTCAAGAATTGACCAAGGCTATTAATATATAGGGAAAAAAGGAAAGGGGCAAGTATACAGCCTTGCCTCACTCCCTTTTTATACGGAACTTAGCTGTACACTCCCCCTGTCTCCCATAACGAACCCTTGCCCCAGACTCCCTGTACAGTTCCTTAATAAATGAAAGCAAAGGTGGATCGACTTCCATATCTTTAAGGACACTCCACAGCTTATCATGTATTACGCAGTCAAACGCTGAACTGAGGTCAACAAATGTCAAAAAAAGTTTACCCTCCTTTGCTAAAGTATATTTACTTATGATCAGGGTTAAATTGAGGCCTTGCTCAATCGTACCAAGCCCTGGTCTAAACCCATATTGCAGGTTAGACAACACACCTGTCTCTTCCGCCCATAATTGTAGCTTATTTAGAATTACCCTCCCTACTACTTTCAGGAGGGAATCTAAGAGGGAGATTGGGCGATAACACCTTGGTTCATTTCTATCCCCCTTTTTAAAAATAGGAATTAATATTGCATCTGACCATGTAGGAATAAAACCATAACGACTACAAAAAATTAACACATTAGTTAAAAGTGGGGCCCACAGCTCAATATTAGATTTATAAATGTCCACCGGGACGCCATCCGGTCCTGGTGCTTTACCAGAAGCACTCTCTATTATGGCCCTGGTGACTTCCACCAACGAGAGTCCAATAGATATAGGAAAAGCTGCAGTCTGTACATTATCATCGGTCGCCTTGACTACTGAGGATACCTCGTTGTCTCCAATGGTCTCATCATTATAGAGGCACGAGAGATATTCTACCCACTTATCCTCTGTAATAACAATGTCTATAATATCAGTGTCCCTGTTAACAAAAAAGGGGCATTCACAGCTTTCCAAAAGCCATTATTATCCTTCCTTAAGCATGCCTGGTGTAACGCCTGCCACGCCTCTGATCTCAATTGTGCTTTACGCTTTTTATCGCCTGCCGGTATTTAGTTCTAGCCTGTTTTATTTCCTCCCTTGACCTAATCTCGCTATGCAGTACCTTCTTCAAATGAGTATGGGCCTTGCTACATTCCATATCAAACCAACCCTGTGACTTATGCGTACCCTGTTTCTGCTTCCTGGTAAGTAATTTCTGAACCTCGCTTGTAATATTAAGGAAGGCATTTAGGACTACCGTATAGTCCCTTTCCTCGGAAAGACAGGTTTCAAAATCATCACTAGTCCTATTTACAAGTTGCTTTAAAAAAGCCGCAGGATCCACCCCTGCCCATTTTAGAGAATATCCGTTTGTGCTTGAGAGATTAATATTAAGATTATAATGTAAATCCTTGTTATTCTTACTTCTAACCGACCTCTCCAAATTAAAGGCCACACTAATTGGATAATGATCACTCATTAGAATACCATGAGTTACAAAAGTACAGACATTACAGGAATACCTATTTGACACTAAAACAAAGTCAATAATTGAATTGCACCCCTTCCATTAAAAGTTGGCTCAAAAGGAACTGGGGGAATACACAATTCATTTGCATATCCCAAATCAAATTGAAATACAATTTCATTTAACAGGTCCCCCAGTGTTATATGTAAAAAGTGGGCCAGCTCATCTTCTTTATCTTTACCTAGGCCACAAATACCCCGTTGACTATGTTGACACAAAAAACAATTAAAATCCCCACCCCATACAATGCACATATCACCAGACATTTTATCTTCTAGATTACTCAATGTTTGCCTCAAGTTTGTTAACACGCTCATAGTCTCATTTTTAGGGATATTATTGTAAAAATTAATTATTACTGTACCCTTTCCTCCAACCATATACAATAATAAGATCTGATAATAATCAGTCACAATTAGAAGTTTCAAATTAATCACCCCTGCCGTGTTAGAGACGTAAATACATAGCCCCCCTTTATTACGCCCTTGCTCGCTGCTGATTGCCGGTGTGTGAAAAGTTCGAAAACCAATGATATGTTTTTCTTCGACTGACCAGGTTTCTTGGAGGCAGATTATAGAATATTCTTCTACGAAAGATAGCCATTGGGGGTCTCTCACTTTAGAAGATAAACCCGCAATATTCCAGAACAGTATTTTACATACATCAGCTGTAACGTCCTTTGCATGTCCCCCTAGGTCCCTCTCACTTATCACCTCGTCATAAAAATTATCCCCGCCCCTAATTGGTATTTCTACGTATTTAATACTGGCTTCAGTGTTACCTTCGGGGGTTGTAAAATTATCCTCTATGACCACACCTTCTATTGATTGATCTAAGCTCAATATACGATCTATTCTATTCTCAGACAGCAAATCCTGACCACACTCCTGCTCATATGAAATATCACCGGAAGGTGATAAAGTTTCCTGCCCTAATTGTCCATCCCCCTCAAACACTGTATTCTTGGTCAATCTATATCTTCCAGAGTGGTTAACAGGTCAAAACGATTATAAAGCGGGAGGTGACATGATCTCATTGAGTCTGCCTGGTGATCCCTTACATAATTTTTATTTAAAGAATTCACAACTGGTGGCAAATAAAAAGCATCCAGGGGTAAGACATTAATTTCTGTATAATTAAAACATGCATTCCCAGCCCTTGTAAGAATTGCGTGCACTAATGCAGGATCACTGAAGGTCAGAACAATACAATCTCCCTGAAGTGTTTTCCGGCCCTTGCCCACCCATGTAACCCTTCTGACCATTTTAAAATTTTTAAATAATGCCTCAGTGAGACCGGTTTTACTTCCTAGCCAGTGAAGAGATTTATTACGAAGTCCCTCCCATGTTTCATGCAATGATGTATGCCGTATGGGTGCATTGGCTAAAATGACTATATATGGAGTGGCAGCCGGTGGGAGATCAAGGACATTATGTTCTAGATTCTCTAGATGTACCCTTATCCCAGTATCAGATCCTTTCTTCTCTATTAAGGGTTTATTTTGAGCATTATTAACTTGCAATTTGTTACCGGGGGAATTGCTCTTTGAGTATCTGAGCATAAAGTTTCTACAGGTCTAGTCCTTGTAGAATGAGTCCCTACCTGTGGGATTAAGGGTTGACTACGAGAATGGTTATCAGCTCCTTGCGTATTCGCCCCCTCTGTGATAACCATGTTATCTCCTCTCAAACACCCCTCTAAATTAGCCACTCTTTCTGTTAATTTTCCTAGGGCGCCAACCATATAGCTATATAGATCATCAATTTTCCTCGAAATCTTTTCTAGTTCAATAGTTTGGCCCTCGATTTGCGAATTCACCGTAGGTCTCCTTGCACTACCAGGGTTTTTATGTACAACAGTTTTTAGTTGTTTACCCAAGTTTTTCCTTTTCTTAGACAACGACTTTTTGCTTGGGCTCACAGAGCTCTTCCCAACAATATATTCCGCTTGAGACCCCTCCGACCCCTCAGGATTTTTACAACGTTTCGAGGGTGGTTGGGGATCATCTTCTGGCTCACTTACAAATAAGAGATCAGACGTCTCCTGTATACACCCATTTTGAACACCCATAGCAATTTGTCCCTCACACACTGTTATAACAGATTTAATAGGGGGCTAACATGTACATTATTTCCAGTTAGCGATCCCAGCCTCCCTTGAGTAAGAGTCTCTTCTACGGTATTTATTTGCTCCTCGATGGCCCCCATAGCACCAGTCAAGTAGTTCATCAGGGATTTCTGACCTCCCGTTTTTGGACTGAGATAGCTGTGTGGCCCGTCTTCCTTTTACCCATTCCTAAGCGGGAACTTCTCAGTCAGATGAGAAAAATCGGGAAATCCCAAGGACTCACCAGATATGAGTGTATGTCCACCCCACCTTAGTGATGTGGCCCAGCCCAGTCTCTGTCAGTCTATGACCGGGCTAAGCACGCCCGCGCACGTCCGCGCTGCGGGACCGGCAAGATGTTTAAAAGCCCCTCCAGGGACTCAGGGTAAAGTGCGTTGTGCAGCAGGCAGCCAGGGACTGGCGACAAGGTCCAGGCTTGATGAAACGGTCTCCGCGCTGCGGGACCGGCAAGATGTTTAAAAAGCCCCTCCAGGGACTCAGGGTAAAGTGCGTTGTGCAGCAGGCAGCCAGGGACTGGCGACAAGGTCCAGGCTTGATGAAACGGTCTCCGCGCTGCGGGACCGGCAAGATGTTTAAAAAGCCCCTCCAGGGACTCAGGGTAAAGTGCGTTGTGCAGCAGGCAGCCAGGGACTGGCGACAAGGTCCAGGCTTGATGAAACGGTCTCCGCGCTGCGGGACCGGCAAGATGTTTAAAAAGCCCCTCCAGGGACTCAGGGTAAAGTGCGTTGTGCAGCAGGCAGCCAGGGACTGGCGACAAGGTCCAGGCTTGATGAAACGGTCTCCGCGCTGCGGGACCGGCAGGATGTTTAAAAAGCCCCTCCAGGGACTCAGGGTAAAGTGCGTTGTGCAGCAGGCAGCCAGGGACTGGCGACAAGGTCCAGGCTTGATGAAAGCGCGAGTTATAGTTAGCTGAACTAACTATAACGGGGGAATTTCTATGGTTTTGTACGAGTGAAATGTCCAACTAACTATAACGCCCCTGAAACCTATGGTTTTTTCAGTGAATTTCTAAGGTTTTTTAAATGCAAATTTCTAACTATAACGTGCCTGAAACCTATGGTTTTTTCAGTGAATTTGTAAGGTTTTTAAAATGCTAATTTCTAACTATAACGTGCCTGAAACCTATGGTTTTTTCAGTGAATATATATATATTTATTATACTATGTATACATGTGAAAATGTCTCGGTCTCCTGTTTGCCTCGGTGGCACGGAAAAAATGGGTGGAACTGACGTCAGCACGCCGACGAGGTCCTCTTACGGCTCCGATGACGTCATATGGTGTCGCGAGCGGAGCCGTGCTCGTTGACGTGGGAGAGCTAGGAAAGAATTTCCGTGGAATGCTGGTGCAGGGGATATTCACCTAAGTGTTCAGGCTAGACCTTTGGGAGCAACTGTTTATGTTGCCACTCCAGAAACCGAAACCAGTGATCCGAGGGCAGAGGCCCTGCAGATGGCACACGAGGTGGGGTGCCCAGTTGTGTGCACCGGCGGGGCAGCGAAGTGACAAGCACCACAACCCACAAAAAAGGTAACGAGGGCACTGAATAACACAGGATCTTCTCTTTGTATCTGGCAGGAACAACGAAGTTAAAATGCCCTAGTACCAAAATGTAGAATTAGTGCTACAACGGTCTTCCAGAGGACCTGCGATGCCGCTTCTGCCTCCCGTACCCTTGAGGCGGCACATGGGTCACGCGGTACGGTCATACTGCGGTGGGACGCACACTCGTTGACCTCTCATGGCACTGCTCCACACTTCAGGGAGGACGCTTTCCATTAGCTATGTTTTCTGATGACATGTCGCGCCGGCCCCGTCCAACAACAGAACTCCTTTAGATCCAAACAGACTCTTCCACTCTCTCACCGGAAGTGAAACCAGGCCACGCGGACACTTTAACAATACAACAGCCGGGAATGCACTTTTCGGTAAAAAAACCACATTCCTTCCTCCTAATTAATCAAATAAACATCTCACTGAAGAACAGGGGCCAGCTTCGATCGGTAAACAGCCGTTACAATGACTTTTTTACTTTGTGATACATTACAACGCATGCATTACCACGCATGCGTTGTACATCACAAAGTCATTACTACGCATTTTTTTAGAACGCATGGTCATTTACCACGCATGTCTTTACAACGAATTTTGTTGTAAAGGTATGTATGGTAAATGACCATGTGTTCTAAAAAACATGTAGACGATCCATGTCGTTGTAAGGAAACAGAGGCTGTTCCGTTTCCTCACAACGATGTGCACCGCCCCTCATAGATGACGTGAAGCAGGAACCACGAGGAGAGAGGAACCATGAGGAGTGAGAGGTAAGGGGGATTGGGCATGGGGAGGGGGTTTCTTTTCTAGGGTTTTGGGTAGTGCAGTGGTGTTTGGGTGGTGTAGGGGGTCGTGCTGGGGGTCGTGTTTTAGGGTTTAGGGTAGTGCAGTGGTGTTTGGGTAGTGTAGAGGGTCGTGCTGGGGGTAGTGTTTTAGGGTTTAGGGTAGTGCAGTAGTGTAGGGGGTCGTGTCGGGGTAGTGTTTTAGAGTTTAGGGTAGTGCAGTGGTGTATGGGTAGTGTAGGGGGTCGTGCTGGGGTAGTGTTTTAGGGTTTAGGGTAGTGCAGTGGTGTTTGAGTAGTGTAGGGGGTCATGCTGGTGGTAGTGTTTTAGGGTTTAGGGTAATGCAGTGGTGTTTGTGTAGTTTAGGGGTCATGCTGGGGGTAGTGTTTTATGGTTTAGGGTAGTGCAGTGGTGTTTGGGTAGTGTAGGGGGTCGTGCTGGGGGTAGAATTAGGGTTTAGGGTAGGGCAGTGGTGTTTGGGTAGAGTAGGGAGTCATGCTGGGGGTAGTGTTTTAGGGTTTAGGGTAGTGCAGTGGTGTTTGTGTAGTGTAGGGGTTGTGCTGGGGGTAGTGTTTTAGGGTTTATGTTAGTGCAGTGGTGTTTGGGTAGTGTAGGGGGTAGTGCTGGGGTAGTGTTTTAGGGTTTAGGGCAGTGCAGTGGTGTTTGTGTAGTGAAGGGGTCTTGCTGTGGGTAGTGTTTTAGGGTTTAGGGTAGTGCAGTCGTGTTTGTGTAGTGTAGTGGGTCGTGTTTTAGGGTATAGGGTAGTGCAGTGGTGTTTGGGTAGTGTAGGGGTCATGCTGGGGTTAGTGTTTTAGGGTTTAGGGTAGTGCAGTGGTGTTTGGGTAGTGTAGGGGGTCGTGCTGGGGGTAGTGTTTTAGGGTTTAGGGTAGTGCAGTGGTGTTTGTGTAGTGTGGGAGGTCATGCTGGGGGTATATTTAGGGTTTAGTGTAGTGCAGTGGTGTTTCGGTAGTGTAGGGAGTCGTGCTGGGGGTAGTGTTTTAGGGTTTAGGGTAGTGCAGTGGTGTTTGGGTAGTGTAGGGAGTTGTGCTGGTGGTAGTGTTTTAGGGTTTAGGGTAGTGCAGTTATGTTTGGGTAGTGTAGGGTGTCGTGCTGGGGTAGTGTTTTAGGGTTTAGGGTAGTGCACCCCACCAGCCACAATATCCGTGGACAAAGGGGATCCTGACTCTTTTGAATAATTTAGGTCAAGGGCCCTACCACGTCCAAGACCTATCAATTCCTTTCTTGGGATCCCTCATATATTTGGAGAAAAAGGTACATAGTTTCTCATCAATTTCAGGCGTGTGTGCCACCTTCCCCTTCAGTGAGGGCCTGGGGCATTCTCCCCTCATCCTATTCCTGACCTCCCTTTCAAGGGGTTGATGGATTTTCCCCACCACATACTCTGCCACTTTGGCGTCAGGTGTCCACTCTGCCGACCTAGGATGGTAAATTTGGGTAGGCTCGAACATGTCCGAGTGGACCCCATCCCCAACCGGGGACTGAGCGGAGTGGGACTCTGGACGCCAGGGACGCCCCGAGTCCTTATCCTCATCGGAGGAGAAATCGTCCTCCCATACACCCTCTCCCTCTAAGTGAAACCCGCCGTCGGGGTCTACAATAGTGGTGACAGTGTCGCAATTTTCTCCGGGACCCTCCTCCTCCCGGCAGGGTGCATGTTTTAGCGTTCGCGCACTCTTGAGGAAGGTCTCCGTAAGTTTATCAAATCCTTCCAAGTGCCCCGCGTTATGCTTAACGGCCCTTTTATTCCCCATCTGGGAGCTACTTGGACCCACCACCACCAGATCTGGGTCACTGACCACCCCAGGGATGCTTTTCGCCAGCTTATCAACCTGATCCCTAAGAGGAGCCAGCGCCCTAGAAATAGCCAGAGAGAGGGCTTGGTCCACTGCTGGAGGGAGAAGATGGGGGGCCATTCCTCCTCCACTTCCTGGTAGGAGGAGTAAAAATGGTCTTCTGGAGAAGACATGATAGCAGAGGGTGTGAGCACAGAACAAATGCCCTTAAAATCCTTAAGACAGCCCCCTCGCCGGTGCTCCAACAGCTGGGCTTTCCCCGAAGCTGTTATAAGAATAGACGGAGGCGCAATACCAATTACCACCACCAGGTGGCGCTGGTAACTAACATGGCCGTGTGGGGAAATCACTGCGTAGCGGTGTCAAAATTAGGCGAGGGTTGGTCGGGAATCAAGCGGACACTAAAGGAGTGACCGGATTCCCAAACGTGCCTAAAGACCAGCGGGAGCGCTCGACGGAGCTGCCTCGCTCGGACCAGACGCGCCTGACAGGATCTCACCGCACGCAGAGCACACAGCGGGAGAAACTGCAAGGGGGAGAACGCGCTCGGGCAAGAGCTTGCTGCGCAGGGAATATGAAACAATACCAAGGCAATAATGCTAATAACGTGCACAAGAAACCACTATACAAACAGCAACAACGTCAGATTAAGCCAAGAATGTAAGGAATGCACTTAACTGACGAGCAGTGAAGAAAGAGGAAGCAGAAGGGACGTCACGATATTATATACGATGAACTGTGATATGATTGGACTATAGTTGCCTTGGAGACTACCCCCCTTTTGGGTCATAGGTTGTGTAGTCTTTTGTTTAATGATTGTTGTGTTACGTTTTCTTTGAACTGCTATGCAAATAAAGTGAGGAAAGATATGCATAATCCTCGCCTCCGTCCTGCCATAGAATTCATTAAACTTTATTTGATCTGATTTAGAAACATAGATCATAAAAGTGTACATAAAAACAGTAAATCCTCTTTCCTAATACAATACAGTGAGAATTAATTAAAACCAGTAGGTAAAAACGGGTGTTACAAAGCCCGGTTCAGAGCAACTTCAGGTTAACAGAATCGTAAAGTTCAATGTTTCGCAAGATCAATCTCATGTACTTCGTACAAAATACTCAATAAGGGGTCCAAGTAAGATGTAACGCTCCAATACCTGACCAGTTTGCACTATATAAAACTGCAGAAAAACTAAAAATAAAAAGTGTTTTGCACACTTCTGTCATTGGGCTATATGTGGGCTACATCTGGGTGATATTTGTGCTACATTTGGGCTCTTTTTTCTCTGGTGGCCATCTTGGGAGACTTATTTGTTATGAAGTTTCCTAATTTCGTCATTTACTGCAGTCTCCTCAGTAGGAAATGCTTTCAGTTTTTTACTTTGATTCCATCAAGAAGGCATTCAGATGTGTCACACATTTGCCATGAATTCAGAATGTTAGCACTCTAGTTGTTCATTAGATCACTGTAGTAAAGCTACTGCTCACCAGGGAGTTAACTGGAAGTCGACTGCTGGTATTGAAAGTGATTGTTTCAGTCTGCATGTCAGAATTTTATAATGAAATAGAAGAGGATTTGAGATCTCACTTAAAACATGCCCTAAATTTTCTTTCTGCAGCACTAACCATAATTTCTATGGCAAAATGAACCCCCTCATTTTGTTCCTTTTTAAATTAAATGTTTTAAGTATTACCAGTTTATTCCAATCAAGATAGCTTCAGGTGTGCCATACTTTTGTCATAAGTAAGACTGTTAGCGCTCTAGTTGTTCTTTAGAACACTCTGGGAAGCTGCAGTAGAACACAAAGGCATCAACTTTGGCTGCTCCTGTTGAAATATAACAGGAAGATATTTGAGATCTCACTTAAAGCATGTCCTAATTTTTCTTTCTACAGCACTAACCATAATTTCTATGACAAAATGAACCCCCTCATTTTGTTCCTTTTTAAATTAAATGTTTTAAGAGTTACCAGTTTATTCCAATCAAGATGGCTTCAGGTGTGCCATAATTTTGTCATAAGTAAGACTGTTAGCGCTCTAGTTGTTCTTTAGAACACTCTGGGAAGCTGCAGTAGAACACAAAGGCATCAACTGACAGGCTGCTCCTGTTGAAATATAACAGGAAGATATTTGAGATCTCACTTAAAACTTGTCCTAATTTTTCTTTCTACAGCTCTAACCATAATTTCTATGACAAAATGAACCCCCTCATTTTGTTCCTTTTTAAATTAAATGTTTTAAGAGTTACCAGTTTATTCCAATTAAGATGGCTTCAGGTGTGCCATAATTGTGTCATAAGTAAGACTGTTAGCGCTCTAGTTGTTCTTTAGAACACTCTGGGAAGCTGCAGTAGAACACAAAGGCATCAACTGACAGGCTGCTCCTGTTGAAATATAACAGGAAGATATTTGAGATCACACTTGAAACATGTCCTAATTTTTCTTTCTACAGCACTAACCATAATTTCTATGACAAAATGAACCCCATCATTTTGTTCCTTTTTAAATTAAATGTTTTAAGTGTTACCAGTTTATTCCAATCAAGATGGCTTCAGGTGTGCCATACTTTTGTCATAAGTAAGACTGTTAGCGCTCTAGTTGTTCTTTAGAACACTCTGGGAAGCTGCAGTAGAACACAAAGGAATCAACTGACAGTCTCTGCCCTTGTTGGATGTACATGTTTTACTGAGAATGTCAGACTTCATTCTCACATGACTGAGAAAGATAATGTGAATTTACAGAAAATATGCTCTCATTTTAGCTTCTGGAGCACCTTCCAAAACTGTATGGGACAAGCATGTGAAAATAGTTTTCTCTCAAACATGATTCATGATAACCCAGCAGAAGGTTTTTCACAGGGTAAAATCACCTTAGAACACATCACAACTCCTGAAATTAGTATGGTACCATCAACAAATGAATTCTAATGTAACTAAAGACTGTTATCACCCTTTATAGTTCTCCTTTTGGTAACCCTCAAAATCTTCGATTCACTACAATGCATTTCAAAGGGATACTATCATTTATATTGGTCCCAAGATGGCTGCCAGCAATTCCAGGATGAAGAGCTGACAGCCAATCAGATCTCACGATGACATGTGTGGTTAGGCTCCGCCCAGATATATATGTGTTTTCTTTTTCAAATTTCTCAGGAACTACAGAACGGATTTACACCATTTAACCAAAAGGCACGACTCTGAACCAAGGGCTACCTTTTTGCCAAATTTGGTGTAATTCCGTTCAGCAGTTCGAGCTGTAGCTGCGACTAAAGGTTCTTATGGAAAATTGCATGGGGAAAACACTTTTTGGGACCCCTCTTTTTTCTCGGCCCCCACTTGACGAATCACCCCGAGACTTTCAGAATAGGAGCGGACCGGAGCGCCCCACGAGTTTTGAAAATTTCGCGAAGATTCATCAACCGGCGCCAAAGTTATTGGAAATAGAATGTTGTGAATTTCCTATGGAAGATAGGTCCTAACTATAACTACCTACTGGCGACCGCCAGTAGGTAATATATATATATTCACTGAAAAAACCATAGGTTTCAGGCACGTTATAGTTAGAAATTAGCATTTAAAAAACCTTTGAAATTCACTGAAAAAACCATAGGTTTCAGGCACGTTATAGTTAGAAATTAGCATTTAAAAAACCTTAGAAATTCACTGAAAAAACCATAAGTTTTAGGGAAAGTTATAGTTAGTTGGACATTGCACTCGTACAAAACCCGTGAAATTCCCCGTTATAGTTAGTTCAGCTAACTATAACTCGCGCCCGCAATGCACTGCTGATGACGTCACATATTACATCACTTTTGACATGGTCAGTGACATCACTGATTACATCTCAAATGACATCACTGATGACATCATTGATGACATCATCCAGTGACTGTGTGTTTCTGTAAAGTTTAAATATGTTTAATATATATAGGTAAAGGCGTATTGAAGAATGAGTGGGTGTATAAGTGTCTGAATGGATGTTTTACTAGGTGCGTGACTGACTCTATAAGTGAGTAGTTAAACATATGTTACTGAATGCATGGGTTAGTGACTAAACTGTGTGAATCTCTGTATCCGTCTGTATGTTGGTGTGTAAGTGACTGCATGGGTTTGTGAATAACTACATAAGTGTCTATATGAGTTATTGATTGGTTGTCTGAGTATCTGTATGGGTGTCTGAGTGTTTGTGTGGGTGGGGTGTGTGTGACTGTGCATAGATGTGTGAGTGGGTGATTCACTGGGTGCATAGTTTGAAGTGTGCATCTGTGATGGACTGTATGGGTGGGTGAGTGTGTGTATGGGTGTGTTAGTGAGTGAATGTATATCTCATTTGTACATGTGTAAGTAACTACATATATAAAAGGCAGTATATATGTGTGTTAGAGTATATAAATGTCTATAAGTGAGAGTGTGTGATTGTGAGAGTGGCTGCATGGATGAGTGTTTGCTTGTATCAGTGATTGTATAAGAACGTAAGAATGTGCTAGTATTTGTACGACTAAGTGAGCTGGTGTGTGTATAACTGTATAGGTGAGTAAAGGGTAGTGTGAATAATTATTTGTATGACTGACTAGGTGTGTGAGTAACTCTATGGATGAGTGGTGGTGTGTGAGTGTCTATATAGGTGTATAATTGCATATGATAGTCCTGTACTGAGTGACCCTAAGTATGAGTGACTGTACGGGTGAGTGAGTGGATGTGTGTGTAGACCTAAGAATCAGTGAGTGGGTATGTAGTTATTGGTGTTGGAGTGTCTATGGTTTTGAGAATGGCAGTCTGTAATTTAGAGTGGGTGCATCTAAAGTTATGTTAGGGTGTGAGAAGATGCATGAAATTATCACATGGATGATATCATCAGTGATGTCATTTGAGATGTCATCAGTGATGTCATCAGTGATGTCACTGACCATGTCATGAGTGATGTAATATGTGGCGTCATCAGCAGTGCATTGCAGGGGCGCGAGTTATAGTTAGCTGAACTAACTATAACGGGGGAATTTCACGGGTTTTGTACGAGTGCAATGTCCAACTAACTATAACTTTCCCTAAAACCTATGGTTTTTTCAGTGAATTTCTAATTTTTTTAAATGCTAATTTCTAACTATAACGTGCCTGAAACCTATGGTTTTTTCAGTGAATTTCAAAGGTTTTTTAAATGCTAATTTCTAACTATAACGTGCCTGAAACCTATGGTTTTTTCACTAAATTTCAAAGGTTTTTCAAATGCTAGTTTCTAACTATGCCTACAGAAGTAGGACATGTGAAGAAAGAAGAAAAAACGCACAGAAAGAAGCAAAAGAAATGTAGAAAGAAACAGAAGTCCACAAAGACGAAGCAAAATGCAGGAAGAAGCAAGACATGTGAATAAAGAACCAACATAGGAGCAGAAAGAGGCCTTGTTGCAAAATCATCCTGTGCCCACAACTTTTTCAGACGGGTACTGGTGGTAACTGACTCTGACTAACCAGGCCTAGAGCCAGTGCTATGCTAAAAAACACTTAGAATACAGTGAAAACACCTACATACACTAGGGAACACTATGCGTTGGGGTACCCCTGTGATTAGCATGACCTCCTCTGTAAGTCCCTAGTACATAATAGGGCAGGGGGATTAAAACTACCTCTTAAAACGCGCCCCGGGGCGCGTTTGCACAGTGGTGAAGGGAGGGGGGGGGCCTGAGGTGACATGTGTGCAAACAAGCCCTGTGGCCGTTTTAAGTTGGGAGATTAAGTCCCCTTGAGTCCTGAGGGTCCCTGGGGTCCAACTAGCCCACTAGGTACCTCCAGTAAGCGCCACAGAGCTGCGTTGCAGAGAGGTGTAAAAAGGGGCATGGCCTGGACCACCTCTCTGCAACGCAGCGCAGTGGCGCTTACTGGAAGCACCTGGTGGGCTAGTTGGCCCCCAGGGGCCCTCAGGATTGAAGGGGAATTAATTCCCCAACTTAAAACGCGCCACAGGGCGTGTTTGCACATGTCACCTCAGGCCCCGTCCCTCCCTTCACCACTGTGTAAACACGCCCTGTGGCCGTTTTAAGTTGGGAAATTAAGTCCCTTGAATCCTGAGGGTCCCTGGGGTCCAACTAGCCCACTAAGTACCTCCAGTAAGCGCCACAGAGCTGCGTTGCACAGAGGTATAAAAAGGGGCGTGGCCTGGACCACCTCTCTGCAACGCAGGCCTGTGGCGCTTACTGGAGGTACCTAGTGGCCTAGTTGGCCCCCAGGGGCCCTCAGGATTAAAGGGGACTTATTTCCCCAACTTAAAACGCACCACAGGGCGTGTTTGCACACATGTCACCTCAGGCCCCGCCCCCTCCCTTCACTATTGTGCAAAGGCACCCCGTGGCATGGTTTAAGTTGGGGGATTAAGTCCCCTTGAATCCTGAAAGTCCCTGGGTCCAACTAGCCCACCATGTACCTCCAGTAAGCACCACAGAGCTGCGTTGCAGAGAGGTGGTCCGAGGCCATGCTCCATTTTATACCTCTCTGCAATGCAACTCTGTGGCACTTACTAAACATACCTGGTGGGGTAGTTGGCCCCCAGGGACCCTCAGGATTCAAGGGGACTTAATTCCCCAACTTAAAACGCGCCATAGGGCGCGTTTCCACACTTGTGACATCAGGCCACGCCCCCTCCCTGCACCACTGCGCAAACGCACCCCCTGGTGCGTTGTAAATTGGGGTATTAAGTCCCCTTGAGTCCTGAGGGTCCCCGGGGGCCAACTAACCCACCACTTACCTCCAGTAAGTGCCACAGAGCTGCATTGCAGAGTGGTGTAAAAAGGGGCATGGCCTGGGCCACCTCTCTGCAATGCAGCGCAGTGGCGCTTACTGGAGGTAAGTGGTGGGCTAGTTGGCCCCCAGGGACCCTCCAGATTGAAGAGGAATTAATTCCCCAACTTAAAACGTGCCACAGGGTGTGTTTGCACACATGTCACCTCAGGCCCCGCCCCCTCCCTTCACCACTGTGCAAACGCAACCCGTGGCACGTTTTCAGTTGGGGGATAAAGTCCCCTTGAATCCTGAGAGTCCCTGGAGTCCAACTATCCCACGCGGTACCTCCAGTAAGCGCCACAGAGCTGCGTTGCAGAAAGGTGTAAAAAGGGGCGTGGCCTCTGAACACTTCTCTGCAACACAGCTCCCTGGTGCATACTGGAGGTACCTGGTGGGCTAGTTGGCCCCCAGGGACCCTCAGTATTCAAGGGGAATTAATTCCCCAACTTACAACTCACCAGGGGGCACGTTTGCACAGTGGTGAAGGAAGGGGGCGGGGCCTGAGGTGACATGTGTGCAAACACGCCCTGTGGCGCGTTTTATGTTGGGGAATTAATTCCTCTTCAATCCTGAGGGTCCCTGGGGGCCAACTAGCCCACCAGGAACCTCCAGTATGCGCCAGGGAGCTGCGTTGCAGAGAGGTGTTCAGAGGCCATGCCCCTTTTTACACCACTCTGCAACGCAGCTCTGTGACGCATACTGGAGGTACCTGGTGGGCTAGTTGGGCCCCAAGGACCCTCAGGATTGAAGAGGAATTAATTCCCCAACTTAAAACGCGCCACAGGGCGTGTTTGCACACATGTCACCTCAGGCCTCGCCCCCTCCCTTCACCACTTTGCAAACGCGCCCCGTGGCGCGTTTTAAGTTGGGGTATTAAGTCCCCTTGAATCCTGAGGGTCCCTGGGGTCCAAGTAGCCCACCAGGTACCTCCAGTAAGCGCTACAGAGCTGCGTTGCAGAGAGGTGTAAAAAGGGGCATTTGTATGAGTAAGTGAGCTGGTGTGTGTATAACTGTATAGGTGAGTAAATGGCAGTGTGATTAATTATTTGCATGACTGACTAGGTGTGTGAGTACCTCTATGGATGAGTGGCGGTGTGTGAGTGTCTATGTAGGTGTATGAGTGCATATGATAGTCCTGTACTGAGTGACCATAAGTATGAGTGACTGTACAGGTGAGTGAGTGGATGTGTGTGTAGACCTAAGAATCAGTGAGTGGGTATGTAGTTATTGGTGTTGGAGTGTCTATGGTTTTGAGAATGGCAGTCTGTTATTTACAGTGGGTGTATCAAAAGTTATATTAGGGTGTGAGAAGATGCATGAAATTATCACATGGATGATGTCATCAGTGATGTCATTTGAGATGTCATCAGTGATGTCATCAGTGATGTCACTGACCATGTCATGAGTGATATAATATGTGACGTCATCAGCAGTGCATTGCGGGGGCTAGTTATAGTTAGCTGAACTAACTATAACGGGGGAATTTCTATGGTTTTGTACGAGTGAAATGTCCAACTAACTATAACTGTCCCTAAAACCTATGGTTTTTTCAGTGAATTTCAAAGGTTTTTTAAATGCTAATTTCTAACTATAACGTGTCTGAAACCTATGGTTTTTTCAGTGAATTTCAAAGGTTTTTGAAATGCTAATTTCTAACTATAACGTGCCTGAAACCTATGGTTTTTTCAGTGAATTTCAAAGGTTTTTAAATGCTAATTTCTAACTATAACGCCCCTAAAACCTATGGTTTTTTCAGTGAATTTCAAAGGTTTTGTAAATGACAATTTTTAAATGTATTAATTGTTATATTTATTTTTTTGATACTGATTTACTACATTTTTTTAAACTATTTATTTCTAGATATTTTATTTTTTAAATTACATTGTAATTACATTATACATTACATTACAAAATATACTTTCTCAGAATGAATTACTTTAGTTTAAATACTTTGCAAATAGGCAATAGACTTTTAAGTACAGTAGTTACAGTTGTTGCAATGGGCAACACAATTTCAAACACAATGCAACATTGAGCTCAATGTGAATTTCTAGTTAAATGCAATTAGTTACTTTATGGATTACTTTTCTAACCACAGGACTGGATCCTAGATTCAGTCCTGGGACATCTCCTGTAAACAGTTGAGTAAAAGCGTTTTGGTTACAGTAGTGATTTTTAAGGAATATTATTGTATTTTAAAACTTGACACTTCGAAACTTTTTCACATAGAATCACCAATGTTATCCTATGGGAGGAAATTCACTTAGCAGGTAAGTAGTGTTATCGTTACTTTTTCTTACTCAGTGGTGGATCCTGGATCCAGCACTGGTGCATCTCCTGTAAACAGTTGAAAGAATGCGTTTAAGTCATACAGCCGATTTTTAAGGAATATTTGTAGTTTGTAAAAATCGACACTTGGAAACTTTTCTGCTGAAAACCAGACAATGGATTCCTATGGAAGGAAATACAAGTTACTGGTAAATACGGTTAGAATTACTTTTCAGGGTCAGTGCTGGGCTAAAAGATGCAGCACTGGGTTCTCTCCTGATAACAGGTGAGTAAATCGGAATTCGTAGATCGGCTGATTTTAGAGGAATATTTGTATGTTTCAAAAATCGACAAACTTTTTCAGCAAAAGCAGGCAATGATATCCTATGGAAGGAAATTCAAGTTACTGGTAAGTACGGTTAAATTTACTTTTCAGGATCAGTACTGGGCTCAAAGATGCAGCACTGAGGTCTCTCCTGATAACAGGTGAGTAAATCGGAATTTGTAGTTCGGCTGATTTTAGAGGAATATTATAAAGTTCCAAAACTCCACACTTTGAAGAATTTCCAAGTGAAACCAGTCAATGTTAGCCTATGGAAGGAAATTCAAGTTACTGGTAAGTACGGTTAAAATTACTTTTCAGGATCAGTACTGGGCTCAAAGATGCAGCACTGAGGTCTCTCCTGATAACAGGTGAGTAAATCGGAATTCGTAGTTCGGCTGATTTTAGAGGAATATTTGCACAATGGTGAAGGAAGGGGTGGGGCCTGAGGTGACATGTCTGCAAACATGCCCTGTGGCGCGTTTTAAGTTGGAGAATTAATTCCTCCTCAATCCCGAGGGTCCCTAGGGGCCAACTAGCCCACCAGATACCTCCATAAGCACCAGCGAGCTGCGTTGCAGAGAGGTGTTCAGAGGCCACGCCCCTTTTTACACCTCTCTGCAACGCAGCTCTGTGGCGCTTTCTGAACGTACCTGGTGGGCTAGTTGGCCCCCAAGGACCCTCAGGATTGAAGGGGATTTAATTCCCCATCTTAAAACGCGCCACGGGGCCTGTTTGCACACATGTCACCTGAAGCCCCGCCCTCCCTTCACCACTGTGCAAACGCGCCCCGTGGTGCGTTTTAAGTTGGGGTATTAAGTCCCCTTGAATCCTGAGGGTCCCTGGGGTCCAACTAGCCCACCAGGTACCTCCAGTAAGCGCCACAGAGCTGCGTTGCAGAGAGGTGTAAAAAGGGGCGTGGCCTGGATCACCTCTCTGCAACGCAGCCCTGTGGCGCTTACTGGAGGTACCTGGTGGGCTAGTTGGCCCCCAGGGACCACCAGTATTGAAGGGGAATTCATTTCCTAACTTAAAACGCACCACAGGGCGCGTTTGCAGAGTGTTGCTGGGAGGGGGTGGGGCCTTAGCACGATCGCGTGTTTTTTTGTTTTTGGAAGGGGGGCTGTGTGGCCCCTCTTCTTTTACTTTTTGGGCCCTGGGGACCCCATCCCCCAGGGCCTGACCCCTTTTAATTAAAAAAAAAAAATTAACGGGAAGGGGGCCGCGTGGGCCCCTCCCGTGGCCAATTCCGTCCCCGGGACCCCATCCCCCGGGGCATGGCCAAATTTATATTTTTGTTTATGGAGGGGGCTGCATGGCCCCCTCCTGAGGCTTCTACTGGCCCCGGGGACCCCATTCCCCGGGCGGCCTTTATTTTATTTATTTTTTTAAATGTTTTTATTTTGGGGAGGGGGCCGCGTGGCCCCCCTCCTGGGCCACTACTAGCCCCGGGGACCCCATCCCCCAGGGCTGGCCCTCTCCGTTGGGGACCGTGTGTGGGTCCCCAATCCCCCCATGGTCCCGCAGGCTCCCCGCGTCCCTCGGGAGCCGGCATTGCTTTTCCACATGGGGAGCTGCTAAGATGCAGCTCCCCGTGTGGAAAAGCAATCGTCTTTGGTTTTTGGAAGAGAGAGCAGGTTTCCTGCTCTCTCTTCCAAAAACCAAAGCAGTTTGCTATGACAGGACGGGAGCCGCCAGGCTCCCGCCCTGCCATAGCAAACTACAGTGTCCCGGGGGTGAGTACCCCGGGACAATGCAGGAGCCGGCCCGGGGGGGTGGTGGTCCCCAGGGCCATCGATGGCTCCAGGAGGGGGGCCGCGCGGTCCCCCTCCCTCCATTGGCAAAGCCCCGGGGAGGTGGTGTTCCCCAGGGCTCGGGGGTCCGAAACGGACCCCCACATTGTAATTCTTAGTGCCCCGGGGAGGTGGCGGTCCCCTGGGGCATGTGGGGGGGCTTGAGCCCCCCCACACAGGAAATGTTTTTTTTAAAAAAAAGAAGCCCCAGGGGGTGGCGGTCCCCGGGGCTGCGGGAGGGCCAAGTGCCCTCCCGCACCATTTTAAATTGAAAGCCCAGGGGGGTGGCGGTCCCCGGGGCTTGGGGGGCCCTTAGAAGCCCCCCAGCATTATTTCAATAAACCCCGCATGCCCCCGGGACTTGGGCCACCCGGGGGCAAAATAGCATCAAAGCGCGGGAGACCACGCTTCGATTTTTTTTTTTTTCGGCGGGATCCGCGCACCCTAAGCGCATCCCGCCGATTTAAAAAAAAAAAATGCTTTTTTCTGCCCAGGGGGTCCTTGTGGGACCCCCTGAGCAGACCTAGGGGGTCAGGGCATTTCTCCCCTGCCCCCTTTTTGCGTTTGCGCACTTGCGATTTTTTTTTTGTCGGCGGGATCCGCGCACCCTAAGCGCATCCCGCCGATTTAAAAAAAAAAAAAATGCTTTTTTTCTGCCCAGGGGGTCCTAGGGGGTCAGGGTGTTTCTACCCTGCCCCCTTTGTGCGTTTTGCGCACTTGTTTCTGTGCCTCGGTTCTACCGAGGGACAAAATGGCTGTCATTTGAGATGTCATCAGTGATGTCATCAGTGATGTCACTGACCATGTCATGAATGATGTAATATGTGATGTCATCAACAGTGCATTGAGGGGGCGCGAGTTATAGTTAGCTCAACTAACTATAACAGGGGAATTTCTATGGTTTTGTATGAGTGAAATGTCCAACTAACTATAACGTCCCTGAAACCTATGGTTTTTTCAGTGAATTTCAAAGGTTTTTCAAATGCTAATTTCTAACTATAACGTGCCTGAAACCTATGGTTTTTTCAGTGAATTTCAAAGGTTTTTTAAATGCTAATTTCTAATTATAATGTTCATTAAACCTATCTTTTTTTTCTGTGTTTTTAAATTATCATCCCATTCTCAACCTGGTCAAAACTGCAAATCTCACCACATTTCCATCGATGCCTTCCGCCCAAAAAAATCGCCACAAATGAGAGCCACAACTAACGCTAATGATATGCAAAGTAGGCGTTCCCGTGAAAAAAAAAAACTAAAACACCACTTCCCCATATTTTCAACGACCAGCCAAATCTGCAATGCGATCCAAAAACCAGGCGATAAGCCGAGTTAGCAGTAAGAAATTAACATCAGCCTTTAACTGGTGTAAGAAGGTGGACTATCTACAGCGTGAATTGGACCCAACTCACAGCCACATCTAAAGACCAACACGTGATACAGCTACTGATCATGCAACTCCGACACCCAACAAGGCCACAACACCCACCGCCACCACCACCAGGACCTCACCACCAGGACCTCCCCCAGACCACCCCCTACTACCACCGAGGCAGCGCAAAACAGGACAACGGACCTTCCCAAAACGCCATGGCCCCTCAGCCGCACAATAGCTGAATGTTGGGACATGTGGGAACCAAGTATGTGTGAAGGAGGCAAGTCACCCATCAATAATAATGTACACAATACCAAGTGTAGTGGTGATGTGCTGGACAGACCTCACTATGCAGAGCACAAACCTCTCCATGTGTACATATACTACTGATACTTGTAGTGTTGTGCACAGTGGACGCAACCATGTTACCTCAGGCAATGGGGAAGATCTCGGTCATGTAGCTGTGTTGTCCCCCCCTGGAAGCGTAAGCGGAGTGGGCTGGTCTAACGTACAGCACTCCAGCTTAGGAGTATGAATAAATAGGCTGGGGCTCTGGGCGTGGTTCACTTGTGGGAAGGCCAAAGCATCTGCCAGAGCGGCGGCCCTCACCCTGCCACGTGGCAGCCGCCATGACCACGGGCCTCCTCGACACAGGCCCCCTGCGAACCCAGCGGCACAGCACTGCAGACTTATGTATGTACAGACTACTGCCTTCGATCTACACTGTGGACAGCAGGGCTCACAATTCAAATGCAGTGGCGATTGCAGATCACGCAGTCCAGTAGGCAAGACACATTGCTGCCACTGCGCCCCGCCCGGACCACGCATGATCGCAGGCTGCGTACACGCTGAGCGCCAAAGGCACCACTAACTCACTGCACCATAAGTCATCACCACATGGCCTTATTAAGGCAGAATTCATTAGACAAAAGACATTGCTCCCAGTGCGGCCCGCTGGGACCATGTATCATCACAGGGTGCGCACATGCTGAGTGCTTCAGGTGCCACTAACTGTGCAGCTCAACTCAACGCCACGTGGCTGTGCACCCATCCTGACCGCTGCCTCCGGCCTACACTGGGGTTAGCACGGTTCACAATTCAAGATTAGTAGCGATGCAAATTGTGTAAGAGACTATAATGGGTTAACAAGATCAAATGCTCCCAATCTGTGCAGCTCAAGTCAACGTCACGTGGCTGTGGACCTTTGCTGACCGCTGCCTCCGGCCTACACTGTGGAAGACCGGCGACACATGGTGCCACTAACCCTGTTCAACACAAGCCGATACCACATGTGGAACTGTGTCCTGAGTCCTGAATGGCAGTGACCCCAACTCCGTGAGAGAACCACAGCAGCAGACTCCCTTCGATCAGTGAGGCATATTTCCATATGGAATGCCGGCAACACGTGGTGCCACTAACCCTGTTCAACACAAGCCGATCCCACATGTGTAACTGTGTCCTGAGTCCTGAATGGCAGTGACCCCAAGTCCGTGGCAGTAACCACAGCACCAGACTCCCTTCGATCAGTGAGGCATATTTACATATGGAAGGCCAGCGACACGTGGTGCCACTAACCCTGTTCAACACAAGCCGATCTCACATGTGTAACTGTGTCCTGAGTCCTGAATGGCAGTGACCCCAACTCCGTGAGAGAACCACAGCAGCAGACTCCCTTCCATTACTGAGGCGTATTTGTATATGGAAGGCCGGCGACACATGGTGCCACTAACCCTGTTCAACACAAGCCGATCCCACATGTGTAACTTTGTCCTGAGTCCTGAATGGCAGTAACCCCAAGTCCGTGGCAGCAACCACAGCACAAGACTCCCTTCGATCAGTCAGGCATATTTCCATATGGAAGGCCGGCGACACGTGGTGCCACTAACCCTGTTCAAGACAAGCCGATCCCACATGTGGAACTGTGTCTTGAGTCCTGAATGGCAGTGACCCCAAGTCCGTGGGAGCGACCACAGCAACAGACTCCCTTCGATTAGTGACGGGTATTTGCATATGGAAGGCCGGCGACACGTGGTGCCACTGAACCTGAACTACGTAGGCCGGTGGGGCCACCAACCTATGCACGTGCCTGTGGGCCCTTGCTCACCGCTACCTCTGGCCTACACTATAGTCAGCAGGCCTCACAATTCACATAGAGTCCTGATTGCACATGACGCAGACCAGTAGGCAAGACACATTGCTCCCAGTGCGGCCCATCCGCACCAAGCATCATCACAGGCTCATACAGTCTCAATACTTCTGGTGCCACTAACTGTGCACCTCAACTCAACGCCATGTGGCTATCGGCCCTTGCTGACCGCTACCTCTGACCTACACTGCGGTCATCAGGGCTCACAATTAAAATTATTTCTTGATTCATTAACTACAGAGTCCAGTAGGCAAGTAACTATCACAGTCCTAAACCCTACATAATATCCTTTTAGTATCCTTGCTTCAAGAACTTTTTTTATATCAGTTATAGTTTAGTACAATGACCAAATTCATCTTCAAGTGCAAACGAACACTCAATAGCAGTCTACACTGTGGGCAGCAGAGCTCGCAATTCCAACTTTGGACACGTGGTGCCACTAACACTGTTCAACACAAGCCGCGACACGTGGTGCCACTAACCCTGTTCAACACAAGCCTGCGACATATGGTACCACTAACCCTGTTCAACGCAAGCCACGACACGTGGTGCCACTAACCCTGTTCAACACAAGCCAATCCCACATGTGGAACTGTGTCCTGAGTCCTGAATGGCAGTGACCCCAAGTCCGTGGCAGCGACCACAGCACCAGACTCCCTTTGGTTAGTGAGGCATATTTCCATATGCAAGGCCGGTGACACGTGGTGCCACTAACCCTGTACAACACAAGGCGTGACACGTGGTGCCACTAACCCTGTTCAATACAAGCCGATCCCACATGTGGAACTGTGTCCTGAGTCCTGAATGGCAGTGACCCCAACTTCGTGGCAGCGACCACAGCACCAGACTCCCTTCAGTTTTATTTGTTGTTGTTTTCTTTAAATAAAATGTTTTATATGTAAACCTGTACATGACTAAGATTCTTGTTTGTCCAACCACACAGGGACACTTCCGGGCCCAAGAAGGTTGTTGGGGGTATGTTGGTAATGTGGGAAGAGGGTGCGTTACCTGCTGATGTGGGGAGAGGCAGCGTGAAAGGGTTATCTCTCACAGAAAGAACTCCGATATGTTTTCAGAAATGTCTCGGACAGATGCCAGCTGACGGACTGAATCGCAAAATGGTTTTTCAATGCTTATGTAGTGTGAGTTATGAACAGTTCGCACCCAGGCTCGCAGAGGGACAACTGCGGCCCGTCCGCTCGACTCACACACGCAGTACTATAACCCGTCCGCTCCCTAAGGAACAGCAGCGTAGTACCTCGCAGAGGTACAGGCACAGTAGCGTACTAGCTCGCAAACGTAGAGAGCTGCGAGCCGACGGACTCGCTTCTAACGGCATAGCTGCGAAGTGGTGATGTTGGGCAGACGGAGCGTGACAGAGTTATCTCGCAGAAACAAAGCTCTGGTATATTAAATTGCCCCCGAGACCTTTCTTTTATATTTTCACTCGATGCGAGAAAGCGCGCTTTCTGGACCAAGACCTTTCTCCCTGCCAAATTTGGCGTAATTCCGTTCAGCAGTTTGACCTGTAGCCTTGTCTAAAGTTTCCTATGGAAAATCCATTGAGAAAACACGTTTTCACACCCCCCACATAGCTACCTGTAGCAGGCGTACTCGCTGTTGGTGTGCAGGTCAGTGGTCTAGTTGTCAACATGTAACGGCCACTCCCTGAGGGCAGGTTTGCACACAGACCACACCCATCCGGCACATGCGTCACAGGCCATGTGACCACGCAAATATAATGGATCCACAACGTCACATCCTTTATTGCCGGTGGTGACTGGATGGCGGATGCTCCACGGGTCTCAATCATAAAGAATCCATGAAAAGTTGCGCAGAGGGTTACTCGCACCATGAGCTCTATGGCCGTCAGGGGCCTACTACCACGTGGCGCGGACTTGAGTTCCACAGGGTTATTGCCACCCGAAGCTGATGTGGCCGTCAGGGGCCTACCACCACATGGCGCGGACTTGAGTTGCACAGGGTTAGTGCCACCCGAAGCTAATGTGGCCGTCAGGGGCCTACCACCACATGGCGCGAACTTGAGTTGCACAGGGTTAGTGCCACCCGAAGCTGATGTGGCCGTCAGGGGCCTTCGACCACGTGGCGCGGACTTGAGTTGCACAGGGTTAGTCGCACCCTAAGTTGTATGGCCGTCAGCGGCCTACCACCACGTGGCGCTGACTTGCGTTGCAGAGGGTTAGCGGCACCAAAAGCTGATGAGGTCTCCGCCAATGATGACTCAGGACTCAGCGACATGTGTGAGATCTGCCGGGCCGCGGAGAAGCTGATGTGGTCTCTGCCATTCATGACTCAGGACTCAGCGACATCTGTGAGATCTGCCGGGCTGCGGAGCTTTGAAGGGCACGTGGAGTGCCCACTGGTAGACACTCCGGTGGCAGCAGGTAATTATTTGATCATGGATGCGCAGGGGCGGCAGTATCTCTCTCTCTCACTTCCCTCTCTTCACTCTCTCACTCTCTTCCTTCCTTCCTTTTCTTCTCTTTCTCTATCTCCCTTCTCCCTTTCTCACTCCCTTTCTTTCCTTCCCTCTCTTTTTCTCTCTGGCTTTTTTTTCCTTCTCTGTGTCTCACTCCTTTGATATGCGCATTACACACGTCCTTATTTTGTGCTTTATTTTCCAGGCTGTGTCATCGACATTCATGGTCCTGACAGGAGTCTTCCGCCTTGTTGTTTTGTGTTCAGTTTGTTAAATTTAGTTTATCCTTTATATATACGTTTACGAAAAAATAAAGTTTTGATAAAAAAAAAAAAATTCAATAAAGTTTTTGGTTGTTACTTAAGTTCTGTGTGACTCTTTCTCGTTCTTATTACTGTTATTTAGTGGTGTCTACTATGGTGTTAAATTTTGGGGCAGTTATCGCGGGAATACTGGTGATGTCTGCAGTTTGCACCAGCTTCTGAATAGTGTGTTAGATTTATCTCAACTTTAGTTGCATTAAAGTGCTGATAATGAAATGCAGAGTAGGCGTTCCCGTGCAAAAAGACACGAGGTGCACCTTTGCGATTTATTCTAAATACTAAAATCCTGTATTGAATTGCACTGTGGTAGTGCGTGCACTTACAGTGTACACACAAAATCAATCAAGAAATGTCATTGTATTTATATTGATTGGGAATAGTGGGTCAGGTGCTGGATCTTGACGGGATACACTGCCCAGTTCGTTTATTTTTCTGTACACGAAAAAAACACATCACAACTTTCACAACAACTGCGATGCAAAACAAATTCCGGCGATAAGCCGCGTTAGCACCAGGGATTTTACACCTGCTTTCTGCTGGTGTTAAGCAGGATGACTACCTGCAGCATGAAAGGGAACACAGCCAAGAGCCACACCGAAACACCCACAGGTGCCATACAGTCAATGAGCATCATACACGGATACCCATGAGGTCCACAACACTCATCGCAACAACCCCAGGACCGCCAACGCCCCCCGAACCTGTATCTGAGCAAGTGTGTCCGTGTGGTCATTGTGTTAGCATGATAGGCACGGGCCCTGCAACATCACAGTGTCAGTGGACGTTACCATGTCACCTCAGCGTTGGCAGTGAGCCTGGACATGTAGCTACGCACGCATCCTCCTGCATGCACAAGCGGCGTGTGCTGGTCCGGCGTACACAGGTCAGCGCAGGGGTCTGCCTATCCGGCAAGGGGAACGGGGTGTCTCGGACATGTCCGTGTTCTGGAAGTGCGGTTAGTATGTCTCTGTGTTCTGGTGTGGCCACCACAAGGTCCTCAGCAGTCGATGTTGTACAGTGGCATGCACCACCTCCAAACTGCAGTCTCACGGTGTGGTTGGAATGCCACAGGACATGCGCGAATAGGCATTACAATGGTGTGCCGTAGGAGTGCACAGGATACAAAAGTGCACCGTACAAAAGTGTGGGGGCTCATGGGAGGGAGGAGCAGCTGTTTGGCAACGTAACACACAGTGAACCCGCCCATGTGCCATGTGGTGGGCATCTCATCCATGATGACCAGGGTCGCAGACATCCCACAACACCCACGACCGGCCTTTGTACACATCCTGTATGAATGCAGCTGGAGAACGTACTGTAGGGATGAAAGGTTCTTTGTCTGAGCTATCTTGCAGTAGCACATCTGCTGCTCTGACAAGGAACTTGTAAGTGGCCAGCCCCCCCTGACAGATACGATAATATTTGCATCCATCTCCCACACTACGCACTGCCCGATTTGAGAACAACGAGTACACATCCCACACTCAAAAGTCCTTCGTCGTAGTTAGCGTGCGTGAAATGGCCTTCACACGTACTCCCACCACACCCCTGCCCTGCACCCATTGCACACAGACCCGGCTCATTGCACCAAGCTGTGCCATTTCATCCACAAGACTGGCACACGGCAAGCCAGTGCAGCTACAAGCAGAGCCACTGATGCAATGGCAGAGCATCCCGAACACATGGTCGACTCCATGCACGTCCACCTATACCTTGCATGTCTGCTGCATGTCCTGGGTGCACTGCCTTTGGCAGTACTGCGGATCACTTACCGGCTGTGCTTCCGCATTGCGGACGTCACCTGCGTTCAACCTGTATTGCAATGTCGCACGTGCCTATCCGAGTGGTGCATGGACGTGTGCCTCTCCAACGAGAGGGTAGCTGACATGGATTACGACAGGTGTGTGCGCCCCTGTTGGCCCACGACCAGGACTGTCATGGTGATGCCCGTTTATGGCATGCATGGATGTTTGGCATGCAAGTTGGGAACTGGGCCTGGGAGATTGCACGTGTCGTAGTATGCAGTGAGCAAATTGACCCACTTCCCGATTCTGCTTTGGTGCACATTGGGTACAGTGGTTGGAGTCAGCACATCTGTCCCGGTCAGCTGATGGATTACGTCGACGACATGTCAAATATTGTGGCCAACCATCACTCATTAGAGATAGTGGCTTACGCAGCTGCACTCGTGTTCATGGACGAGTGACAAGGTACCTGCAACCACGATTCGATGTGCCACATTGCACATGTCCCTCCGCATCATTGCACGTTGTACATCTGGTCACATGTCCCAAAACAACAGTGGACATGGCTGCATTGGCGTTGAATCATGTCCGAAGCGCGGACAACCAACGCTGCTTGACACTGACGTGTGTTGGTGATGGACTACTCTGAGGTGAACATGGACGTTTTCCTACGTTCCTTATTCAGGCATGCTGCTGCATTTCTCTGCATATCGTGGCACTACTCTTGGCCGTGCTGACACACACTTTTTTTTTATAAAGTTTCCACATTTTCACTTGTCTCCAAATGTGTAGTGTCTTCATTTGTATGCCAATGTGTGTGTCACGGACTCTCTGGCTGCCTGCCATACGTGAATTGCTACCCCATCCGGACTGTGGGTTTGTACTTATGCGTTCTCATGTGCCTGTTTCGTACTGACGCTTTTGGACGCTTATCCGCCTCAGGCGAGTGCATTTGTGTCCTGTGTTCGATTGTGCGAATCTTTGTGTTTGGACAACATTGTGTTGGATGTTGGTGTACTCTGCTTCCTATGTGGGTGTGCTGCATTGTGTGTGAGATGTCCCTTCATGTGAGCTTTTGTTCACCCTTCTCCCTTTCCCGCAGTGTGGTTTTCACTTCTATGCTTGTTCAGTGGTGTGATGTTGGCGGGTTGTGTGACTTGTGCTCCTTGTTGGTGTGTTTCATTTTGGCCATGGTTTGTCTATAGTTGTGCTGTACTTAATTGTGCATGTGTACCATTGTGGCCATCTTCCCCCGTCCCCCACTCCCTGCTTCTTCCTCTTCCTGGTGCTGTTGTGTCTGTAATTTTGTTGCTCCACACATAAATACATGTAATGAACAAATTAGAATAGTTCCTTGATTCTTTTAGGTTTCAAAACTTCTCTCTATTGATTTTTTAAATTTTCCATATAAACAGTTTTTTAATATTCAAGGACACATAGAAGTCACAAGTGCAACATGTTCTATCAACACACTTTCTAGAACATTCTACAACACGTGCAGGTTAAAAGTTCATCAATTTTTGTAAACCTAACGATATTTTTTTGCAACATTTTCTCGAACATTTAACGGCACGTGCAGGTTAAGTTCACGATTGTTTTAAGTTCGAACAGTGCCTTCCAAATGCAAGTAGCAGGTGTGGTTGAGTTGAGCAAATTTTATCCTATGATATGTACTCCACGTTTAAACTGCTTTTTCTTAACCAATCACAAAGATGCTTTTCCACCAAACGAATGTGCACCCTACTTTTAAAAAACAATGCTTTTCATCTCCCAATCAGGTATCGTTTTGTATGGCAAAAAAGTAGTTCCCCATCTTTAAACATATCTCTTATTTTACGAACGGACTGCATGGGCTACAGACATCTATCCATTCCTCCCAGCCATACCTTCAAAATGCTAGTGTGGATCGTAGGACATAGCTATGTTTTCTGGTGCAAGAGGTATGCAGAACAGAGACGTATTGACTTAGACCTAGGTTTACAAAATGTGGACATTAAATGGTTTGGACAAAGAGGATTGAAGTGGCACCAATTGTTGCCTTTGGTTAAAACCTGTTTGCATCTCCAACACCATGACCTCATGATTGTGCACTGTGGACATTGACTGGGGTAGGTTTGGAAATGCTAATGAAGGACACCTTTCGACAATTGATATTGCTTTCCCCTCAAACTGTCTTTGTATATTCCAATATATGCCAAAGACAGAAGTGGAAATGGTCAAACCAATGTTGTCCTCAGATTGAAAAATCTAGGAAGAATGTCAACAAAGCTGTGTCTGCATACCTCAGAGACCATAGAATGGGGTCGATTTACAACAATAACATACGTTTTCATATGGCTGATATCTACAGAAGTGATGGAGTACACTTCACAGATCAGGGAAATCGAGTTTTTCTGAATAACCTGAAGCTGTGCATCCGCACTTATATGTAGCTCCAACTAATAAACACAAGGGCTCTTTTTAGAGCCGCCTTATATTCCCAATATCGGTTTGCAGAGTGACAGCTGCGATCCAGCTAGCACAGGGAGACCTGCGGGCCGTCGAGCAGCCTCGCAGAGGGACACCTGCGGCCCGTGGGCTCAGCTCGCACAGGGAGAGCTACGGGCCGGCGGCTCGGCTCGCACAGTCTGAGCTACGGGCCGTCAGCTCGCAAACGCACACCAGCGTGCTGGCTCGCAGAGGGAGAGCTCCGGTCTAACTTGCAAAGGGACACCAAAGGGCCAACGGCCCTGCTAGCAGACACACACCTATCACCTAACGGACTCACTCGGACATGTACAGCTAGGGACACGACGGCTCGCAGACGCACAGCTGCAAGCCGACGGACTGCTACTGTTTTATGCTTTAGGGTAGTACAGTGGTGTTTGGGTAGTGTAGGGGGTTGTGCAGGGGGTAGTATTTTAGGGTTTAGGTTAGTGCAGTGGTGTTTGGGTAGGGGGTCATGCTGGGGGTAGATTTAGGGTTTAGGGTAGTGCACTGGTGTTTGGGTAGTGTAGGGGATCGTGCTGGGGTAGTGTTTTCGAGTTTACGACAGTGCAGTGGTGTTTGGGTAGTCTTTGGGTAGTGTAGGGGGTCGTACCGACAGACTGACTCACAGAGCTCCGAGCCGACGGACGGGCTTCTAAAGACATAGCCGCGACCTGGTGATATGAGGAGAGGCAGCCTGAAAGGCATATCTCACACAGACACAGATGCCAGTGTTGCCTCGCACAGGTAAAACTACGAACCTGATGGCTTCTACATGGAGAGATGCGAGCTGACGGAGTAAATCAAAAAATGGCTGCCAACACTTCCTGGTTTCAACCATTCACAGCCAATAAGCTGCAAGCTACTGCTTGTAACCCCTCAGCCAATCACATGTCAGAATTCTCAAATATCGATATCTGTAAAATTTGATATTTCTCAAAAACTACTGAACGGATTTACACCTTTTAAACAAAAGCGTGCTTTCTGGACCATCACCTTTCTCCCTGCCAAATTTGGCGTAATTCCGTTCAGCAGTTTCACCTGTAGTCTTCTGTAAAGTTTCGTATGGAAATTGCATGGAGAAAACACATTTTAGGACCCTCTTTTTCTCAGCCCCTCCTACACCATTCACCCCCAAACTTTCAATATAAGAGCTAATCCAAAAAAGAGAAACTTTTTGGATAATTTCATAAAGATTCGTCAAACCACGCCAAAGTTACAAGCACATACAAGGCTCCAGAAAGGGGGCCGCGCAACCCCCTCCCAACATAAGTAAAGCCCAGGGGCTGCGCGGACCCCAGCGGCTCTCCGCCACCCCTGCGAGCCCCTGCTATTATTTTTTAAGAAATACCCCCGTAACCTAGCCCACCCAAGGGCTTCATTAAAATAAAACGCGAGAACCCGCGACCCCAGCGCGAATTTTTGCCGATTTGTTTTTTTAAATGATTTTTTGGGCCCTGAGCAGACCTAGTGGGTCAGGGTTTTTCTACCCTGCCCTCTTCTCTTGTTTTATACCTTTGTTTCTCCATTTTCAGGTGACTCGCGTCTACCGAGCCACAAGATGGCTGCCAACACTTCCTGGTTTGGAGTGCTAGCAGCCAATCACAGTGAAGCTCGCGCACGCGACTTAGGCTCCGCCCAGATATCGAAACTTTTATTTTTCTAATTTCTCAGCAACTACTGAACGGATTTACACCATTTTTAAAAAGGTCGCTTTCTGACCCAAGCACTACCTTTCTACCAAATTTGGAGTAATTCCGTGCAGTAGTTTCGGCTGTAGCCCTGCACAAAGTTTCCTATGGGAAATTGATTTTCTGACTCTTATTTTTTGAATTTCTCAAAAACTACTGAACGGATTTACACCATTTAAAAAAAGGTCGCTTTCTGAACCAAGCTCTACCTTTCTGCCAAATTTGGGGTAATTCCGTTCAGCAGTTCGAGCTGTAGCTCGTCGCAAAATTTCCTATGGAAATTAACATGGAGAAAACGACTTTTGGGACCCCCTTTTTCTCAGCCCCCGCTTGACAAATCACCCCCAAACTTTCAGGATAGGAGCTGACCTCGATAGACTTTTGTTTTGGAGACTTTCAGGAACATTCGTCAAACGACGCCAAAGTTATTAGCAAATCAAAAAATGCTTTTCCTATGGAAACTAGGTTCTAACTATAACTACCTACTGGCGACCGCCAGTAGGTAATATATATATATATATATATATATTGCCATTCACTCATCATTAGTATAGGTCAGTATTCCTATAGCTTTTGTGGTTTTACCTCTCATCTTTTCAGTAGCCTAGCCTAAGAAAATCTTTCAAATACTCCTCTTTGTTGATACACTGCTAAGGCATTCACCCAGTGGGACAAGGCTATAGGCTGTAGCCAAAGAGGGCTCAACGAGGCCGGATGAGGGTGGTGGGCGGTGCAGCTGAAGAGGATTTCCCCACACAACACCGTCCCAACAGAGATGCATTTTGGGAGATGCAGTGCCTACAGTGCTGCTCATGGTGGGTGATCACATGATTGGGGGGTGGTGCTTATTCTCCCCAATGAGAGGACTGCAAGAACATTTAAAGTGAGGGTGAGAATGTGTTCCTCATCAACAGCGGCATCTGAGGAAGGCCCTGCCGGCCGGAATGCATAATGCTTACCTGTTGTTCCAATAAAGCCTCCAAATTGGATTCCCCGTGTGGCCTCTTCCTTTCTGTTTGAGGGAGGTTCTGCTGCATATATATTTATATATATATTCACTGAAAAAACCATAGGTTTCAGGCACGTTATAGTTAGAAATTAGCATTTAAAAAACCTTTGAAATTCACTGAAAAAACCATAGGTTTCAGACACGTTATAGTTAGAAATTTGCATTTAAAAACCTTTGAAATTCACTGAAAAAACCATAGGTTTTAGGGACAGTTATAGTTAGTTGGACATTGCACTCGTACAAAACCTGTGAAATTCCCCCGTTATAGTTAGTTCAGCTAACTATAACTCGCGCCCCGCAATGCACTGCTGATGACGTCACATATTACATCACTCATGACATGGTCAGTGACATCACTGATGACATCACTGATGACATCTCAAATGACATCACTGATGACATCATGCAGTGACTGTGTGTTTCTATAAAGTTTAAATATGTTTAATATATATGCCAAGGTGTATTGAATAATGAGTGGGTATATAAGTGTCTGGATGGATGATTTAGTAGGTGCGTGACTGACTCTATAAGTGAGTGATTAAACGTATCTTACTAAATGCATGGGTTAGTGACTAAACTGTGTGAATGTCTTTATCCGTCTGTCTGTTGGTGTGTAAGTGGCTGCATGGGTTTGTAAATAGCTACATGAGTGTCTATGAGTTATTGGTTGGTTGTCTGAGTATCTGTATGGGTGCCTGAGTGTTTGTGTGGATGGGGTGTGTGTGACTGCACATAGATGTATCAGTGGGTGATTCACTGGGTGCATGGTTTCAAGAGTGCATCTGTGATGGACTGTATGGGTGGGGGAGTGTGTGTATGGGTGTGTTAGTGAGTGAATGTATATCTCAGTGGTACATGTGTGAGTAACTACATATTTGAAAGGCAGTATATATGTGTGTTGGAGTATATAAATAGCTATAAGCGAGAGTGTGTGATTGTGATTGTGAGAGTGACTGTATGGATGAGTGTGTGCTTGTATCAGTGATTGAATAAGAGCGTAAGAATGTGCTAGTATTTGTATGAGTAAGTGAGCTGGTGTGTGTATAACTGTATAGGTGAGTAAATGGCAGTGTGATTAATTATTTGCATGACTGACTAGGTGTGTGAGTACCTCTATGGATGAGTGGCGGTGTGTGAGTGTCTATGTAGGTGTATGAGTGCATATGATAGTCCTGTACTGAGTGACCGTAAGTATGAGTGACTGTACAGGTGAGTGAGTGGATGTGTGTGTAGACCTAAGAATCAGTGAGTGGGTATGTAGTTATTGGTGTTGGAGTGTCTATGGTTTTGAGAATGGCAGTCTGTTATTTACAGTGGGTGTATGAAAAGTTATATTAGGGTGTGAGAAGATGCATGAAATTATCACATGGATGATGTCATCAGTGATGTCATTTGAGATGTCATCAGTGATGTCATCACTGATGTCACTGACCATGTCATGAGTGATGTAATATGTGACGTCATCAGCAGTGCATTGTGGAGCGCGAGTTATAGTTAGCTGAACTAACTATAACGGGGGAATTTCACGGGTTTTGTACGAGTGCAATGTCCAACTAACTATAACTGTCCCTAAAACCTATGGTTTTTTCAGTGAATTTCAAAGGTTTTTAAATGCAAATTTCTAACTATAACGTGTCTGAAACCTATGGTTTTTTCAGTGAAATTCAAAGGTTTTTTAAATGCTAATTTCTAACTATAACGTGCCTGAAACCTATGGTTTTTTCAGTGAATTTCAAAGGTTTTTTAAATGCTAATTTCTAACTATAACGTGTCTGAAACCTAAGGTTTTTTCAGTGAATTTTAAAGGTTTTTTAAATGCTAATTTCTAACTATAACGTGCCTGAAACCTATGGTTTTTTCAGTGAAGTTCAAAGGTTTTTTAAATGCTAATTCCTAACTATAACATGTCTGAAACCTATGGTTTTTTTCAGTGAATTTCCAAGGTTTTGTAAATGACAATTTTTAAATGTATTAATTGTTACTGATTTACTACATTTTTTAAACTATTTATTTTTTAAATTACATTGTAATTACATTATACATTACATTACAAAATATACTTTCTCAGAATGAATTTCTTTAGTTTAAATTCTTTGCAAATAGGCAATAGACTTTTAAGTACAGTAGTTACAGTTGTTGCAATGGGCAACACAATTTCAAACACAATGCAACATTGAGCTCAATGTGAATTTCTAGTTAAATGCAATTAGTTACTTTATGGATTACTTTTCTAACCACAGGACTGGATCCTAGATTCAGTCCTGGGACATCTCCTGTAAACAGTTGAGTAAAAGCATTTTGGTTACAGTACTGATTTTTAAGGAATATTATTGTATTTTAAAAGTTGACACTTCGAAACTTTTTCACATAGAATCACCAATGTTATCCTATGGCAGGAAATTCACTTAGCAGGTAAGTAGTGTTATCGTTACTTTTTCTTACTCAGTGGTGGATCCTGGATCCAGCACTGGTGCATCTCCTGTAAACAGTTGAAAGAATGCGTTTAAGTCATACAGGCGATTTTTAAGGAATATTTGTAGTTTGTGAAAATCGACACTTTGAAACTTTTCTGCTGAAAACCAGACAATGGATTCCTATGGAAGGAAATACAAGTTACTGGTAAGTACGGTTAGAATTACTTTTCAGGGTCAGTGCTGGGCTAAAAGATGCAGCACTGGGTTCTCTACTGATAACAGGTGAGTAAATCGGAATTCGTAGTTCGGCTGATTTTAGAGGAATATTATAAATTTCCAAAACTCCACACAGAAGAATTTCCAAGTGAAACCAGTCAATGTTAGCCTATGGAAGGAAATTCAAGTTACTGGTAAGTACAGTTAGAATTACTTTTCAGGGTCAGTGCTGGGCTAAAAGATGCAGCACTGGGTTCTCTCCTGATAACAGGTGAGTAAATCGGAATTCGTAGTTCGGCTGATTTTAGAGGAATATTATAAAGTTCCAAAACTCCACACAAGAATTTCCAAGTGAAACCAGTCAATGTTAGCCTATGGAAGGAAATTCAAGTTACTGGTAAGTACGGTTAGAATTACTTTTCAGGGTCAGTGCTGGGCTAAAAGATGCAGCACTGGGTTCTCTCCTGATAACAGGTGAGTAATTCGGAATTCGTAGTTCGGCTGATTTTAGAGGAATATTATAAAGTTCCAAAACTCCACACTTAGAAGAATTTCCAAGTGAAACCAGTCAATGTTAGCCTATGGAAGGAAATTCAAGTTACTGGTAAGTACGGTTAGAATTACTTTTCAGGGTCAGTGCTGGGCTAAAAGATGCAGCACTGGGTTCTCTCCTGATAACAGATGAGTAAATCGGAATTCGTAGTTCGGCTGATTTTAGAGGAATATTTGCACAATGGTGAAGGAAGGGGTGGGGCCTGAGGTGACATGTCTGCAAACACGCCCTGTGGCGCGTTTTAAGTTGGAGAATTAATTCCTCCTCAATCCCGAGGGTCCCTAGGGGCCAACTAGCCCACCAGGTACCTCCAGTATGCGCCAGAGAGCTGCGTTGCAGAGAGGTGTTCAGAGGCCACGCCCCTTTTGCACCTCTCTGCAACGCAGCTCTGTGGTGCTTTCTGGACGTACCTGGTGGGCTAGTTGTCCCCCAGGGACCCTCAGGATTGAAGGGGATTTAATTCCCCATCTTAAAACACGCCACGGGGCCTGTTTGCACACATGTCATCTCAAGCCCACCCCTCCCTTCACCACTGTGCAAACGCGCCCGTGGCGCGTTTTAAGTCGGGGGATTAACTCCCCTTCAATCCTGAGGGTCCCTGGGGTGCAACTAGCCCACCAGCTCCCTCCATTATGCGCCACAGAGCTGCGTTGCAGAGAGGTGTAAAAAGGGGCGTGGCCTCAGAACACCTCTCTGCAATGCAGCCCCCTGGTGCATTCTGGAAGTTCCTGGTGGGCTAGTTGGCCCCCAGGAACCCCCAGTATTCAAGGGGAATTGTTCCCCATCTGCAAACGCGCCAGGGGCACGTTTGCAAAGTGGTGAAAGAAGGGGCGTGGCCTCCGGCGCGATGCCGGTGTTTTTCTTTTTTTTTTTAAGAAGGGGGCTGTGTGGTCCCCCTTCTTTTCTAATTTATTGGTTCTGGGGACCCCATCCCCCAGGGCCTGCCTCCTATTTATTTAAAAAAAAAACAATTTGGAAGGGGGCCGCGTTGCCCCCTCCCGAGGCCTTAATCGGCCCCGGGGACCCCATCCCCCGGGGCATGGCCTTTTTTTTTTATCTTTATTGTTTTGGAGGGGGGCTGCGTTGCCCCCCTCCTCAGGCCACTTATGGCCCCGGGGACCCCATCCCCCGGTGCCGGCCTTTGTTTTTTTTTTTAATTTTGGGGAAGGGGGCCGCGTGGCCCCCCTCCCGGGCCACTACTTGCCCCGGGGACCCCATCTCCCGGGCTGGCCCTCTCCATTGGGGATTGTGGGGGTCCCCAATCCCCCACAGTCCCGCCGGCTCCCCGCGTCCCTTGGGATCCGGCATTGCTTTTCCACATGGGGAGCTGCTAAGATGCAGCTCCCCATGTGGAAAGCAATTTGCTTTGGATATTGGAAGAGAGAGCAGGTTTCCTGCTCTCTCTTCCAATATCCAAAGCAGTTTGCTATGACAGGACGGGAGCCGCGAGGCTCCCGTCCTGTCATAGCAAACTACAGTGTCCCGGGGTGAGCACCCCGGGACACTGCAGGAGCCGGCCCTGGGGGTGGCGGTCCCCAGGGCCATCAAGGGCTCCAGGAGGGGGACGCGCGGCCCCCTCCCTTGAATTGCACAGCCCCGGGAGGTGGTGGTCCCGGGGCTCTGGGTCCGTAACGGACCCCCACATTAAAATATTTAGTGCCCCGGGAGGTGGCTGTCCCTGGGCGTGTGGGGGCTCAAGCCCCCACATATCTAATTTAAAAAATAAAAAGAAGCCCCGGGGGGTGGCGGTCCTCGAGGCTTGGGGGCCTTAGAGGCCCCCACATCATAAAACTTAACCCTCCCATGCCCTCGGGACTTGGCCCACCCGGGGGCCAATTACCAAAGAAGCGCGGGAGTCCGCGCTTTGTTTTTTTTTTTATCGGCAGGATCCGCGCACCCTGAGCGCATCCTGCCGATTAAAAAAAAAAAAAAAAAAAAATTTCGCCCTGGGGGTCCTTGTAGGACCCCTGAGCAGGCCTAGGGGGTCAGGGTGTTTCTACCCTGCCCCCTTTTTGCATATTGCGCACTTTTTTTACTGCTTTCTTGTCCCTCGGTTCTACCGAGGGACAAGATGGCTGCCAACACTTCCTGGTTTGGAGTGTTGACAGCCAATTAGCATGCAGCTCGTGGTCGGGAGGGTGCGCGGATCCTCCGTGTCTCTAAATATCGAAACTTTTATTTTGGATTTTCTCAGCAACTACTGAACGGATTTACACCATTTTGAAAAAGGGTGCTTTCTGAACCAAGCACTACCTTTTTGCCAAATTTGGTGTAATTCCGTTCAGCAGTTTTTGCTGTAGCCTTGCATAAAGTTTCCTATGGGAAATCGATTTTTTCACTCTTATTTTTTGAATTTCTCCGCAACTACTGAACGGATTTACACCATTTAAAAAAGGTTGCTTTCTGAACCAAGCGCTACCTTTTTGCAAAATTTGGTGTAATTCCGTTCAGCAGTTCGGGCTGTAGCCGTGGCTAAAATTTCCTATGGGAATTAACATGGAGAAAACGGAGAAAACGCGTTTTGGGACCCCCTTTTCTCGGCCCCGCTGACGAATCAACCCGAGATTTTCAGGGTAGGAGCGGAGCGCCCCAACAAGTTGGAAGCTTTGCGAAGATTCGTCAACCGGCGCAAGAGTTGTTTCAAATAGAATGTTGTGGATTTCCTATGGATAAAGGTCCTAACTATAACTATCTACTGGCGACCGCCAGTAGATAATATATGTATGTATATATATATATATATATATATATTATCTACTAGCGGTCGCCAGTAGATAGTTATAGTTAGGACCTATTTTCCATAGGAAATCCGGGACATTCTATTTGAAATAACTCTTGCGTCGGTTGACGAATCTTCGTAAAATTTTCAAACTTTATGGCCCGCTCCGGTCTGCTCCTACCCTGAAAGTTTCGGGGTGATTCGTCAAGCCGGTGCCGAGAAAAAGGGAGTCCCAAAACGTGTTTTCCCCATTCATTTTCCCATAGGAAACTTTAGCCACGGCTACAGCCTGAACTGCTGAACGGAATTACACCAAATTTGGCAAAGAGGTAGTTCTTGGTTCAGAAAGAACCCTTTTTGTGAAATGGTGTAAATCCGTTCAGTAGTTCCTGTGAAAATCAAAAGGAAAATCACATATATATCTATGGCCACGTCGGGATCGCACACCCTCCCGATCACGAGCTGCATGCTAATTGGCTGTCAACACTCCAAATCAGGAAGTGTTGGCAGCCATTTTGTCCCTCGGTAGAACCAGGGACAGAAACAAGTGCGCAAAGCGCAAAAAGGGGGCAGGGTAGAAACACCCTGACCCCCTAGGTCTGCTCAGGGGGTCCCACAAGGACCCCCGGGCAGAAAAAAGCATTTTTTTTTTTTTAAATCGGCGGGATGCGCTTAGGGTGCGCGAATCCCGCCGAGAAAAAAAAAGAAACAAGTGCACAAAACGCACAAAGGGGGCAGGGTAGAAACACCCTGACCCCTAGGTCTGCTCAGGGGGTCCCACAAGGACCCCTGGGCAGAAAAAGCATTTTTTTTTTAAATTGGCAGGATGTGCTCAGGGTGCGCGGATCCTGCCGAAAAAAAAAAAATCGAAGCGCGGTCTCCAGCGCTTTGATGCAAATTTGCCCATGGGTGGCCCAAGTCCCGGGGGCATGCGGGGGTGGGTTTATTGTTTATGGGGGGCCTCTAAGGCCCCCAAGCCCAGGTACCGCCACCCCGGGGCTTTATAAAAATGATGGCGGGAGGGCTGTGCGCCCTCCCGCTGCCCCGAGGACCGCCACCCCCCGGGGCTGTTTTTTTATTTTAAAAACCTGTGTGGGGGCTCCAGCCCCCACATGCCCCGAGGACCACCACCTACCCGGGGCTTTGAACAAGTTGGGAGGGAGCCACGCGGCCCCCTCCTGGAGCCAGTGATGGCCCTGGGGACCACCACCCCCAGGGCCGGCTCCTGCAGTGTCCCGGGCTGCCTACCCCGGGACACTGTAGTTTGCTATGACAGGACGGGAGCATCGCAGCTCCGCCCTGTCATAGCAAACTTGGTTTGCATTTTGAAGAGAGAGCAGGAAACCTGCTCTCTCTTTCAAAATGCAACCAATTGCTTTCCACACGGAAAAGCAATGCCGGCTCCCGCAGGAGGCGGGGAGCCGGCTGGGACTGTGGGGGGATTGGGGACCCCCCCACAGTCTCCGAGAGGCCAGGCCCCGGGGGATGGGGTCCCTGGGGCCATAAGTGGCCCGGGAGGGGGGCCACGCAGCCCCCCTACCCAATTAAAAAAAAAAAAAAAAAAAAGGGCAATGCCGGCCCTGGGGGATGGGGTCCCCGTGGCCTTAAATGGCCTGAGGAGGGGGGCCACGCAGCCTCCCTCCCAATATTTTTTTAAAAAGAGGGCATGCCCCGGGGGATGGGGTCCCCGGGGCCAATAGAGGCCCAGGGAAGGGGGGCCACGCGGCCCCCTTCCCGCTTAAAAAAAAAAAAATGCTCAGGCCCCGGGGGATGGGGTCCCCGGGGCCAAAAGTGGCCGAGGGAAGGGGGGCCACGGAGCCCCCCACCCTGCAGCAGTGTGTAAACGCGCCCCCTGGCGCGTTTTAAGAAGGGGAAGTAATTCCCCTTGAATACCGGGGTCCCTGGGGGCCAACTAGCCCACCAGGAACCTCCAGTATGCGCCAGGGGGCTGTGTTGCAGAGAGGTGTACAGAGGCCACGCCCCTTTATACACCTCTCTGCAACGCAGCTCTGTGGCGCTTTTTGGAGGTACATGGTGAGCTACTTCGACTCCAGGGACCCTTAGGATTCAAGGGGACTTAATCCCCAACTTAAAACGTGCCACGGGCGTGTTTGCACAGTGGTGAAGGGAGGGGCGGGGCTTCAGGTGACATGTGTGCAAACAGGCCCCGTGGCGCATTTTAAGATGGGGAATGAATTCCCCTTCAATCCTGAGGGTCCCTGGGGGCCAACTAGCCCACCAGGTACGTCCAGAAAGCGCCACAGAGCTGCGTTGCAGAGAGGTGCAAAAAGGGGCATGGCCTCTGAACACCTCTCTGCAACGCAGCTCCCTGGCGCATACTGGAGGTACAGGGTAGGCTAGTTGGACCCCAGGGACCCTCATGATTCAAGGGGACTTAATCCCCCAACTTAAAACGCGCCACGGGGCGTGTTTGCACAGATGTCACCTCAGGCCCCGCCCCCTCCCTTCACCATTGTGCAAATATTCCTCTAAATTCCTCTAAAATCAGCCGAACTACGAATTCCGATTTACTCACCTGTTATCAGGAGAGACCTCAGTGCTGCATCTTTGAGCCCAGTATGGATCCTGAAAAGTAATTTTAACCGTACTTACCAGTAACTTGAATTTCCTTCCATAGGCTAACATTGACTGGTTTCACTTGGAAATTCTTCTAAGTGTGGAGTTTTGGAACTTTATAATATTCCTCTAAAATCAGCCGAAATACGAATTCCGATTTACTCACCTGTTATGAGGAGAGACTTCAGTGCTGCATCTTTCAGCCCAGTACTGATCCTGAAAAGTAATTTTAACCGTACTTACCTGTAACTTGAATTTCCTTCCATAGGATATCATTGCCTGCTTTTTGCTGAAAAAGTTTCTAAGTGTCGATTTTTGAAACATACAAATATTCCTCTAAAATCAGCAGAACTACGAATTCCGATTTACTCACCTGTTATCAGGAGAGACCTCAGTGCTGCATCTTTGAGCCCAGTACTGATCCTGAAAAGTAATTTTAACCGTACTTACCAGTAACTTGAATTTCCTTCCATAGGCTAACATTGACTGGTTTCACTTGGAAATTCTTCTAAGTGTGGAGTTTTGGAACTTTATAATATTCCTCTAAAATCAGCCGAACTACGAATTCCGATTTACTCACCTGTTATCAGGAGAGAACCCAGTGCTGCATCTTTTAGCCCAACACTGACCCTGAAAAGTAATTCTAACCGTATTTACCAGTAACTTGTATTTCCTTCCATAGGAATCCATTGTCTGGTTTTCAGCAGAAAAGTTTCAGTGTCGATTTTCACAAACTACAAATATTCCTTAAAAATCGCCTGTATGACTTAAACGCATTCTTCCAACTGTTTACAGGAGATGCACCAGTGCTGGATCCAAGATCCACCACTGAGTAAGAAAAAGTAACGATAACACTATTTACCTGCTAAGTGAATTTTCTCCCATAGGATAGCATTGGTGATTCTATGTGAAAAAGTTTCTAAGTGTCAACTTTTAAAATACAATAATATTCCTTAAAAATCACTACTGTAACCAAAACGCTTTTACTCAACTGTTTACAGGAGATGTCCCAGGACTGAATCTAGGATCCAGTCCTGTGGTTAGAAAAGTAATCCATAAAGTAACTAATTGCATTTAACTAGAAATTCACATTGAGCTCAATGTTGCATTGTGTTTGAAATTGTGTTGCCCATTGCAACAACTGTAACTACTGTACTTAAAAGTCTATTGCCTATTTGCAAAGTATTTAAACTAAAGTAATTCATTCTGAGAAAGTATATTTTGTAATGTAATGTATAATGTAATTACAATGTATTTTAAAAATAAAATATCTAAAAATAAATAGTTTAAAAAAATGTAGTAAATCAGTATCAAAAAAATAAATATAACAATTAATACATTTAAAAATTGTCATTTACAAAACCTTTGAAATTCACTGAAAAAACCATAGGTTTCAGACATGTTATAGTTAGGAATTAGCATTTAAAAACCTTTGAAATTCACTGAAAAAACCATAGGTTTCAAGCACGTTATAGTTAGAAATTAGCATTTAAAAAACCTTACAAATTCACTGAAAAAACCATAGGTTTTAGGGACAGTTATAGTTAGTTGGACATTGCACTCGTACAAAACCTGTGAAATTCCCCCGTTATAGTTAGTTCAGGTAACTATAACTCACGCCCCCGCAATGCACTGCTGATGACGTCACATATTACATCACTCATGACATGGTCAGTGACATCACTGATGACATCTCAAATGACATCACGGATGACATCACTGATGACATCATCCATGTGATAATTTGATGCATCTTCTCACACCCTAATATAACTTTTGATACACCCACTGTAAATTACAGACTGCCATTGTCAAAACCATAGACACTCCAACACCAATTACTATATACACACTCACTGATTCTAAGGTCTACACACACACATCTACTCACTCACCCGTACAGTCACTCATACTTATAGTCACTCAGTACAGGACTATTATATGCACTCATACACCTATATAAACACTCACACACCGCCACTCATCCATAGAGGTACTCACACACCTAGTCAGTCATGCAAAAAATTAAGCACACACCCATTTACTCACCTATACAGTTATACACACACCACCCTACTTACTCATACAAATACTAGCACATTCTTACGCTCTTATACAATCTCTGATACAAGCACACACTCATCCATACAGTCACTATCACAATCACACACTCTCGCTTATAGGTATTTATATACTGTAACACACATATATACTGCCTTTCACATACGTAGTTACTCACACATGTACCACTGGGACATACATTCACTCACTAACACACTCTTACACACACTCACCCACCCAAGCAGTCCATCACAGATGCACTCTTGAAATCATGCACCCAGTGAATCACCCACTCACACATCTATGTACAGAGTCACACACACCCCACCCACACAAACACTCAGGCAGCCATACAGATACTCAGAGAACCAATCAATAACCCATATAGACACTCATGTAGCTATTCGCAAATCCATGCATCCACTTACACACCAACAAACAGACGGATACAGACATTCACACAGTTTAGTCACTAACCCATGCATTCAGTAAGATACGTTTAATCACTCACTTGTAGAGTCAGTCACTCACGTACTAAATCATCCATTCAGACACTTATACACCCACTCATTCTTCAATACGCCTTTCCCTATATATATTAAACATATTTAAACTTTACAGAAACACACAGTCACTGGATGATGTCATCAGTGATGTCATTTGAGATGTCATCAGTGATGTCATCAGTGATGTCACTGACCATGTCATGAGTGATGTAATATGTGACATCATCAGCAGTGCATTGCGGGGCGCGAGTTATAGTTACCTGAACTAACTATAACGGGGGAATTTCCACGGGATTTGTACGAGTGCAATGTCCAACTAACTATAACTGTCCCTAAAACCTATGGTTTTTTCAGTGAATATATATATATATTGCCATTCACTCATCATTAGTATAGGTCAGTATTCCTATAGCTTTTGTGGTTTTACCTATCATCTTTTCAGAAGCCTAGCATACGAAAATCTTTCAAATACTCCTCTTTGTTGATACACTGCTAAGGCATTCACCCAGTGGGACAAGGCTGTAGGCTGTAGCCAAACAGGGCTCAACGAGGCCTGATGAGGGTGCTGGGCGGTGCAGCTGAAGAGGATTTGTTGCTGCGACGAGGAACGGAGTGGGAGCTACTGAGAAGTCAAGCTGACTGGTGATGCACCTGGGGCGGATCAGCTGCCAGGTAGGCCCCTGGCTCTCTGACGGTTCTCCATGCAGTTTTTCTTGGAAAAAATTCTAAGTTCCAGCTTTTATTGTTAGGCAGGAGCAATACGGCCAATGCCACTTCCAAGGGTCCAAGACATAGAGGGCACTATTAGGGGGGTTAGAACTCACTCCAGCAGAGGCCTGCAGCGGGGTTCATGACCTCTGGAGGTTATTGTGTCCCTGTAGCTCACACATGAGGCCAGTTAGCTAGCCCCTGTAGTCATTCTGGTGGTCTTGGGTTTAAGGAGTGATCCGGATATCCAGTCGGCACTGCCACCCACCTCTGGTTCTGGAAAGTTCTTCCCTTCCCCTGTCAAACTATCTGGGGTGATTGGTACCAGGTTGCTGTATGTGCTGGAGGCAATCCCTTTGAAGTGTAAGTGTGGCAGGGTGCAGCCCCGTCCCCAGCCATCCTGCCAGGATGGCCTAATCTGCCCACAACTAGTCCCCTTTGTGTCCCTGTCTGGAAGGAATACCCAAAGCCCAAGAACCGAGCCATTCACAGTAATGTGGCCCAGAACACTGGCAGAAGGCACATATGGTAAAGTCAAGAAAATGGCAACTTTTTAAAAGTCAATCATGAAATGTGTTTGTGCCAATATAAAGCAGAACCAAAGCTGGGCCACAATAAATATATATAACAAAAGGTGCCTCACACACTTGCTTCTGCAATTATTCAAATGGATAGAGAGTGTGAACTTCAGTCAGATCACACAAATGTCAACATTAAATGAAGAATTCTCTCACCGTTTATATGATATACATATAAAAAACAATGAGCAGAGCACAACAATCCAACATCATTACACTTTTCTCACAATCTTAATGACACTGATTAAGGCATTTTCCCCTGCGCGTCATCAATCAAAAAAAAACTTGCTTACAAGAAAGTGAGTGACAATCAGTGCACCCCAAGACAGTGACGCTAGTGTGGTGACAAATATGTACCTAAATTTCAACAATCACAATCTATTCGGACACTAGTCCAGAATATTCAGTTCATACATGTGGTAAAATGAGTAGATTATATCATTTGAAATTTCACTCTTAATGTACAATTGGGCAAGGTAGTGCCAGTAAAATGTGGTAGGCTTAGTTAATCAGTTCTTTTGCCCTTCCATAGAATTTTTTCAAAAGGATTATAGTGCAAGTTCCTTTATCACGAATTCATTGACGCATTAAGACCTCTGACCCTTAGAGGCCTCCTCAGAACTTGGGGGGTCATTACAATAGCGGGCGGATCGCCACCGCCCGTATGGCGGTGGCGATCCGCCCGCCATATTCCACCGCCCGCATGCCAATTCCCCCCGGCCACATTACGATGGCAGGGGGGACCCCGGCGGACAGAAAGACCGTCCGCCGGTTTTCCGACCGGTCTGACAGTGGACCGGGCAGAAAAGGGCACTAATATGGTGGCGGTGTCTGCAAGACACCGCCATCCATATTAGGATGGTGGCGGAGAGCAGTCTTTCCATGGCGGCAACGAAAGGCATACGGTCTTTGCTGTTGGGGGCCCGTTGCGGGGCCCCCAATATGTTGGGGGGGTGGGGGGTGCACATGGGGGGACCTATGGTACCCCCCTGCATTTGCATGCACAAGGTGGCAGGCACCGCGCGGTGCCTGTCACGTTGTGCATGCAAATGCACAACATGCATATATGGCATTGTGGCGGGTGCTGCTTACAGCACCGCCCGCTGCAATTCAATATATGCGGGATGCCTGCAGCGGGACCGCCGCTCCTCTGGCGGACGGTCCCATTCACCGTTACGGTGGTGGGCGGACTCTGTCCGCCCTCCATCGTAATCTGCCCCTTGGTTTGGTGTTTCTATCCTACAGGGGAATATAAAGTATTTTTCAGTCTGGGGGAAATGCCAGAAGGTCCAAAATGGATTTGTTAAAAAATGTTAATCACTTATTTCATGGTGACCCATAAAAAAAGCTGGAAAGTTAATGACAATATCCCAATTATTTATGTGGACAGTGCAAATACACGTCAACAAAGACCCATTGCAGCAATGAGGCACACCTTAATAATAGTTTAAGTGGCTGGAAATCTATTCAGAAGCACTGTGTATAAAAAACAAAGGGGAAAGCATCTGAATGCCATTAGAAAAAAAACAACTCAGTGTGCAGGCATGCAGCCGTGAAACTAATTTGTTGCTCACAGATTTGTTGCTTGGAGGTATTCAGTATTTGGCAATTCACTTTGGAAGAGAAAAGCAAAAAACCTGTCATTTTATCCTCAACTAGTCCTAGGTGTACTGAAGGGCCAATATAGAGGGAAGGAGATTTTGCTTAACTGTTCCCTGTGCCATGCACCAACAAAGTAATCCTTCAATACCCCCCTCTGTCAGAAAAGCTAATTTAAGAAAGCCACCAGTATGGGCTGCGTGCGCACATGCCTGGGGTTATATGCTAGCTCGTCAAATGCATGGGCTCTCACCACGTGACCCAGCATAACCAATCAGTGTATGGCTGAGTTCTGGGGAGTATAGTTCAAGGCTGGTTGGGCACATATCTTGTGACCTCACGTCCCCACACAAACAGCTATCATAGCTAAATTTATAAGGCCAAAACAGAGATGGCATGCATTGTAACTACATGGTCAAGCCAGAGATAAAGTATAAAGAAGTGAAAATAAATGAGCTAAAAATTGTATTATAAGGACTGTGAATATTCATCCTTCATTATAAACAGCACTTGCGTCTGGGAGTTATCAAGCTGCCACAAATCCAGCAGAAGTGTATATTTTAATTGTGAAAAAAGAAGAGGAAAAAATGGAGTGACAATAATTCCCTCACTGGTTTGTGTGGGAGCAGCTTGAGGATGTGAGCCAGGGGTCACAACTTTTATATTCCCAGAATTTCTGACATTTGGTTAGGACCAGTTTGGATGGAACTATATTTCAGAATGAATATGGATTTCTTGTTAAGTAGAACTCCTTCCAAGTCTCCTCCAGATCTGGGCTCCCAGGAACCTAAAAGATCTTCCACCGGAACGGGCTCAACATATCCTGGGGACCAAGGCTAGGCCGATAGAAGAAGACCTCAGCGTTCTGGATGGCATGTAATGGGATGCCCTGTTCCTGAGGTAGCCTGCACCTGTACCTTGTAAGTCTTTGAAGAACAGCACTAGGGCCTTGTACTTAATCCTCTTTCTCACTGGGAGCCAGTGTAGACCCTTAAGGTGAGGGGACATATGTGTACTGGGATTAAGCATAAGCACCAGTCTCACTGCTGCATTTTGAACTACCAGCAGGCGGTTGAGAAGATACTCGGGGCACCCAGGTACAGGACTTCCGCATAATCCAGTCTGGAGGTGACCAGCGCCTGGATCACAGTTTTCCTCGTATTTAGTGACAGCAGGGATAGGAATTTCCTCAGCATTCGCAGTAGACCAAAACATGTACCTACTACTGACTGGATTTGCGATCTCTTCAAGAGAGAACTATCAATAAAGATGACCAGATCTTTGACAAAGGTTTGAGCGGAGGGTGGAGGAGACATATCCCTCGGCCACCAGAGTCTCCACTCAGCCGGTGGCTGTGAACCAAAAAAGATAATCTCTGATTTCTTAGGCTTACACTTCAGTTGGTTCCTCATCAGCCAATTGAACACACTGTAGAGGCATATTCTGATCTTCTCGCCCTCAGAATGAGACCCTTTTTCACAGGTAAAAAGCAGCTGAGTATCATCGGCATATGAAATTATTTTAGCCCTGCATGCTTCAGCCAATCATGCAAGTGCGGTCATACAAATTGAAAAATGTAGGGCTTAGTACAGAGCCCTAAATAGTTTTAGAATAACAAGAGCATGCCCCACACCGATGATGGTCTTTAATAGGTGGCAGATTCCAGAGGTCTCTGATTTTATTCTTCAAAGGTTCTTCAGATGAGGTATATGCTCAGATGATCTGGTCTCAGATGTTACATCTCCTCTTTAGAGTGAATTGGGAGGTGAAATTGAGTTCTTTTAAGTTGATAGTATGAGCCAACTATGTCTGATGGTTTTCTTAAATTGATTGCACCGGGCAGAAGGTGCTCACGCATACCATACTCTCCAGATGTTTCTTTTCTTTCTGTCCCAACAAAGTTTCCTGTTGTGTAAATCCTGCTCTCTTTAGTGGCTTTTTAAGAGTTTCTTTCTTTTGATGCACCTTATGGCATTTCCCCCAGTTTGAAACATGTTTTATATTCCCCTGTAGGATAGTCACACAAGCTCAAGTCTTGAGGAGATCTCTAAGGGTAAGATGTTGAAACACATCAACAATTTTGAGATCAAGGAGCGTGGACTATGAACCTCCTGAAAAATTCAATGGAAGGACAAGAGAACTGATTAAATAGGCCCTACCACATCTTACTGTCCATACCTTGCCCAATTGTACATCTAGAGTGGGATTTCAAATGACATAATGAACTCATTTTACCACGTGTATGAACTCAATGATCTGGACTGGTGTCCTAATCGATTATTATTATTGCAATTTAAGTATTATTATTTGTCATCACACTATCGTCACTGTCTTCAGTTGGGGTACACTCATGGTCACTCCCTTTGATGTAAGAACCTGTTTTTTCGATTTATGAGGAACAAAGGCACATGATTTAAACAATGTCACTAAGGGCCTTATTACGAGTTTGGCGGTGCAGGAGCGGGGCGGTTCACCACTGACCCGCCGCCGCACTGCCAAACCCGAATGCTGCCCGCCCGCCAGATTACGATATAAATCGTTGTCTGGCAGGGGACAGCGTAGCGGTCCCGCAGATGTGCAGTTAAAAGGCTCAATGAGCCTTTAATACCGCCTTGCTGTTGGACAGCCACAGCAGGTTCCAGCACGGCATGGGCTGTAAATTCCATGCCATGCTGGAACTGGGGGGGGTGCTTCACACAGCGGGGCACAACATATGCCCCCCTGCAGGCATCTGCCTGCATGGGGAAAGGGGCACCCTTTAGGGCCCCCTTTGTTTCCCCACAACCAGCTTTTACATGGCGATGCAGACCGTCATATAAGGCTGGCGGTGGGGAAACTCAAAATATGCATGACGGTACCACAGCAGCACCACCAGCATATTCTGAGCCCCTGACTGCTGCACCATCACCAGGGAACACGGTTCCCTGGCGGTCGGGGTTGTCAAATGGGGGTCCAACTGTCAAACTTATAATATGGGGGTCAGACAGCTGATGCGGCAGTGGCTGGACCACCAACACCGCACCGCCACCAGTCTGGCGGTCCATGGACTGCCAGACTCGTAACAAGGCCCTAAGATTTTGAGAGAAGTGAAATGATGTTGGAGTGTTGGGCCCTCTATTATGGTTTTTATATGTCTCACATATAAAGGATGAGAGAATTCTTAATTTAATGATGATGTGCAATTCATTTGTGTGATCTGATTGATGTTCCAGGTGCAGCTCATCCTCAGGTGCATAGGAGCACAGCTCCACCCCCTGTAAGGTGCCACACCCACATTCTGCCTTTATGTTCATTGCTTTATGCTTAAATGTCCTGTACACAGTGTTTTGTATTCAGTATTATGAAGAAATGAGGTCTTCATGCACAGCACATTTCGCATAGTCATTACTGACAAGGCTGCTACTGCCATGGATTAAACTGCGCATAACGGGTTAACCATTTCTCGGGCTCATCCATCCTGTCAAGTACACTTTAAGGTCTTCTCACTGCACTGTCTAAGAGCTGCTTGGAGAGAGAACACATCTCCCTGATCTTAGACGGAGTCCTTGAATTGCCTGTCCCAGCCATTCTGGTGCCCCTTTCATACTCTTCATTGTAATAAAGATGATGAGAGGAGATTCAGGATTGGAATTGAGGGCCTGCAATTATGAAAGTCAAACTCTGTAGACACGTGCACAAGCTGCAAATGACAAGCAGAGTGGAGGTGGAAGCACCCACACACTCACCAATCACAGCGTGTCTTCATTTGGAAGTCACATAATGATTGGCTATGTTTTTCTGATCCCTGATTCAGCTTTACTTCTTCCTTACTTTGAAATTGCATTCAAATGTGTGGGTGCTTGGGTCCCTGATATTTTGAAACTGAAAGATGATGTGGAGATATCATCGCATCAGACTCGTTAACATGTGTGAAGGCTCACCTTCCCCTGATCTGAAATAAAGTCATTATTCCGTGTAAAAGTAAGGTTGCAGCAACATGTAAAAGAATGTATTATAAGGAAAACAGGCACACTTGTATTCTTTTTTGGGGCTAGAACTGCACTTAGTTTTTCGTAACATACAGGTGCCCCGCTATATTGAGGAATTTGGCATCTAAAAATATTCAACCATCGTTATGCCCGACTCTTACGAGGTGGATGTAGAAAAGTGGTAGGGAAATTGAGTGGGGCATGAAGGAGTCAGGTGTAAATAAGGAGGAGAGGCTATAGAGGAAAGTATCAGCTGGATCATGGAATGATGCGACCACCATCCCGCATCATGATGCATATGTGCACATGCATGCGTTTCATGTCATCACATCTTTTAGTTTTTTGGGGGGATTTTTGCTGATACTGCACAGCAATAACAAAATGTACTGGCAAAGCCATAAGGTAAAAAATTGAGATGTAGAGGATTTGCCAAAGCTTTTTTAAAGTAGGCTGATGATAAACAACTATACAATAATATTTAATGCTTCAGTAGTCTCAAGATCCTCCATTATGGACAAATAAAAATGGATGACAAACATGAAACCAAAGTTAAATCCTTAGAATACTGAATTTCTTCTTCTCTCTGTGATCTTCTAAACAAAAGATCAAAGGCCTCATACCAAAGATGATCTCCTCGGCTAAAGCTTTAGGCTTCAAACTCAATAAATTACTCCACCGTAATCTATATGTCAAAGAGACAGCCAGGAATGCCAGACTGCATCTAAAACTTCTTATCCTCAAGTATTTCCTCCCACAACAAGACCTTTAAGCTGCCTGACCAAACTCTGGTCATTTCACATGTAAACTTCATACAGACAACCGAAACGCATTACTGACCATACTACTTAAATCCCATCTACTTCTCCGCAATGCAATCCTAGATTCAGTAGCATAACTAGTTTCAAATAGGAAAAAGACCTCAGTGCATCATACCAGACATACCAAATGTGTTATCACTAAGTTGCTTTCCAATGCTTAAGGCTTCAAGCATCATCCACAAGGCAGTTTACGTGAACAAACATGAATACTTATCTCAAAAAGTTCATATTTCTGGCAGAAACAGAACTTTAAGATTCCAAGCTCTGCTCATTCTAGACACTCCCAAATGTAGATAGTCTTTCATAAAAAAATCAATTCTGGGATGCTACACTGACACACTAGTCAGGCCCTGTCAATATCCATCTTTAAAATATAACTTAATCTCATAATCTGTACCCACCTGTCTGGTGTCCCCAAACCTGCACAAATATGCCAATATTTTTCTGAAGACTTATAATCATGTTTTTCTGCAATTTTTTTTGTCTTGTTCACATTTATGTCTATGCTATGTTTTCTAAGGCCCTCTGCCATTCTGTGCTCAGGGTCTTGATGCACTATATCAAGCACCCAAATAAATTAAACATAAAAAAGTGAGGGATTTGCCAGCTTCTCTGAACGATTTTCTGTAACCTCATCTGAATGCTACTTCTTTATCTAGAAAATTCCTTACCAACTGGTCTCTTTTATAGAGATTTCCCAAATGGATCTTCTCCTCACTATCATCTCTTCAAAAAGCCTTCTGCAGATCTTAATGATTTTAATCATTTTCACTCACCATTGTCTAGTTTTTCTTGCAAAATCCTTCAAATGAGCATTATTAACCAGCTCAAACAGTTTACCAAAACAAATAAGCTTCTAAATGATGTTGTGTCTCATTTTTGTCCAAGTCATAGTCTTGAAGCTGTCATTCTGTGCTTTCTGGGGAGGGGTGACTCCTACCCGATACTACTTCATCTCTTGGTAGCTTTTGACACTGTTAACCATAACATTGTTATTTAGACTTTGAAAATCTGCATAGGCATTGATGTCAATGTGCTTGTCTGCTTCCTGTTATTTCTACTTCATTGCTTGAAACCAATCAAAATAGAACACTGTTCCCATACTCAAGGAGTTCCTAAAAGATAAGTCTTAGCCAATGCATACTTCAGCTTTATCTCAAACCTCTGTGAGACATCATGAAAGAGTCGGACATATCGTATCATCAATGTGCAGATGACACCCCGGTTTCTTCTCCTGAGTACATCTCATTAATTACTTTGACTCTTGACAACTTACAATACTGTATAGCTGCTCATGAGTCCAATTTCAGTGCTAACAAAACTAATGATAATAAACTCAGATCCTTTTCATCATGCACAATTTTTCTCAGCTGAGAGCAAAAATTGGTGTATTAAACTAATATCTTAGACCACTCTCCGACTATTATTAAAGTTTAAAATCGCATACTCATTCTTGACAATTGCCCTAATTTTTCCAAACACATCAATAATATGGTCACAAAAGCTAACCATCACGAGGATCAAGTCTTTCATATTAGAAGAAGACTTAAAAGAAGAAGTTCATATCTTGCTACTTTCTAGCTTAGACAATAGAAATGGCATGCTCCATGGCATTCCAAAGATTCATGTCTCTCCTCTCAAATCCTGATATCTGGGATTGACCTCTTTGACCACATTATTCCTGTCCTGGATTTTTTGAGTTACTATCTATTGAAGGCAGGTCTACATGTAAACCTTAATGCTTTGTGCATACACGTTTAGTTTCTGATCGCTCCCACTTCCTGTCCAATAAGCTGATGTTTTTCACAAGGTTCCTGTCATCTGCACAACTTAAACACTCAATTATTGAAATCCTTAACTTCAATAAAAAAGTGCCTTGTATAAGTCTTTCCCTGACTGTGCTCCCAAAGTCTGGAACTCTGTCTGCATTCAAGCTACCATTAGCTTGGTCCCTCCTTCTAGGTGCCTCACCTGTTGTTGGATACTCGGAGAGTGCCTTTATTGACTAATCACTATAGTTTGTTTTTCATTTTTTTCTCTATCCACTATCTTACTACAGTATTGCATATGTTGTATTAACTAGTTGTTCTTTCATTTAATGATCAAGTATTATTCAGCACATACTTTGGGATTTATTTTTGTTGATTTTTGTTTTTGTATAATTACCACAGAACTTTGTACCTCATGATATTGCTTATGTTTTGTACAGTGACTCTGTAGCGCTTTGATGCTTTTGAGACTTGTGTGTGCTAATTAAAAAAATCAAATAAATGGGGGCCAGATGTAAAATTGTGATCTCCTAATTGTGAAACACAATTCGTAAATCGTAATTCTGAATGTAAAGAAAGCGTACATGCTTGAAAAAGCGATTCCTAATGGGTCGCAAATTTACCTACCTAATGTATATTAATGCAAATTGCAACTCATTAGGAATCACAGTCATTACAGAGATGGTGGCCTGCTAAGACCAGTAGATCACCATGTTTGTGAAGGCTTTTAAATAAAGCAATCATTTTAAATGTGGTCCGTTTTTCTTAAAGAAAAACAGGATTGGTAGAAATGGGATTCCTGGTTGGCTGAGGTATGCACCCAGGCTAGGCAGGAACCACGACTCTAGTCAGGGTTAGCTAGATTCACACTGAAAGATAACTTGTGCTCACCCGCTGGTTGCTTGGCACAGAGCTGTCAGGCTTATCTAGAGAAGCAATTTATAAAGTATTTGTGCAACACATACACACACACACAGTAACACAATGAATACAGCACAAAGAGACTCCACATAGGTTTAGTAATGTAGAGAATATTTATCGGACAAAATGAGACCAAAACGACAAAAATCTAATCAGTAGATGTCGAGATATGAATTTTTTGGGACTAAATACAGTAAAGTACTACAAGCAAGTAGTGCTAAAAATGTTACTTTAGGTCGCACTGGACCAAGGCAAAGTCAAAGTTCTCCCGAACATGATGGAGCACCGGCTGGCCACAGAACATATGCAGGCCCCAGGGAACAAAGTACCTTTCCTGGTTGCAAACAGCAAGATGTTTTGATCTTCTCCATGTAGTTAGGGTGATGCGTCTGTTCTGAAGACGGGTGCCGCAGTTGAGAGGCGTCAAGTGTTGTCCAGATTCTGCCATACAGTTGAGGGGCTGCGTCAATCTCATCAAGCTGCAGTTGCAGTGACACTCTGTCTGATGTGTCGATCTCTAGACGCAAAGCTCTTGTTCCAATGAGATGCACGATTTTTCTACTGCAGCCAGGTTGATGTGCCGGTTCTGCTACACACAGACAGGAGATGCATCAAGTCCAGTCTACCAGGCACAGGAGTTGGGGTAGGGACATTCATATTCCTGAGTCTCAAGCAAAAGAAGGCATGACAACATGCTCTTGGAGATCACTTGTAGCCTTCAGGCCTTCATGCCTTCATGAGTCCAGCTCTCCTTCAGCAGAGTCAGGGAGCTTCAGGCAGCAGGGCAGCAAGCAGAAAATCATTCCTCTCAGAAAAGCAGTCCAGTGGAGTCCTTTAAGCAGCACAGCAGCCCTTCTGACAGAGGTTCAGTTCAAGATCCAGAAGTGTCTGTTTTTAGGGGGTCAGAGACCCAGCAGTTATACCCAAAAGTACCTTTGATGTAGAGGGTGACTTCAAAACCACTCTCTGAAGTCCACAAGGATCACTTTCAACCCAGTCCTGTCTGCAAAGCTATCTGTGGGGTTACATCAGTGCTTTATGTGTCAACAAGACACTACTTATTGAAGTGTAAGTGGCAGCCCCTCCCATTCCTTCCTGCTCAGGAAGACCCATCAGAATGCAGATGAATGCAGATGAGCACTCAGAATGAAGATGAGCCTCACCTTCCTGTGTTTGTGGCTATCTATAGGGAATGCACAAAGAGTAGCTGTCACCCAGCCCAGATGTGTAGTGGAGACAGGCTGCAAAGCGCACAGCGGTATAAGCATAGAGAAACGTCAACTTTCTAAAATTGTCATTTCTAAAACAGTAATGTTAAATCCAACTTCACCAGTAAGGAGGATTTGTCATTACCATTCCAAACATATAAACATGAAAAAGCTACTCCTCTCTGATCAAGAATGACAGCTTAGAAGTGTATTAAGGAATTCCCGATGCTAACCTATGAGAGGAGTATAGCCTCACTAAAGTGAAAAATGAAATTGGCTGCTTGTCACTACTAACAGGACGTGCAAAACATAAAAGTACATATAGTACCTTTTACTTACAAAGCACCCTGCCCTTAGGGCTACATGGGGCCTACCTTAGGGGTGACTTAAATGTAATAAGAGAGGAGTTTAAGGCTTGGCGAGTAGTTTTAAATGCCTAGTCGCAGTGGCAGTAAATCGCACCTGCAGACATTGCAGTGGCAGGCCTAAGACAGGTTTGAAAGGCTACTTCTGTGGGTAGCACGATCAGTGCTGCCGGCCCACTAGTACATTTGAAGTACAGGCCCTGAGTACATGCTATACCACTTTACAAGGGACTTACAAGTAAATTAAACTTGCCAAACATGCCAAACAGGTGTAAACCAATTATGCCATGTTTAGAAGAGGGAAGACATGCACTTTAGCATTGGTCAGCTGTTGTAAAGTGTCCTAAAGCCAACAAAAAGAAGGTCAGAAAAAGAGGAGAAGGAAGGCAAACAGTGATTGGTGACCCTTCAGAGAGGGCCATTTTCCAACAGGGATGCGTTTAAAAAAGAAAAAAAATGAAACTTTCAGGTTTCATTTTTAAGAGTAGGCAGTGGTCTGTGGGACCACTACCTGTTCTTAAAAAGTATTTCTTTAACATTCTCAAAGGGGAAAGGGTCCCTAGGGTACCCCTTGCCATTTGGAAATGGGTAACTACCACTTATAAAATGGTGTTAAAGTATTACTGTTTTATGATTGGAATTTGGCCGCATAACAGTAATACATAACATACTGATTCGGTATTTGGAAGAGACACCCGAAACGTGCCCGTTCCAAATACCAAACTGCAAACGCAAATTGCGATTCGGTCACAAGTTACTGACTCACATTTTGCATTTGTACATTAGAAAAAGCATTTTTCCAATCGCAAACAGCCTAATTCTGCAAAACAGGCAGTTTGTGACCAGGAAAATTATTTGCTCATCTGGGCCTTGATAAATAAGGAAACCATTTGCTACCTGTCCTCTGGAATCCGACTGAACAACAGACTCAAGAAACATAAGCAGCTCTCCAAATCACTCTTCTGCTTTGTCTTTGTGGTTGATTCTTGATGTAATTATGAAGGCCAAGTATTCTTTGAAATGTTCTATTAGCTCTAATTCAATCTTACCTAAGTGTCTGTCTTTGACCGGATTTCTCAGACACTGTAACAATACCCACTAGATATGGTAAACCAGTATACAGACCTAGTTAACGGTGTTGATCACAAGTTATTTCTCACCACCCTTTACAAAACAATATTGTCTGCTAACAAGTGATGTAAAAGTTATGTAGCTGAATAGAAAAGTGAAGAAAGTGTTGGAACCTAAAACATAAGGGGGCTAATTAGGATGTCGGTCTGACTGACATCCCTGGTTTGACGTCAATTCGGCTGTCTTCGACAGGCTCGAGGAGCCCTGCGGCCAGTCGGAAGGGCAGCATAATCCTGTGAGGAAGGCGTTTCTGCCTTCGGGAACATGATGGCACTTTCTGAAAGCAAATCCATGTCGACCTTTCCGACATGGATTTGCTGTCAGAAAGTGCCTTTGGGGTCTCCTAGCAGGGCCCCCTTTCCCCCTGGCCCTCGGGTTGGTGGCCCCTCTTTAAGTTCCTGCACCATGTGACCTTACAGTGCAGGGATTTACACAGGCTCCCATTTCTCTATAGGAGTTAGTGCTACAGCTGGTTTACAGCCGCAGCACAAGATCCCATAGAGAAATTGGAGTATGTGACTGTGTAGGAAAGTAGGATCTACTTCTTATGGTTACCCCCACTTTTTGCTGATGTCTCACTGTTTTTGGACTAGTCTGACTGGGATCCTGCTATCCAGGACCCCAGTCTATCTGCTTTCTCCCTTAAATTGCTATGTATGTACTTTAGGTACACTCCAGATTGGATACTGGGGTACTCTTATAAGACTCTAGTATATGGTACACCATGTACCCAGGGCATAGGTACCCCAGATGCCTCCCATGGGCTGAAGCATGTATTATGCCACCCATGAGAGGCCATTCAAAATGACACAACAGGCCTGCTACAGCAGCCTGTGTAAGCTGGTGCTTGCACCACTTACTTAGATATAGGTTCACTATATCTATCTAAATCACTACACTTGAAAACCTATCAGTCACCCCTATGGCAGGCCTTATCAATCCTGAAGGCAGGGTGCTGGATTTTACGTGAGAGGGTGCCCCTGTATGAGCAGAGCCCCTCTGCAGCCTTCGGAGACCATTCCCCGGGGTTGTCAGTGATGAAGCCAGACATATAGGTTAAGTTGCAATATAACCTCGCGGTAAATGCTAAATTTAAAACGGCTGCTTAGAAACATGTTGTGTTTGGTGTCAAACACCTTGGAATCATACCTCCACACCAGTAACTGGTGTGGGAGGTATGATTCCAACCTTCTAGAACCACTACTATGGGTCACCGGTATACCAGGTACCAGCTTTCTCGACCTGGGCAGCACAAAATGGACGCTGCCAGCCACAGACACGATCCTGCTCTCCTGCTGCTGAGCCAAGCTCGAGCAGAGGAAGGCATGACAATAGGCATCCTGTCACAGGGAGGTGTGACCACCTCCCAGACAGGGTTTAGTGTATTGGGGCTGGGTGGGTGCACTCAGAGAGTGCCAGAAAGTCTGCACTGGGGGCACATTTGGTGTCCCTGTGCATAGTCCAGCTCAAACCAGTTCTGGGAGCCATTGGCTCCTGCTCTGGCGCGAAACTGGACAAAGGACATGGCTGTAGCCACCCCTCTGTCCTGCCCCTCCCCTAGGAGGGTCCCCAGAATCTTTCCAACCCTTTCCCGTGGGTATAAAGTGGGATACCTGGCTACAGGACTTTAGATTTTACCTGGACAAGATTCTGCTAAGAAGAAACCAAGTACTTCGACTGCCTGCACAATGTTTGCACGACTGAAGAATCTCCCTTGGAGTAAAGGAGTTACTCCCCTGCAGTAGAAGGCACCTAAGTGCATATGACCGGCTTGCTTCTCCGGAGCTCCTGAGGACTCCGAAGATTTCAGCATCACAGGAGGTGGGTTCCCGAAGGTCCCTGAGGTTGATCTGACCTCTCAGTGATTCTGAGACCAGTATCCCTCGTGGGGACCGTGCAACCCAAACCCCTGTGCACTGCATACATTTGCAAGGGCATATGCTTGTTGGCGATCCCTGAGATTGTGCTTTGGACTCCGTGTAGTCCTGACCCCGAGCAGCATTTGCTCCAAAGATGTCCGGCCTCCACTTCCCGAGTGCTCTGTGGGCTGGTGCTTTGTGAATTAGCTCGAGGTCTCCTCGCGATCCATGGTCCATTGGCCTGTGGGTCCTGGCGAAAGTCACCTTGTTTGTTCTTGGGCTTCCCTGGTTGCTCCAGACATGCCCTGACTCCCCATTGATTGGAGAGTCCCCTGGACCTTGCTGGTCCACACCGTAACCTGTTTGTTCTTCCTGCGTGGGTTGCATTGCCAAGGCTTGTTGGTGCTCCAGCCGGACACCGACCCCTCAGCACTCGATATCCTTCGTGGTACAGCTCACCTCCGGGTCCTGGTCATCCTTGACATCTCCTGGTCCTCGTGGCTGCAGAGTCAAGCATCCCTTCTTCACACCTGAAGCACCCAACATCGGTGGGCATTTGTCTACCGAGCCCTTGGTCACCTGAAGTGACCCAGACTCTGTCCCCTCTGCTTTCAGGTTCCTCTCACCTAGAATCCAGGCTTGGATTCCACCGGACACTCTTCGCCTTCCTGGCAACAGTACTTCTTCGCAACTCTCCATTGAAAATGGCGAAGGTTTCCGACACCACTTGACCCCTATGCACCTGGCTCCTCTGGGATAGGTAACACGGGTACCTCGGTACTCACTGGTGTGTTGGCCCTAGAACCTCTTATGTTCCAAAGGGTTTGCCCCAAGTCCTCGTAGAAGTGTCCTTAAACTATAACTTTACAACTGCGACTTTCCCATAGAGTGGCACTGAGCACCCGGTCGTGTTTCCTCACTGCACCCGTCCTCCGTGGGCGCCCTGTGTCACTGCCTTGGGTGGTTCCTTGGGGTCCCAGCGATTCTACGTGCTCTAGGCTCTGTGTCTAGTCAAGTCGTGATTGTTATACCATTTTTTTAGTATATGGTTCGGTCTCCCCCTGGAGCCCGCTGTGTATTTTGCTACTTACGAATGTTCTATTGATTCAGTATTGTGTGCTTTGTGCTCTAATCTCGTGTAGAGATTAGTAGAGAGTTTTTATATTAATAAATACATACTTTTATATCACTACTGTGTGGTTCTCCTTTCATTTAGTCATTCAGGAGGTGATATTCTGGTAAAACAAGCTGCTTTACATTCCTTCAAGATTAAGCCTGAAGGCTGCTCTCCACAGCTACCACTAGGATAGCTTTCTAAAGGTTATCTTTGACCTCATACATCATAAGGGTCATGTGGACTGCATATACCAGGCCACCTTCTCACATTGGTGTGCAGCGGTTGGGATTCAAGCTTGCTATTGTTTTACCAGATAAATCTCATTGAGTGATTAACTGAAAACCACTAAGTATTAGGCACATATAATACATCAAGATTTGAATAAGTAAGTTCTACTGAACTTGGAGTTGGGTAAGTCAAGTGTCTAGCACACCCTTTCTCCAACTCATGAGAGTTTAGTCTCCACTAGGTTAGGTAGGTGCTTACACCACATAACACTAGTATGTCTTCTAGAGGAGAAGCCAGTGCCTCTCTGCCAGCTAGGTACAATGGCCTCTCATTCCAGGAATTGAAAGCCATGTGTGTGTCTAGGAAGTTGAGGACAGGGAGAGGTGCAAACACCCAACGTCTCATTGAGTTTTTGCTGTTGGATGATCTTAGGAAGACCCCAGGGTCTGATGAGGTAGATAGAGTGGGTGGGGCAGGGAATGAGGAAAGGCCAGGAAGTGAAACCTTCTTTGACCTGGACTCAAACCCTGGCCAGGAGGATCAGAATGATTCTAACCTGGAAAACACAGATCTTCCTTCAGGTGGGGGAGAAGGCCCCAGTGGTCCTCTCTTTACTCCACCAGGAAGAGTACAGAGTTTACCTAGGAGATCTAGATCTCCCTCTGTAGAATCTCAGCACTCAGGAACTTCAGTAGGGACTTCCATATCAAATCAGAGGAAATCCTCTTATGAGAGACAGTGCCAACTTCTGGAGCTTGAGAAAATCAAGCTTAGGCTCAAGAAGGAGCAGTTGACCCTAGACAGGGAATCCCTAGAGCTCCAGAGAGCTACAAAGAGATTGGGACTAGAGTCCCATGGTGGCAGCAACAGTGTCCCTAGGGTTAAGGAGTATACTCATGATCATAGGAACCTGAACAAGATAGTCCCTCCCTACCAGAGTGGGGATGACATCCACAAATGGATAACTGCACTAGAGAGGGCCTGTAAGGTACAGAGGGTCCCTCAGGAGCAGTGGGCAGCTATCTTGTTGCTCTCCTTTGCTGACAAAGGTAGAGATAAGCTCCTCACTGTTAGAGAAGAGGATGCTGACAATTATTCAGTCCTGAAGAGTGCTCTCATTGATGGGTTTGGCTTAACCACTGAACAATACAGGATTAAGTTCAGAGACACCCAGAAGACACAGACTCAGGACTGGGTAGACTTTGTAGATTGTGCAACTAAGGCTCTGGAAGACTGGTTACTTGGCAGTAAAGTGAATAATTTTCAGGGATTGTGCAATTTAATTATGAGGGAGGAGATCCTTAATAATTGCCAAAACCAGTTGTTGCATCAGTACTTGGTTGATTCTGATCTGACCTCTCCCCAAGAATTGGGAAAGAAGGCAGACAAATGGGTCAGAACCAGGGTGAAGCAGAAAACTCAGAATCAAGGTGGTGACCAAAAGAAGCAAGATGCTAAAACTCCAGATAAGGGTGGGGAGAAGGGTAAAGACCAGAAGTCTTCACAAGGGCTCCAAAAACCTGCATCTGGGGGGAAGTCACAATCTAACAAGGGTAAAGGCAAAAGGAAACCTTGGTGTCATATCTGTGAAGAGAAGACCCATTGAACAAAGGATGCCAATTGTCCAAGGGCCAAGGATTCCACTCCTACCACCACTGCCCCTAAGGCAACTGTCCCCCCTAGCACAGTCTCAAGTGGTGGTACACAGAACAAGGGAATAGTAGGGTTAACTTTGGGATCTGAGATGGATTCTGGCCTAGTTAGAATTCCAACTCAGGCTGTTTTGGTCTGTGATGGAGGCATTGATATTGCCTCCTTATTTGTACGTCCCAGTAACCTGGGCAAGTACAGACAACAGCCTTTGATAAATGATAAGGAGGCCATGGCATACAGGGACACAGGTGCAAGTGTCACAATGGTGACAAAAGATCTTGTGGGCCCTGACCAGATCATACTTGGTGAGATGTACCAAGTGACCAATGCTAGCAATGTCAGGACAGACCATTCCTTGGCAGTTGTGAATTTCACCTGGGGAGGGGTAACTGGCCCTAAGAAGGTTGTGGTTAGCTCAGACCTCCCTGTGGAATGCTTGTTGGGCAATGATTTGGAAACTTCAGCTTGGGCTGAAGTGGAACTCAGGACACATGCAGAAATGTTGGGCATCCCTGCAGATGTGTTTGCCATGACTTGGTCACAGGCAAAAATGTCTTCCACTGAACAGGCCCTGGATCCTGAAATGATGGACCAGGTGCCTTCCAAGAGAAGGAGCAGTAGGGGTAAGGCAGTGTCTTCCCCCCTGCCTCAGAGTGAGGATCAGTCTCCTGAGGGAGATGATCTCAGTCCCTGTGAAGGAACTGTCTCAGAGGAACTTGAACCTGACCAGGTTGAGTTTTTGGGGACAGGGGGCCCTTCCAGGGCAGAACTGAGCCAGGAGCAGCTAAACTGCCCCTCTCTTGAACCCCTCAGACAACAAGCTGCTGCTGAGGCTGCTGGGAGTGCCAGTGGGTCCCACAGGATCTACTGGGATGATGGACTTCTATATTGAGAGGGTAGAGACCCCAAGCCTGGTGCTACCAGGAGGTTGGTTATACCTCTGACGTTTAGAGGCTTCCTATTAACACTGGCACATGACATCCCATTAGCAGGACACTTAGGCCAAAGCAAGACCTGGGACAGGCTTGTCCCTCACTTTCACTGGCCTCACATGTCAGAAGACACAAAGGAGATTTGTCGCTCCTGTATCACTTGCCAAGCCAGTGATAAGGCAGGTGGTACTACATAGGCCCCCCTGATACCACTACCTGTGGTGGGGGTTCCCTTTGAGAGGGTTGGGATTGACATTGTTGGTCCCATGGATCCTCCAACTGCATCTGGACACAGATTCATACTAGTGGTGGTGGACCATGCCACTAGGTATCCAGAGGCAATAGCCCTTAGGCCACCACAGCTCCTGCTGTGGCCAGGGCCCTCCTGGGAATCTTTTCCAGGGTGGGTTTCCCTAAGGAGGTGGTATCAGAGAGAGGTGCAAACTTTATGTCTGGTTACCTTACTGCTATGTGGAAGGAGTGTGGAGTGAATTACAAATTCACCACACCCTATCACCCGCAATGCAATGGGTTAGTTGAGAGATTCAACAAAACGCTCAAGGGCATGATAGAAGGTCTCCCTGACAAGCTCAGGCATAGATGGGATATCCTTTTGCCCTGCCTTCTCTTTGCCTACAGAGAGGTTCCTCAGAAGTGGGTTGGCTACAGCCCTTTTGAACTTCTGTTTGGACATCCAGTTAGGGGTCCCTTATGTTTGGTTAAGGAGGGATGGGAGTTACCTCTCAAACCACCTAAACAGGACATAGTGGACTATGTACTTGGTCTCCGCTCCAGGATGGCTGAGTACATGAAGAAGGCATCCAAAAACCTTGAGGCTAGCCAGGAATTGCAAAAGGCCTGGCATGACCAAAAGGCTGTTTTGACTGTATATCAGCCAGGACAGAAGGTATGGGTGTTGGAGCCTGTGGCCCCAGCAGCTCTCCAAGACAAGTGGAGTGGACCCCATACCATTCTTGAGCAGAAGGGAGAGATTACCTACCTGGTGGACCTTGGAACTCCCAGGAGCCCCCACAGGGTGCTCCATGTGAACAGGCTCAAGCAATACGTGGACAGGGCAGACATGGGCTTGCTCATGGCTACTGATGAGGGACAGGAGGAAGAGAGTGATCCACTCCCTGACCTCTTCTCACAGAACCCTGATGATGGTTCAGTTGATGGTGTAGCATTGGCAGGCAGCCTCACTGAACAGCAACATACTGATTTTAGGAAGGTCCTCAATCAGTACAGACATATGTTTTCACTGACTCCAAGTCAGACTACCTGGTGTACACATGAAGTGGACACAGGTGACAGTCTGCCTGTTAAAAATAAGATTTACAGGCTACCTGATCATGTCAGGGACTGTATCAGGACTGAAGTCCAGAAAATGTTGGAACTGGGAGTGATTGAGCCCTCAGATAGCCCTTGGGCTAGCCCAGTAGTCTTAGTACCAAAACCTCACACCCAGGGTGGTTAGAGAGAGATGAGGTTCTGTGTTGACTACAGGGGACTCAATGCAGTCACTAGGACTGATGCTCATCCAATTCCAAGGGCAGATGAACTTATTGACACTTTGGCCTCTGCCAAATTCTTAAGTACATTTGACCTGACAGCTGGTTACTGGCAAATCAGATTTGCTGAGGAGGCTAAACCAAAAACAGCATTCTCAACCCCTAGTGGGCAGTACCAATTTGTGGTGATGCCTTTTGGCTTGAAGAATGCACCTGCCACATTTCAAAGGCTGGTGAATAAAGTTCTCACAGGTCTGGAAGCCTATAGTGTAGCTTATCTAGATGATATTGCTGTCTTTAGCTCCACCTGGGAGGATCACCTGGTCCACCTGAGAAATGTTCTGGAGGCCCTGCACAAAGCAGGCCTCACTATCAAGGCCACCAAGTGCCAGATAGGGCAGAGTAAGGTTGTGTACCTGGGCCACCTTGTGGGTGGAGGCAGGTTCAACCATTGCAGAGCAAAATCCAAACCATTATGGATTGGGTTGCTCCAACTACCCAGACTCAGGTCAGAGCTTTCTTGGGCCTGACTGGGTACTATAGGAGGTTTGTCAAAGGATATGGCTCCACAGTTACCCCTTTCAATGACTTAACGTCCAAAAGAATGCCTAAGAAAGTTCAGTGGACAGTTAGCTGTCAAAAGGCATTTGATGACCTGAAGCAGGCCATGTGCACTGCTCCCATTCTGCAAAGTCCTGATTATTCCAAGCAATTCATTGTTCAAACAGATGCATCTGAATTGGGGGTAGGGGCTGTGTTATCACAATTGAATGAGGGGGGTCAGGATCAGCCAGTAGCTTTCATAAGTAGAAGGCCGACCCCCAGAGAGAAACGTTGGTCTGCTATTGAGAGGGAAGCCTTTGCTGTGGTTTGGGCTCTGAAGTAGCTGAGGCCATACCTGTTTGGCACTCACTTCATTGTTCAGAGAGACCATAAGCCCCTCTTATGGCTAAAACAGATGAAGGGTGAAAACCCCAAACTCTTGAGGTGGTCCATTTCCCTACAGGGGATGGACTATACAGTGGAACATAGACCTGGGAGTAACCATGTCAATGCAGATGGACTCTCCAGATATTTCTACTTAGAACATGAAGACTCAACTGGTCCAGGTTAGTTTAATGTCCTTGCGTTTGGGGGGGGGGCTTGTGTAGGAAAGTAGGATCTGCTTCTTATGGTTACCCCCACTTTTTGCTGATGTCTCACTGTTTTTGGACTAGTCTGACTGGGATCCTGCTATCCAGGACCCCAGTCTATCTACTTTCTCCCTGGAATTGCTATGTATGTCCTTTAGGTACACTCCAGATTGGATACTGGAGTACCCTTATAAGTCTCTAGTATATGGTACACCATGTACCCAGGGCATAGGTACCCCAGAGGCCTCCCATGGGCTGAAGCATGTATTATGCCACCCATGAGAGGCCATTCAAACTGACACAACAGGCCTGCTACAGCAGCCTGTGTAAGCTGGTGCTTGCACCACTTACTTAGATATAGGATCACTATATCTATCTAAATCACTACACTGGAAAACCTATCAGTCACCCCTATGGCAGGCCTTATCAATCCTGAAGGCAGGGTGCTGGGTTTTACGTGGGAGGGTGCCCCTGCATGAGCAGAGCCCCTCTGCAGCCTTCAGAGACCATTCCCCGGGGTTGTCAGTGATGCAGCCAGACATATAGGTTAAGTTGCATTATAACCTTGCGGTAAATGCTAACTTTAAAACGGCTGCTTAGAAACATGTTGTGTTTGGTGTCAAACACCTTGGAATCATACCTCCACACCAGTAACTGGTGTGGGAGGTATGATTCCACCCTTCTAGAACCACTACTATGGGTCACCGGTCTACCCGGTACCAGCTTTCTCGACCTGGGCAGCACAAAATGGACGCTGCCAGCCACAGACACGATCCTGCTCTCCTGCTGCTGAGCCAAGCTCGAGCAGAGGAAGGCATGACAATAGGCATCCTGTCACAGGGAGGTGTGACCACCTCCCAGACAGGGTTTAGTGTATTGGGGCTGGGTGGGTGCACTCAGAGAGTGCCAGAAAGTCTGCACTGGGGGCACATTTGGTGTCCCTGTGCATAGTCCAGCTCAAACCAGTTCTGGGAGCCATTGGCTCCTGCTCTGGCACGAAACTGGACAAAGGACATGGGTGTAGCCACCCCTCTTTCCTGCCCCTCCCCTAGGAGGGTCCCCAGAATCTTTCCAACCCTTTCCCGTGGGTATAAAGTGGGATACCTGGCTACAGGACTTTAGATTTTACCTGGACAAGATTCTGCTAAGAAGAAACCAAGTACTTCGACTGCCTGCACAATGATTGCACGACTGAAGAATCTCCCTTGGAGTAAAGGAGTTACTCCCCTGCAGTAGCAGGCACCTAAGCGCATCTGACTGGCTTGCTTCTCCAGAGCTCCTGCGGACTCCGAAGACTTCAGCAACACAGGAGGTGGGTTCCCGAATATCCCTGAGGTTGATGTGACCTCTCAGCGATTCTGAGACCAGTATCCCTCGTGGGGACCGTGCAACCCAAACCCCTGTGCACTGCATACATTTGCAAGAGCATATGCTTGTTGGCAATACCTGAGCTTGTGCTTTGGACTCCGTGTAGTCCTGACCCCGAGCAGCATTTGCAATGAAGATATCTGGCCTCCACTCACCGAGTGCTCTGTGGGCTGGTGCTTTGTGAATTTGCTTGAGGTCTCCTCGCGATCCCTGGTCCGTTGGCCTGTGGGTCCTGGCAAAAGTCACCTTGTTTGTTCTTGGGCTTCCCTGGTTGTGCCAGATGTGCCCTGACTCCCCATTGCTTGGAGAGTCCCCTGGACCTTGCTGGTCCACACCGTAACCTGTTTGTCCTTCCTGCATGCGTTGCTTTTGCCAAGACTTGTTGGTGCTCCAGCCGGACACCGACCCCTCAGCACTCGACATCCTTCGTGGGCAGCTCGCCTCCAGGTCCTGGTCATCCTTGACATCTCCTGGTCCTCGTGGCTGCAGAGTCAAGCATCCCTTCTTTGCACGTGAAGCACCCAACATCGGTGGGCATTCGTCTACCGAGCCCTTGGTCACCTGAAGTGACCCAGACTCTGTCCCCTCTGCTTACAGGTTCCTCTCACCTAGAATCCAGGCTTGGATTCCACCGGACACTCTTCGCCTTCCTGGCAGCAGTACTTCTTCGCAACTCTCCATTGAAAACGATGAAGGTTTCCGACACCAGTTGACCCCTATGCACCCGGCTCCTCTGGGATAGGTAACACGGGTACCTCGGTACTCACTGGTGTGTTGGCCCTAGAACCTCTTATGTTCCAAAGGGTTTGCTCGAAGTCCTCGTAGAAGTGTCCTTAAACTATAACTTTAGAACCGCAACTTTCCCATAGAGTTGCACTGAGCACGTGGTCGTGTTTCCTCACTGCACCCGTCCTCCGTGGGTGCCCTGTGTCACTGCCTTGGGTGGTTCCTTGGGGTCCCAGCGATTCTACGTGCTCTAGGCCCTGTGTCTAGTCAAGTCGTGATTGTTATACCATTTTTTTAGTATATGGTTCGGTCTCCTCCTGGAGCCCGCTGTGTATTTTGATACTTACGAATGTTCTATTGATTCAGTGTTGTGTGCTTTGTGCTCTAATCTCGTGTAGAGATTAGTAGAGAGTGTTATATTAATAAATACATATTTTTATATCACTACTGTGTGGTTCTTCTTTCATTTCATCATTCAGGATGTGATATTCTGGTAAAACAAGCTGCTTTACATTTCTTCAAGATTAAGCCTGAAGGCTGCTCACCACAGCTACCACTAGGATAGCTTTCTAAAGGTTATCTTTGACCTCATACATCACAAGGGTCGTGTGGACTGGTACATGGTGCCCACTTTAAATATTGGACAGCATATACCAGGCCACCTTCCCACAGACTGCACTATTTTTGGTCGCATTGCAAATTTTTAATTGCGGTGCCCGGACCGCTGACCAGAGGTCGGTCGGTCCTTAGACCGCAACGGTGTCCGCCCAACATTGTAATTATGCCCATAGTGTATACCCTTTGTCAGAAACAGAAAACAGAAAAAATGTATAGCCATATCCAGAGGAGGGCATAACACACAGCAGTAATGGAAATGCACTATTGAGCCATCTTACTGAACACATTAACGAGACTCTGACCCAATTTAAGATGTTTTTTATGATCTTGGTGAAAATTCTCTTTGCTCATCCCATCAACATTCTGAATCTCTATTAAAATTCTTTGACATAAACATCCCTAATGACTGTGAGTCCAATGATAACAACACAAAATCTCCCTATCAAGCATATGCTCCACCCTTCCCCAATTATCCCTGTCCTTCTTTAACCCTTTTCCTGGCTAGGGGTTTTTGCACAGCAATCAATCAATCAGGATTTGGTAGAGTACACTACTCACCTGTGAGGGTCTCAAGGAGCTGAAGGAGGGGGGTGTGAGCAGCTCCATTGGGTTCATCCCAAGAGCCAGGACTGAGGTCCTTTCTGAATTGGTGCAGTGTCGGGCTTCATCGGAGGTAAAGGGGGAGTTTGTTCCAGTTCTTGGCTGCTAGGTAGGAGAAGGACCTTCCACCTGCTCTGGTCCTGTAGAAGCGAGGGACGGTGGCTGAGGCGAGGTTGGCCGAGCAGAGGTTACTTTTGGGGGCATGGAAGAAGATACGGTCGTTGAGGTATTGGGGTCCGGTGTTGTGGAGGGCTTTGTAGGCATGTGTGAGCAGTTTGAAGGTTGTTCGTCTATCGACAGGGAGCCAGTGGAGGTCATGGAGGTGTTGGGTGATGTGGTCATGTTGTGGGATATCAAGGATGAGTCTGGCTGCGGTGTTCTGGATGGTCTGGAGTTTGCGGAGGAGTTTTTTGTTGACTCTGGCGTAGAGAGCGTTTCCATAGTCCAGTCTGCTGGTGATGAGTGCATGGGTGACGGTTTTCCTGGAGTCAGAGGGGATCCACTTGAATGTCTTGCAAAGTATCCGGAGGGTGTTGAAGCATGTGGAGGATTCAGCGTTTATCTGGTAATTCATGGAGAGTGAGGAGTCGAGTATGATGCCAAGGTTGCGTGTGTGGTTCGTTGGGGTGGGTTGGTTTCCAATGGCAGGGGGCCACCAGGTGTTTTCCCATGCGGAGGGGGTGGAGCTGAGGATGAGGAGTTCCGTTTTCTCTGTGTTGAGCTTCAGGCAGCTGTTGCTCATCCTGGTCGCAAAGGCTTTCATCCCGTTCTTGAAAATTGTACCTGGTGATGTTGGGTTCCTTGGTGAGGGAGAGGATAAGCTGGGTGTCATCGGCGTAGGAGACAATGTTGAGTCCGTGGTTTCTGACAATGGTGGTGAGGGGGGCCATGAAGACGTTGAAGAGTTTGGGGCTGAGGGAGGATCTATGGGGTACTCCGCATCTGATCTCTGTCGGTTCTGAGAGGAAGGGCGGGAGTCTTATTCTCTGTCGGGCACATGCATCAATGTAGGCTTTTGCGATTCCTTAATTGCGATTATTAAGGAATCGCAATTAAGGAATTGCAAAAGCCTATGCATGAAGGAATCGCTGTAAAATTTGCGATTCCCAAACATTTCTTAATTGCGACTCGCAAATTGAGAGTCGCAATTAAGGAATGAATGGGAGATTGCATGCGCAATTTGCGAGTACCAATAGGTACTCGCAAATTGTGCATGCAATTTCAAGGGTGCAAGGGTGTCAAAAGGACACCCTGTGCACCCCTGAAATTGCTCTGTGCACACAGGTTGCGCACACACATGCCCCAAGGGCATGTGTGTGTGTGTAACCTACAACTTTGAAAAATGCACTTTAGAGCATTTTTCAAAGTTTTTGCAAATTACCATCAAGTCCAACTTGATGGTAATTTGCGCCCCCTAGTAGCGAAATCGCTATACTAAAGTGGTTCTTGCATTGCATTTAAGGAATCGCAAATTGCGATTCCTTAAATGCAATTCCAATTTGAGAAATCGCAATTAATTGTGAATTCTCAAATTGCGAGTGCCTTGAACCTTGATGCATCGCAAATGCCCTTTTTGTGGGCGCAAACGGCCGATTTTTGCGAATCGCTCCATTTGCACTCGCAAAAATGGTTGATGCATGTGCCTGTGTGTTCTGCCTGAGAGGAAAGATCATATCCAGTTGAATGCTATTCCTCGGATGCCTGCGTTGTGGAGCCAGGTGGTTAGTGTGTGGTGGGAGACGGTGTTGAAGGCTCCTGATAGGTCCAGGAGGATGAGGGCTGCCCTGTGGCCTTGGTCGAGGAGAGCGCAGATGTCATCAGTGGCAGCGATGAGGGCGGTCTCGGTGCTGTGGTTGCTGTGGAATCCAGATTGAGAGGTGTCTAGAATGCTGTTGGTTTCTATGAAGTGTTCTAGCTGACGGCCTTTTCGATGACTTTGGCAGTGAAGGGGAGCTGGTAGATGGGTCTGAAGTTCTTGAGATTCATTGGGTCTGCGGAGGGCTTCTTTAGGAGGGGGGTGACTTTGGTGTGTTTCCAGTCATCGGGGAATGTGGTGATCTTGAGGGAGCAGTTGATAGTTCAGCATAGCTCGGGTGCGATGGAAGTGGCAGCCCTGTGGAAGATGTGCGGCGGGCAGGCGTCAGTAGGTGCTCCGGAGTGAATGCTCTTCATTGTCTTTAAGGTGTCTTCTGTGGTGAGAGGGCTCCAGGTGAGAAGGGTCTGTTGGATGGCATTGGAGGGGGTGGGGGTTGAGGCGGTATTGTGGTCTTGGTCGTCAAAGTTGTCGCAGAGCGTCTTGATCTAGAGGTGAAAGAAGGAGCTGAGTTTGTTGCAGAGGCCTTGGAAGGGAGAGACGTTGGTTGTTTCGCTGTTGGGTTTGGCGAATTCCTGTATGATGGTGAAGAGTTCCTTGGAGTTGTGGGTGCTGGAGAGGATTCTGTCTAAGATGAAGTTTTTCTTTGTTGATTTGATGAGTTTGTGAAGTGCTGTGATGGCCGCTTTGTAGTCAGAGTGTGCTTCCGGGGTTTTGCTGTTTCTCCACTTCATCAGCATGAGCGCTTGGATTCACGGAGATCCGTGGTGAACCAGTTGGCTTTCTTGTTGTGTCGTCTTGTGGTGTTCTGGAGGGGGGCAAGGGTGTTGGCGCAGTTGGTGATCCATTGGTGGAGGTTGCTTGCCGCTTTGTTGGCATCTGTAGTAGTGGGGGGGAGTGCAGGTGAGGGCGGAGGTGTTCTTTGGAAACTTTGTTCTAGCTTCTGCGTGGGGAGTTGATCGTGCGAATGTGAGAGGTGTGTTTCGTGAAGGAGAAGTGGATGCAGTGGTGGTCTGTCCAGAGCAGGTCCATAGTGTGGCTGAAGCTAATGTTGTTTCCTCCGGTGAAGATGGGGTCGAGTGTGTCCCCTGCTGTGTGAGTGGGGGTAGAGAGAAGTTGCTTCAATCCTATGTTGGTGAGGTTCTCCAGGAGGGCGTGGTGTTGGGATCGTTGTGGTTGTCCAGGTGGAAGTTCAGGTCTCAAAGAAGTATGTAGCCTGTCGAGGCGAGAGCGTGGGGTGCGATGTGGTCTGCAATGATGTTGATGAAGGGAGTGCGGGGTCCAGGAGGTCTGTAGGTGAGTGTTCCGCAGAGCGTCATTCTGGGGTTGGGCTGGATCTGGAAGTGGATATGTTCCATGGGGGGCAAGGTGTCACCCGAGTTGGTGATTGGGAGTCGGAGGGAGCTCTTGTGGACGATGGTGAGGCCTCCTCCTGGGCAGTTGGGGCGGTCTTTCCTCAGGATCTTGCATCCGTCGGGGATGGCGTTTGCGATGTTGGGTGCGGAGCTGGCATTGATCCAGGTCTCTGTGAGGAAGGCGAAGTTGGGCTGGTGAGTGTTGAGGAGGTCCCAGATCTGTGCAGGGAGTGTACATTGAAGAGGATGCAGCTCAGTGGCTTGTGTGCGGTGGCGTCCGGCGAGTCGGAGGCAACTGCCTGGGTCTGGAGGTGGGTGAAGGTGCAGCGGCAGTGTTGGCAGGAGATTGGGCCTTGAGTGTTGCTCGGCGTCAAGAGCTGGCAGTTGTTGTTGCATCCAGGGTTGAGTGCGTGGAGAGTGCTGGGGTCTTACCGGCGGTGGGTAGGGGGACAAGGGTTCCTGGTGCTGGTCGCGGTCAGGTCACGGACGGGCGCAGACGGGCTTGCCTTTGGCACACCAGCGGCGCACTCGCTGTGGGCAGCTGCCATTAATTATCTGGAGCCATTTGTGCTGGAGCTTTTCTTTTTAAAGTAAGCATTAGGTTGTTTAAACACGTACATGTTTGGTATGTTAGTAAATCCATGCAAATTGTGTGTAATTTTGTAGACTATGTATTGGTGCTAACCCCACATCAATATCTAATTGCAGCTGGGACAGAAATGCTGAACAAATTGTTACATTTCTCAAATGGGCACTAATAAATCACTACATGCTAAACAAGGAAATGTGGACCTGAATGTCTGGAGTATTTATGGGTTTTCCTAGGTAATGTAGTCTGCTTAATCATTTATGTAATATTAGTACAAATCACTATGAGCCCGATTTAGAAGTTTAGCGGAAAGCCATCCAACAGCTTGTCGGAGGCTTTCCACCCGGCATAGATGGTTCCCCTCCGAACTGCCGTATTATAATGATGGTGGTCAGAGGGAAACCCGTGGGGGGATTCCTGCTGCTCTTCCGACGAGTTCAAAGAGCCCGTCGGAGTGTCAGAATGACACATAATCCCATAATGATGGCGGAGTCAGCCTCGGCTCGGCCATTGGGATTATGATGTCACTTTCCCACAGCCTTTACATGTCAGCCTTTCTGACATGAAAAGGCTGTCCCAGTGTGACTTTGGGGGCCCCTAGCAGGGACCCCTGCCCCCCTTGCCCTCCATGATGGAGCCTGGGGGGCGACCTGTGGTGCCCTCTAAACATCCATGCACCGATGTTTACATACATTCATTTTTCAATGGCAGCTTGTGCTGGGGGTCTTTTCCGCCCATCACACCAGCTGCCATTGAAAAATGGATGTTTCTGCAGTTGGAATTGCTGATCTATGGCCAGACCATTCCAGTCTGCAGCAGTGTCGGTCAGACGCAAGTCTGACCGACATCGTAATAAGGGCCTAAATTGTGTCAGAATTTCTGTTTATGTTGCACTCTTCATTTGATGACAGATATCAGACTAGGACTATGTGGAAAGGAAAACAAATGTTCCTATTCTGTACTGCCAGCTAGACCACTATTCACTGGATGGCTGGGGGTATGCAGTAATATGTAATTTTCAGCTATTTGTTTCCAAACTACTGTAAATCCCTCCTGTTTCCTTGCACAGGAACATATCCCTGCCAATGTTTGACCAACATCTGTTTTTTTCTGGTCTCCTGAGCACGAGAGTGCAAAACATGTATTGTGTTTTTTTGAGGGTTTGGGGAGCCCACAGGCGAAAAACTGGATGCAGTTCCTTCTGGGATTTTTAAATGCAACTAAAAGCTAAATAGCCTTTTATGGTACCTGCCTTTTGATCACAAGTATCAACCCTGGAATGTACGGAAACCAAGCCCAAGGAAATATTTTCAACATCTACATATCCATTCTGTTGCTGGGTGCCAGGCCGCTCTCACATTTATTGGCTGCCTCTGAGAATACACTCTCTATGACATTTGTCCACTTTTTTGCAGTTTTCTTTCGAAACGGGATAATTCTTTCAATCTCCATCATGCAGAAACATGTCCCCGTCAAGGCTTGACCCACATCTGTGTTGTCTGGTGTCTCTTTGCCATAAGAGTACCAAAAACATATGTTTTTTTCTATGGATTTAGGGTGCCTACAAGTGAAAAACTGGGTGCAGTGCATTTGGGAACTCTGGAAAGCCATGGAGTGAGATATTCTGGTTTAGAGTTCATGTCTTTACATTGTGGGTATCACCTCTGGACTGTATGGAAACATACTACGGCTGTATATTTTCAATATCTAGATACCCTACAGATCTAATACTGTTTGGATTTTTTCTTAGGCAAAAAACTCTTGCTGGGGCTAAGAACTGCGTGTCTGTGCCCCAATAAAAAGACAGACAGAAGATAGGCACAATTGGGGTTTTTATAAAATTAAAAAATACCCAACTGATTTCTGGCTGGGCAGAATTGTGTCTGTATGCCCAAGAAAGGAGTTAGATGGTGTTTGAATTATTTCTTAGAAGAAGAAAAATTCCACAATGTGCTTGCATCCTTGCAGAAGCACAGACACACAGCTCCTTTGTTTCAGAATGGAATTCTTGGACAGAGAAGCATTTTGAAATGAAGGACCTGCATGGAAATGATTCAGAAGTGGGGAGCATAATGTGAAGCACTAGGAAAAATCCTTGTTCACCCCTACCGATCTCCACCTCTTGGTTCGTTTCTTCTCAAGGTGGGGTGTGTGGAAGGATGGAGGTAGAAGCTGGGCTGCTCCTCCAACCCTCCCTCTCACCATTCATTCTCCCTCCATACTAATAGAAAACAGTGGATAAATCTGGTTTGTGGCTGTGGAGAAGCTGCGGACCCCTCCCATAGGTCTACCCACCAGCTCAATTCTTGGATAAACCTGAGAGGGGCTAAATATGGAAAGGCCTCCAAGGCCTTTCCGTATATGTTTTATGTCACTATGAAGCATTTGGCCATTCATTAAGTAGTTTGTCATTGCCCAGAATGGATCAGGAAACCAACCAATGTTCTCACACCACCACCTCCCCAAAGGAAAGGAATGTATCCCCTATTTGAGGGACAAATAAATCAAAAAAATAAAAACCAATGCTGGCCTCTGGAGTTAAAATGAAGTTAACACAAAAAGGTGTCCCAAAGACGTCCTGATGACCGTGCAGGTCCTTCATTTCAACGTCATCAGGAAGTCTTTGGGACACCTTTTTGTGTGTACACATGTAATAAAGACATACAAAGGGTTAAGTCCTTGCCAGAAGAGGAAGTGGCAAAATAAAAGAAATAACCTACAATCCCCTAGTTGACCTTTGTTAAATAGCATTTGTTGCAGCTGATGTTATAAGATAAGAATAATTAATGCTCCGCTTATAAATGCCTAAGCATTTACTGAGGGATTGGCATGCTAGCATTGCAGAGTGCCTAAATTATGTTTACGCTTGAATTAAGAATTGCTATATTTGCCTGAATGAATCAAACAATGGAGTCCTAACTGACTTCTAATCTGGGCATGCTGAATTTCCTCCTAACATGTCACACGTCTGAGGATCATTTTCAACTCAGCCCTGAACTTTGGGTAGACAAATTAATGCAGTCATCAAAGGAACTCTCTCTTGTGGAAAATGCTTTCACTTCTCCGAACTAACCACTGAATTGAGAGAGCTGGCACATGACCTGATCATGGCCAGAACAGACTACTGTCAACAGTCTACAATGGTGTCCCAAAATACTCATCTCTAGATTTTCGAGTCCAAAATAAGGCAGCAAGAATGTGCCTTCAACTATAGAAATGTGTCCACATTAAGCTAGCGCTAACCAATCAATTTAAGATCAAGTTAAAAATATTAAAAGTTATGCACAAAGCATATTAGGGTAAATGACCTAGCTATGTTTAAAAACTGACATTTCTGTACTCTCCTGCCAGAAAGCCTCATTCCCCACTGACGTATCGGGTCAAACAAGGACCATAAATAGACTAAAGTTTTGTGGAAGCCTCTTGAGTGATAAGGCCTGAAATTATGGAACAATCTTAACTCATGCCTGCTTTCGAAGAACGCAACCGATGGTTGAGAAAACTCCTGTAAATTAAACTATTCTAATAAGCTCTGGGGCATATTCTCAAGGAAGTATCGCCGAGTTAATGGCACTTTATCTCAGCCAAAGTCGTGATAAATTCATCGCCCCATTCACAAGCTGGTGCAAACAGCCGATATCACCAGTTAACCTGCGATAGCAGCCGCAAAAAACATCGCCACAGATGACCCCAGCAACTAACGCTAATGATATGCAGAGTAGGTGTTCCCGTGCAAAAGTCCGTGACAACACCACAACGCAACATTCTCAACGACCAGCCAGATCCACGATAAGAACACAAAACATGCGATAAGGCGCGTTAGCAGCAGGAAATTAACACCTGCTCTGACCTGGTGCAAAGTCGGACGACAATCTGCACCAGAAAAGGGAGCCCAGCCCACAGCCACACCTGAAGAACAACAGATGCCATGGAGCTACTCATCATGCAGCTCGGAGCCCCAACAGGGCCACAACATCCACCGCCACCACACCCACACCCCCGCCTCCCCCCGGACCACCACGGAGAAAGCGCAGACAAAGACAGCGGACCTTCAGGAAATGCACCAGCCTCACAGACTTGACACCAGAGAATGTCATTGCCCACTACAGACTCAAAAGGTCAACCATCCTCCGCCTCCTGACCATCATTGCCCACAGGCTGACGGTACCAACACAGCGGACAACCAACATCCCACCTCAGACAAAGCTGCTGGCCGTGCTGCACCTGTTGGCCTCTGGGATATTCCAACCAACAACTGCCAGAGTCGGAGGAGTCTCACAGCCAGCCCTATCCAAGTTCTTCACACCTGTCCTGGATGCCATCACCAGCTTGGTACCCCAGTACCTATACTTCCCCCACACTGCACAGGAACAACTGGAGACCAAGCAAGGCTTCTACGCCATAGCAGGCTTCCCTCACGTGTTGGGGGCAATTGATTGCACACATGTCCTACTTGTGCTCCCTGCCGACACTGCACACAATTACCGCAACAGAAAGCACACGCATTCCATCAATGTGCAGGCAATAGTCGACCACCGGGGACTCTTCACCAATGTCGTCGCAAACTACCCAGGCAGTGTGCATGATTCATACATCTTCCGACAGTCCATCATCAACCGGCGCTTCCAGGATGGCACCTACGGAAATGCAGTGCTCATTGGTAAGTACCAAATGAACACACCACACACCTCAAATCCACAATCATGCAACTCACAACCCTGGGAATGCACATGTTACAAACACACATACAACATGCCCACCCACCAGACACGGCTGCACAATGCACTGCGGAATCCTGGGCTAGCCATGTACATGAGCCATCACCGGCATGGCACCTCAGCCACAAAATAGCAGTATGCGGGGAGAGGTGGGAAGCAGGCATGTGCGAAGGAGGCAAGTGACCCATGAATGAGAATGCACACAATGCCAAGTGTGGCGTGGAAGTGCTGGACAGACTGCAGTATGCAGACCACAGACATATCCATGTCGACATATACTGCTGGTGGTGGTAGTGTTGTGGACAGTGGACGCAACCATGTCACCCCAGCCAGTGGGGAAGGTCTCTGAAATGTAGCCTGTGACGTCCCCCCCTGCAAGCGTGTGCGGAGTGGGCTGGCCCGGCATACGCCAGGCCAGCATCGAGGTGTGAATAAAAAGCACGTAGCCCTGGGCGTGGTTCTCTTCCGGAATGCCCAACGTGTCTGCCAGGGCGGCGCCTCCCACCCCACCATGAGGCCGACACCGTCACCAAGAGTGGTGTCGCTGCGATCCTGTGCGTCCGCCGCAGCCCGGGCCGCTGGACCCCGAACCAGTCCCGCCCGGCCGTGCGCATCCAGGCCTCACTGCTCACCTGCCGACACCGGCATGTCCCCAAGAGGGCCCACCACGTGCCTGTGCTCGCACCAAGCTAGAGGCCCTTGAGCTTGGCAGCCTCCTCAGACCACCACGGCCTCTGCGGGCAAGGCTCGCAGTACTCCTCTGTCGTTGAAGTACTCCACTGGCCTATACAGAGGACAAGTAGGCCACACATTTGGAACTGAGTCTTGATTACACAATGGCAGAGCACACATGGTAATGCAGAGTCTAAATCAGTATACTCCCTTCGCGGTGGTGCCACCAACTCTGTGCATAGCATTCCGACCACACGTGTCTGTGGGCCCTTGCTGAGTGCTGCCTCCGGCCTACACTGCGGTCGAGTAGGACACACAATTGGAACTGGGTCTGGATTTGTCAATTGCAGACTTCATGTCATTGTACAGGCCTCATCGCAGACTGCATCCCTTTCCGGCTCTGGTGCCACTGACTCTGTGCCACGGGAGTCATGGACACTCTCTGGTGGAACTCTGGTGCCACCAGAGTCTATGGCCTGGGGGTCGACTCCATCATCATGTAGCTGATACTGACATCGTGGGGAAAAGGAGACTGTAGCATTCAACTCCTCCATATTGCCTGTTCCTGCTTGCTTCTGCCCTCTGCATCATGCCATGGATGTCCCCCGTAACACTCTGCGACACTCTCCTTGGACATCAATGTGCGCCCGCTCAGTTCACCTGGCCCTACCTCAGTGCATCGCAAGTCACCGTCCCGTGGTGGTGTGCCTGTGCCGGCCGCTGTGCATCCGGGGCCACCGACTCTGTGCAGCTCAAGTCTTGGAACCTTGCTGTTTGTGCTTTGAACTTCTGATTGTCTGATCACTGTTGTAGTTGTTGCCAGCGCCAACCAACCCCTGAGGGGTGGTGTACACTACCCAACTCCCATCCAGCACAGGCGTCCCTGGACGTGTGGCCCTGGCAATAAAAGGTGCAGGGCGCACGTGCCCGTAGCCAGTTCCACGGATAATCTCAGTGTGTCCGTGTGGTCATTATGTATGCATGTGGGCCCCGGGCCATACCACAATACGTTGTGCCATGTACAGCGGGTGCAACCTAGTCACCTCAGGCAGTGGGGTAGACCTGGGACATGTGGCCGTGTCAGACCCCCCTGTGAGCGTGAGGGAGTGGACCTGCGTAAGGCAGTATGGCGTAGGGGTGTGGTCATTCCACAGGTGGCTCTGGGCGAGGTTAAGTTTAGGCCTTGCCAGGGAAGTAACTAATGCGTGTGTCTCAGGTGTAGTGTCGGTGCCACACGTCACGCAAAATTCAATGTTACCATGCAGCATGCGCCAGGAGTACGGGCTCGGCCGAGGGGTAGATGAGGGTGGGCAGGCCCGCTGGGGGTCAAGGATCAGACATGCCAACTGTTGTGTGGGTCGCTATTTCCGCAGCATAAGCCAAAGGTCTAACCTCGGCCTCATGGCGAGTTCAGCCAGGCATGAACTCTACTTCTGTGTCCGCCCTGTCTTTACCATTGCCCTACACACACGTGTCCGTCCACCTTCAGCGCAGGGCATCACTGTGTCGTCGTCAGGCTTGTGGACATGCGCAGACAGGCATGACATTAGTGTGCCGTAGGGGTGCAAGTGATGCAACCGCGCTGCGCACTCTGGTGAATATGCTCGGGGGAGGGAGAAGCGGCATTGAGGCTACGTATTCCACATTGATGCCGCTCATTTGCTACAAGCAGTACATGTCATGCAGGAATCACAAAGTCACACATATCACACACCAATGAACCAGTGAGCCGGCCAACACATCATGCCGAACCAACTATTGACTCATGTCTCTCTGCACTGTCACAGGTGACCAAGGATATGCACTCTGCGCTTGGATGATGACACCCCTCCGAGCCCCGAACACACAGGCCCAGAGGCAGTACAATGCGGCCACAAACGCACCAGGGGCATCGTGGAACGCACATTTGGCGTGTTGAAGTCACGTTTCAGGTGCCTGGACATCACAGGTGGAAGGCTCCTGTACAGCCCAGACATCGTGTGCAAGATGATCGTTGCATGTTGTGTGTTGCACAACATATGTGTACGCAGCAGGGCACCATGGATACATGTGCCAGATGCACCGGACGATGATGATGGGGATGAGGCAGGTGGACCTCAGCCCACTGCAGCCGCAGCAGGATTAGCCCGTAGGAACACCATCATTGATATTTACTTCACATGAGCACGTCACATTGTGGCAGTCCTTGGCAGTATTGGGACAGTACATAATGACCACAGGCAAAGCATGTGCAAATAAATGCATTTGAGGAACACTATCCCTGAGTGCATGTCTCTCATCTGTACAGGCACATCACTCAGACATGTGTGAGTGCGACATGTATTGCTGACATTTTTGTGATTTGTTCATGTGTGGTGGGTGTGTCACCTAAGTGCAGAGAGGCTGTTTAGGGTTTCACATGTTCGAACGGCCAGTTCTGTGTGTAGCAGTTCATAGGGAATCCCACTCTTCGGCGTTTCACATGTGTCCAGATTCATTCCATTTTGGCTGCCATTTGTGTCCTTCAGGTGACAACAGGGCTCCTTTTGGGCTCAGATATGTACTACCATGATGCAGGGATGCCCCCTGTGACTCTGGTCCCACAACATGGACAACATGTACGTATGAGGGAGTCACTGCCCCTACATTCCTCCACGCTCTCGTGATTTGTTGGTCATGGTCATGACCTGTCTGTGTGCAGGGGGGGTTGCTTTCCCTCTGCAATGTGAGGGGGACATGCGGTTTCACTGTGTGTTACATGCATGTTTCGGCATTTGCACAGTTTACATGCGGGCTGCATGTCAATGTACATTGTGTCTGTGGGGAGATGCCTATTTGATGCGGGACGATGCTCATTTGTTCTACGTCACGGATGTGGGGTTGTGCTCGTACATTGTCATCTCCCAGTTTTTTTTTCTCTGCTTTTATTGTGCATTTCCACGCAGGACGCGTGGGTATTGCAGGCCTCTCACTGGTTATCGCTGGTTTTTGTATCGCGATTGGCCTCATCGCTACTATTTTCGCGTTTGTGTTTCGCGTTTTTTCTGCGTCGCGTTAGTTTTAACACGTTCATTTGATGCGTTATCTTGTGTCTATCGCATGGTGCCGCCGTGTTGTGAATACCACGTTAACAAGGAGTTTGTTTTCCCGTGATGGACTGCGATGTGAAGGGTTGCGTTAAGCTACACTTGCGGTAGTTATCACACGTTCTTGTGAATATGCCCCTCTGTGTCTACATTATAATGGTTGAAGAATGTCAGGTTTTTCGCCTTATGCATCTGGCAAGGGTCTAACACTCATGAAGTCAGATCATTGCATTGTCATGTTTATATTTGTTTAGTTCTAGTGTCCTGAAGTGGACCAACTATAAGAAATCCTAAGCAAAGCTCCTTAATAATTACATTTGAAATTTATTTCACTAAGCCCCTACCTGTTTTAATAGTCTTTATTAAATTGCCCTAACTACATGTTGCAGAGTGGGTGTTGCCCCACAATCTTTTTTAATGAATAAATGCTGAGGCTTGAAATAACCAGTGGATGAAATATAAAAACATTAGGTCGTATGAGTTGAAAGTTCGGCAAAATGTTTGTCTGGACTTTTCAATAATAGCTGGGGAGCGTCAAAAGGAAGAATGAACTACCCCCACCCAAAAACCAAAACACAACATACCTTTTACCCCATGGGCATGAGTAGAGGATGCCTTCTCATTATTTAAACCTTAATCACTGCAGCCTCATTGAATGTCTACTTTCTAATTTTATGTTTTTAAAATATTAGGCTCTTTGACAAGTCATTCAAAAGCTTACTAAGTGCTACGTCGTTTGCCCTTTACTTGATTTCTTGCTTTCAAATGAAGTTTTGGGACCTCAGTTAGAGGTCATTAGATGAGCCTACTGAGGTCTAAGATGGAGAAATCTTCCTAGCATATGTAGCCACAGCTGAGATGTGCAAACCATATTTAAAGATATCCACAGTTCCATTGTAGAATTTGTGCCAAATACACAGAATACCGCCTGTCTGCCATTCCCAAACAACATCCGAAACAACATTCTGTCGGCTGGAAGTTTTTTTCAGTTTTGAAGTACAAGCCCAAACATGGTGGTTTGTCTTGAAAAATTAAAAAGATATGCCCCTGGGGAACAGGAGACTGGCTTGCAGGTCATATGGGACATTGTTACTTTTATCTGCAGTAAATGTCAGGCCGTGAATGTCATGATCCACAAGAAATAATTAGCATTAGAAGCTTGCCATAGTTAGGTTGAGCCTTCTTACTCCGTAGAGCTGGCAAACCTATGGTGGTTTCTGGTTACACTGGAAAGTTAGCAGTTTGCTCAACTCTAAATAATATAAGAAGACAGAAAGTCAGCTGATGTTTGGCAGATATCCTATAACTGCCCACCTCTAAGGTCTAAGGGAACCCCTTAGATTCTCCTTCAATTCAATTGTATATTGCGGGGCATATGTACCGAGCAGCATGGGGCACAAGGGTACGCACTAAGCAAGGTTTGCTAAATCTAGATTAATGCAATGCAGCGCAAATCACTGCATTGCGTTAGTCTGCCACAGAGAGGTGATCCATGGGTGGAGCATGGGTGTTCCCACTCATGCAGCCATGGATTCTGGCACGTTCCCAGATTTACCATTACTGGTAGACCTGGAATGCATCAAAATGCTATGCCCCCCCAGGTGAGGCGTAACGAGGGGAAATATCTTTATTTCTCCTCGTTACTTTCTCTTTCTATGTGTGCTGTATTCCGCAGCACACATAGAAAGAGGTAAATGCCTCAGAGGATTGTTTTCATGCAGTAAGGTGTCCCTTCCTGCACAAAAACAATCTTGCTTACAATGCAGACACCCTTGCACCAATGTGCAGAACCTTGTGTGCCAGCACAGGAAAAAGAGAGGGATGCACCATTTAATGTTAAATACAGTGCATTCCTGCCCTTTCCAATCACACAGCGCAGTGCATCAAGGTGACTTTCTGGGGTGCATGATTTTTTGATAAATGTACCCCTGAGTCTGGCATACCTATTCAGCACTACAAGTAATTTGAATTAGGTATTTCTTTGCTGCACTGATTTGTTCTGGGAGGTCAAATGTGGTAGTTGTAAAGATTTTCAGCATATGAAAAAAAGTTGTTCGCATTTCCTCCAGACTTGTAAATGAAGAACCGACTCTATTCTATTGTAGACAAATAGCTAAAGCTTTAATTTAATCAGTCTAAAATGTACTATTATTCATGTAATACATTAAAAATATGCAGTGGGAGCACTATGGGACTAAGTAAAGTAACTAATACAAATCTGAAAATAAAGCTTGACATTTTCTCTTGAACATGCACATTAATTATATTTTAATGAAAAACAAAATTAAATTCATACAGAAATTGCATCTAAATACTTTTGGATATTGATTAAAACAAATCCAAATATGAATTACTCTTGTACAGGCATCTTTATTGGAGCTTAGTAAAAATAATAAAAAGCCTCATTTTCAGTATGATTATTCATACGTGAGACTAGATACCCTGGAGAACAATTTCGTAGGGTACGGCATCAGAAATAATATGGGCCATATTTGTATGTGGGTTGCTTCGTTTTTGCACCATGCAAGGTGGTGCATGCGTGACGCAAACCTAAAATGCGATTTATCAAGCCACACAAGGGCAAACACAACGCAGCACAAATCGCTGCTTATGTTACTCTGCCCCGGGAGGCGTACCATGTGCGTTGATTTGATTTTGAAGCATTCCTAGATTTACCATTACTGGTAGAGCTGGAAATGTGTCAAAATGCTTCCCCTTGCCTGTGGCGGTGTAACAAGGTAAATATCTTAATTTCTCCTTGTTGCTTCCTCTTTCTCTGTGTGCTGCATTATGCAGCACACATAGGTAGAGGGAAGTGCCTCAAGGGATTGTTTTTGTGCAGGAAGGTGCCCCCTGGTGCTAGGGTGCCTGCATTGGTGCTATGCAGCCCATTGTTCACCAGCACTGGGAAAAGGCTGGAAGGCACAGTATTGTGATAAATATGGTGCATTCCTGCCCTTTCCCTGTAACGCAGTGCAGCGATGTGACTTGCTGCGCTGCACATCGTTACTTTTTGATAAAAGTGCCCCAAAGAGTTTATCTAGCCCACACAACATTGGAGTTGCATCTGTTGTATCTATGGGCCTCTTATCTCTAGCCATACTTTTCTAACTGTAATAAATTTTGAGGCACTTACATCTTTGCCTAATAGCCTACTTTATCGCTTTCCTTAGATAACAGTGAGACCCTAAATCATACTAAATAGAGAGGGTGTTCCCTATACAACTCCCTTTATTTTATCATTTATATTTAGGTATGGGAAAAACTAGGAATTTAAAATTACACGCCCCTGGCATGGCACACTTTCAGTATACAGTGAATATTAAAACATCTTTTTCTTTACTGGAGTCCAATATGGAACATCATGATATGGTATCCCAAGATTCTCATTCATCCTTTTCCTCCTGCGCCTCTACAATTTCTTCTAAGTAAATCTCTAAAATACCAACTACTGCTCTGCTAACAACAAACAGAAGGCCAAAAAAGATCCTCCATCACCTGTTAAACTTATTTCCTCTGCCTTTATGGTGCTTCTTCTTGATGAGATCTGCACCTTGAAGCCCTATATGGAGGAAACTAATTCAAAGCTTCAGCGACTGGATGACAAATGGTCTCTGATGGAAAATAGAGTTGCAAACATAGAACATCAGATGCTTTCTATTCAGGATACTGCTCAAGATGTTACTCACCTAAAAGTGGAAGTGTCATATCTTAAGAAAGTTACTGAAGATTTCGAAAATCGCAATAGGCGTAATAATCTTCGCATTTATGGTCTTGCAGTGGAAACTGAGCGTTCTCTACCTATTTCCTTTTTCCAAAATTTTCTCCCAAAACTTTTGGGCATGCCTGTATCCACTAAGCTTAACATACAACGTGCTCATACACTTGGTCATCAATCTCAACATGCAGCCTCATCACAAAAACCTCAGGTGTCATAATAATTTTTCTGGAATATCAGGCTCTATTCACAGATATCAAAGCAGCAAAAACCAAAGGATGTGTCACTTGGTCAGGAAACCTAGCGTATTTTGTTCAAGATTTGGCTAAAGCTACAGCAGACAGATAGAAGAAATTTCTAGGCATGCGACCTGTGTTATGTTCCCTTAGAGCCAGATTTAGTCTTTTCCATCCGTGCTTTTTTAAAGTAACTCACAATAACAAAACAATGACGTACGAAGATCCCGCCATGCTGCAGAAATGTATTGACAACTGTAAAATGGAAACAATGGACACTTCTGAATACCCTTTCACTTGAAGGCTTTATAGAACTTTCTTTTTATGTTTCATGTTGTTGTTTCTATATTTGTAATGTCTAGACTAACCTACAATTTTCCTTCATGCTTTGTTAGTCTTTGAAAGCTATATTTTTATATAAGATAATAATGTATATATTTTTTTCCACTTCTTAGGGAACCCTTGTGTTATGTCATGTCCAGGAAATCTTCCTATTTTAATACCCATATCTACGGTCTGGATGTCTCCCCTCTGGCTGCCTCTGGAACCCAGTTGTTGTCATCTTCCCTTTTGTGGTTGCACCACTCTAGATTATTTTGTCCTGGCATTTGGTATGTCTTTTGTCTTAATTTGTTTCTGTCAGCATTCTTATTTCTTTTATCGTTTTCAAGTTTTCTTTTCTTTATCTGCATTTTCTTTTCTTTCCTTCTATTTCCACACTCTCTCCTATGTTTTGTCTCTCCTATCTTCCGTATTCTTCAGCTTTCTCCTTCTCTTTCAATGTGTTATTTTCTTTTATATTTCTCTTTCTGCTAAGAGATGCATGGTTTCATTTTTTACTCGATTAAACAATTTACCTCATTGTTCTTCTTCACTTATAGAGTACGTGAATTTTACTGCAATTCTTTATTCATTACTTTACCCATTATTACTTGGAATGTAAAAGGGTTAGGTTCACCTATTAAATGACAAAGGGTTCATACTCATTTAGCCAATTTAAATGCTGATATTGCTTTGTTACAGGAAATGCATGATACTGAATTTGAGACTAAAATTATTGTTAGACATTGGGTGGAATATGCATTTTCCTCACCAGGTAATGGAAAACGTAATGTAGTTGTAATTCTGTGTAAAAAGCTTTGGATGTTACCTTGTTATCACAAGAATCAGATCAAGAAGGTCGGTGGCTTCTCGTAAGATTACAATTAAACAAAATACCAATATCTGTTTTTAATATTTATGCACCCACACATCCTGATAAAACATTTTGTCCCTCAATTACACCCAAACCGATGTCTATTTTTCACGACTTATTAGTTTTTGGTGGGTATTGCAATCTGGTAATGGATCCTTTTTTAGATCGCTCCTCCAAGTATTCTTTTGTCCCTTCCTACATTCGCAAACAATTTACCACAGCCATCAAACAAATATCCCTTATTGATGCCGAGAGAATTTGCAACCCCTGTTTACAATAATATACTTTTTTCTCGCCTGTACATTTCTCTCAATCTAGGTTTGATCACATCTTTGTTTCTAACCCCTTATCTCTACACATCTTACGAGCTGAGATAGGCCCCATTTTAATTTCTGATCATGCAATGGTAATTCTAGGTCTAGCCTCCTTCCCCACAAAGTTAGACGTTGGTGCTTCAATACTTTCTTTATTGGATACCTCTCTCACACAATGTTTTGATAGTTTTATAATGGAATTTTTTCTTTGAATGAATCTCCTAACTCATCATTTCCAATTATTTTGGATACTTTCAAAGTTGTATTGAGATTTTATCATTACTTATCTTTCCACCCAAGAAAAATAATTCAAAAAAGCACTGGATTTAATGTAACATATTAAATCCTTAGAACAATTCTACTTCATATCCAAATCTATGACTTGTTAGATAATTTAATTAAGGCCAAATTTGATTTCAATAAACTCTCCACGGGGGAGGCTAATTCTTATTTCCTTAAATCTAGTTCCAGATACTATGGTGGTCAAAGTAAAGCAAGTAAACTCTTAGAAAATTAACTTAAAATTAAAAAGGAACAAAGTTAAATAGAAGCTATTTTAAGAGATGATTCCATACCTCTTTTTAGAGACAATGATATCCTTAATGAATTTACTAAGTTCTATCAAAATCTTTATACACCAGAATTAGATCCTCTACAATCGATAGTAACTCATATCTTTCTTCTATCCATAAGGAATTTGATTTAACTACTGATTTTTCGTCCCTTGATTCTGATATCACAACTTATGATATTTGTACTGTCATTAACTCTATTTAAAAAGGTAAAGCTCTTGGGTCTGATGGTTTTCCTATTGAATTCTACCTTCATTTCTCTAAACAATTAATCCCTAAATTACATCAATTATTTACTTTCTTTGCTTCTTCCAATTCTGCTGTCGGGACATTTCAAGAAGCCTTAATATGCCTTATACCAAAAGATAATAAAGATCATAAGTTATGCAAAAATTATAGACCTGTTTCCTAAGTAAATTCTGATTATAAGAATTTTGCCAATGTTCTGGCATTGCACCTTGATCCTCTCCTCCCCAATTTAATTGGTTGTGAACAAGGTGGTTTTATTAAAGGTAGACAACTCTCTGATAATAAAAGGATTTTCTTAGACGTTCTGAGTAAATCTAAAGCTTATGAACGTTCTTTAGCAGCCATATCCTCGAACTGGTAAACTACATTCATAGAAATTATAATAAAAAAACTCTCTTTTGGAAAGCCTGGAGAGATAAAGGTCTATTATGGACTCATCATTTGATACATAACCACTCAACTATCTCTTTTTCACAGGCTCAATCCATCTTTCACTTTCCTAATTCGTATCAACACAAATTTCAGTCACTGATCTCTTCTATTTCAACCACATACCTTTCACTTTATTCGTTACCCATTTTCCCTCTTCCTATTTCACCTATACCAACATTACTGCTAACTGCCCCTACTGCTTCTCGTATATATACCCACCTTACCTCTCCCCCTGTTGATCAACAAAAATTAAACCTAGAATTACAATGGGAGGCAGATCTTCACACTTCCTTTCCTATTCCCTTGTGGAACAAATTATGGCTTAAAATTCGCAAGACATCACATGCTGCCAACACAACTCAAACACTCTTTTTTATTTATAACTGCCTTCTAATCACTCCTGCTTCTTTAAACATGTTTGATAACGCCACTTCATCGTCTTGTTGGTCCTGTCCTGCATCGATTTCTGATATTAAACTTATTTTATTTGAATGTCCCACCACCTATCAACTTTGGTTACAAGTATGGAAACAAATGAACTCTATTTTTCATACACATATACCATTCTCCTTCACTAATTTATTTTTAGGTAGTCTTTCTGATGATTGGCATTGTTGTACTTTTAATATACAAACTGTAAACTTATAAACTGCTGTCTCATTTCAACAGATTGCAACAAATTGGAAGAATGCTCTACTTATTTCCTTTCAAGCATGGTGGTATCTTGTTTGTTATATTATTAGACTAGATAGAGTGTATACTGTACCAAGATCTCTAACTATTAAATGAAATTCTCTTTGGTCTCCAGTAACCATTTTTTTTAGATTCCTCAGTTTTATAAACGTTCATACATAAACCCTTAACTGATGAAATATCTAAACCGCCTTGAAAATGTTTTTTCTTGTTACAGCTTCCATTCTATTAGTAATATGTTTTGATTTTTGTTTCTCTGATAATATGCACATCTATGATTTCTGTAATTCCACTACTGTTTAAAATTATGCTAGTTTCATTACATGAAAAGTGCTTTTATGTTTGCCCTTTCTATTTTCTTTGTCTCTTCCCCCTTATCCTGTTTTCTACATATAATTGCAAATATGTTCCTGTTCTAACTTATTATTATTCAAATGTTTTCAGTACATTGTTATTACATTATATTGTGAACCTGCTGTTTGTTATTCCCCTTTTTCCTACTTAATAAACTTTACTTTTAAAAATTAAAAAAGAATACATACAGAGCAGCAGTTTTCTATAAATAAAAGTGGCTGCTAACTGGCAATTGCCCCCAAAAAAATTCTGTCTTACATCTTCATGCAGAATTTGCCTTAAACTTGCTGACAGATATGTTCCTCCTTCCACCTTCCACAGATCCTAAAGTGCATAACTCCTGCAAGAGGCGCTCAAGAATAGAAGTAGTTCTCCTCTTAGAAACCTTTGAGATTTTGTCCAATGGAAGAGAATAAATAGGGGAAGCTAAAGGCATAACGCACTTTGAAAAGTTCATCAAAGCTGCTTCATCAGACTTTTCACCTGAGAAAGCCCTTCTGAGTTTCGAGTTTAAGTCTCATATTAGTTTGAAGAGTGCTAGATCTTATGCTATATAGCTTTAGGGGCTAATTGTATTTACTTTGGTATAGCTTGCTGATACACTGGCCCATATATTCCCAGACCAAAAACTAAGGGCCTGATTTAGAGTTTATCAAACAGGGTACTCTGTTGCAAACGTGATGGAGTTCCTTTCTTCCTCCTACATAAACTATTTAGAGTTGGGTGAACGATCGCCTTATCATAAGCAGTAGTTTTACTGGTGGAAAGCTTACTCCAATAGCCTGATGAAGTGCTGACTGTCAGAGTAAAGCAGCGGTTCGCAATCTGTGTGCCGTGGCACCCTGGTGCGCCATCAAAATTAGCCAGGGGTGCCACAAACACCAAGCAAGTAGTTTAGGAACCACTGCATGATTAGACTATTTGTTTTCTTTACATTTACCCTGTGCCTCACTTCAGTGCAAGTGTTAAAACACTTTCTTTTATAATACCACAAAATGAGACTGCCCTTCATGACAATTTACAAAAAACACACAGGTGCAGCCAAGATCCTTCTTTACAAGTAAGTAACTAGGCTTTAAACTTGAGTCAAATATATTCCAGGAGTGAATTGGGACAGGAGCTTGGGGGCAAGAAGAGCATGGAGTTGAGAATTGCACTTCTAATGCTCTACGTGCACTTTGTTCACACACCTCCGATACCAGGGCTGGACATTTCATTGTGCAGTGTTAATCACTACTTTTCTGGCCAGTGACACCACCCATGGGTCCTGATTATAAGTATTGCTTGTGCAGTGAGAAAGGGAAGGACGGAGCCACAGTGCTGCTGGGGTTTTGTAATGGCATATTTTAATGCTGCTCTATTTGCCTATGTAGTTCAGTAATATAGGAAATCATGAAACCGATGTGCTTGTTTTCGGTTTACAGCAATAGTTCTTCTCTAGACAACCCCTTGCAATGAAAACAGGTGTACTGTGGCAGCAGCCACTTTAAATCACTGCTGTTTATATTAAAATGACTTTTTATAGTAGCTGCTTATGTGCCCATAACTGAAAACAGCACATTTTAAGCAAGTTGCAGTGCACGAAAGCAGCTTCTATCTTCATTAAAGCTTCAGGACCTATTAAGTGCATATACTTTATTGAGGAGTCTTGCACAGCTTTTCGTGTTGTAGTTCAGCACTGAAATAACATATAGTTTTTCAATTCAGTACTGAAATGAGACAAGCAGTTGTTAGGGAGTTAGGGGTGCATTGCTGTATGGTAAAATGTAGCATAGGCTGTATGTGCTTTACACCCATCAAAATACTATGGAGGCTTTAAACACACTGATGGAGCAGTAAAAAAAAAAAAAAAAATTCAACCCCTAACAAATTATATAATTAATTAATTAAAAATGTTCGTTTAAATGTATTAATCAACATTGTATATGTGGGAATGGTAATATGCCAATGTATGTGCTAAATAATCTATTAATGAATGTCCGTGTGTCTAATCATAACGTAAGAATAAAAAGCGTACTAAATAAAATAAATGCATGTTTGTGCTTCATAGAAATAAAATGTGTCGTTGCAAAAACAATAGTGATGGTAAGTAAGGAGCAGCTTAAATGTCGCTTTTTGCTAGGTAACAACTAATTGGGGTACGTAGACGGGAGGGAAACGAAAGGGATATTTTTCTCTATTTTAATTATGTTTTATTTGCCTCAAATTAGTGCTTCTAAAGTAGAACCGAGTGGCGAGATAAAATGGCCGCCAGTGGGAAGATGTGCGCAGGCGCAAGGGGACACGTGGTACGGGATGAGATTGAAGAAATCTGGAGCCGCGTGATGTCTCTGAGAGGCTAGGATGCAAGAAATGGTCAAGGCTGGTGTGACCTAATTGAACTGATAGTGTGCCGTGATGATCAGGAGAGAGTCCGTGGGAAAGGAGCCCAAGAGAAAGGACAATGACTGCGGAGTTCTTGAATGTGTCAAAAGAAGATACAAATGGACTGATCGAATCGGATGGAAATGTTTAAGCGTATGGGAAAGGAAATGATCCAAGGACCCTTGAATCCAAGAGAACTTGATTAAAGAATGAATAAGCTGACATGCATGGACCAATGAAAGAAAAGCGTGATATTAATGTTGCAACAGTTAGTTAGCAAAGTTAGAATTGGGGTATAAGAGGGCCTACTCTTAGTGGGAGGGGGTCAGTTGCAGTTGCAGAGAGTTCCAGGGAAGTTCCAGAGAGTTGCAGTTCGAGAGTCGTGGTTGCAGTAGAGGAGACGGGTTGCAGGTAGCTGATGCTGACGAGCTGAAGTTGCTGTTGCGGTCTTAACTTTACAGTTGAGTATGAGAATCAGGCTATTTCTAATCCCAAAGTTAGGTTAGAAACCATTAGGCTAAATTAGGAAGCTAGGCAGGTAACTAAGGTTTTTGGCTTCATGACAAAATTTCCTTTCTGCAATAAATTGATTATGCTTAATAAAATTGTGAATTTAAAATGAATAATTGAATAAAGTCTTAAATCTTTTCATGCTTTTAAAATTATATAAAATTTAAGATTCTTTAAAAACCAAAATGACTCAGTGGTTATTTTCCTAAATGATTGTGACATGAGTAATTGGTTGATTGTGATTCAGCTGGTCTTAATCACTATGAACTAATTTCTTAAATGAATGATTCATCGACAAAACAATGAGCAGGAATATCTTAAGAAATAATTAAAAGAAAGTGACAAATTAAGGTAAATAGATATCCTTGCTCTTCCAGCGGTACACAAATGGTGTTCTCCATTTAGTTCCCATGCTTCTCCTAGGAGTACAGAATTTCATAAAGGTGTAAAAGGAAATCCAGGATGTGTGTGTGTGTGTGTTTAGGCGATGTTTATGGGCCCCATCGTCATGTGAATATGAGAAATATAGTTTGCCCCTGGATGACCTATAAGTAACCTGGGAGGAGGATAGTTTTTATTGTACGCGCTGCATCAGATTTCTTGGTAGCAGAGTTATGGTTTTCTATAGATTAGTTTAGTGATTATTGTTTATTGATTATTGATTATTTGATGACTAACACTATATGTTGAGTCGCGTTATGTTATATGTAAGTTTTCACGCTTCTGGGATGTAGGAAGTGGAACACGTGTGGCAAGAGAAGTCACATGGAATTTGGTACATGGTCTGAATTCATTTTGGTTATAACACAGGTTGTGTTATGTTAGGGTTTTCGGTGTGAAAAGTGTGTAAATGAAATAGCAAATCACGTTTACTTGTGAAACTTTGGCCTTAATTCTCAGGAGCCTAGTCTCCACATGTGTCTTATCCCCAGAGAAACGAGTAAATTGTTTGTTTGAAAGAAGGGTAAGGTAGAGGGAAGTGCTACTTTATCGGCGAAAGTAAATAATTCTGTGGTAGGGTAGAGGTAAGCGCTGCCTACTGGAAAAACAGGATTCTTGTGTAAAAGGACAAAGCTGTCACTTTGTTTAGCGAATCAGACTATGGGATTGTTTATTTGTTGTAACTAACGAAGAAAACTGTAAAAAGAAAAATTGCCGATAAATTTTGTAAAGGAGGGGTAAAGAGTAGAAGTGACGTGAAAAAGTGCCGCGCTAGGATTGGTCAGTGCACTAGTCACGTGAATACAGAGCAGGAGTGACGTAGAAAAGTGCCGCGCTAGGATTGGTTGGTTCGCGGACGGTGGAAATCGTTCTGATTGGTACGTTAGTGTGAATCGCGCTGTAATTGGACGAAGTTCCGTACACAGAAACAGCGTTAGAGTAAAGAGAAAACAAATAGAAAACATGCCATATTACGAGTATGAAAGGGAGAGAACGTCATGGACAACGAAATTAAAGAATTTCTTTAAGAAAGACAAAAAGGTTGTGACTAGAGAGGGACAAGTAATTCCTCCGCCGAAATCAGCAGCTTCACATATGATGCTGAAATATGGATATCATACGTGCATATGGTTGGATAATTGGGTAAAATATACAAAGAATGATGGAGCATTGGCTTTTCCTGAAAATGGTTCTTTTAATGTAGCGATTTTACGGAATTTAAAAGAAAAGATGCTTAAATTGGAACCTAGACCTAGACCGACACAGTTTGAGGCTTTAACAGAATGGGAAGATGAGATGTACGAGAAAGAAAGATTCAGAGGTATGAAAGGTTATGAGTTCGTGCCCGGAAGAATGTGGGGAATGAATCATGAGGACAGAATAAAACGATGGAGATGTGCTAACATGACAGGAGGTTTGTTTCCAGCTTTTACAGTTGAGGAAGGGACTAAGAAAAAACGGACTGAGAAAAAGAAACATTTAGAGAGAGAAAGGTATATGCATGAGAGCGAAACGGATGATGAGTTGCTGGAAGATATATTAAATAAAAATCCACCTCCGTATCAGCAGAATTCTACAGTGGTGACACCAAATGCGCCACCAATAGAAGCTATGCGAAATGAAAGCCCAGAAAAAAGACAAGAAATAAATAGGTCACAAGAACAAATAAGAACTTCCCAAATTGAGGGAATAGAAAATGATAGTGCAAGAGAATTGGCAAGGACAACAAAAGAACTAACTGAGAAAATTAGAGAATTAACAAAGAATATGGAAGCAGTTACCGTACCCGTAACAATAGGTCCAGTAATACCAGTTTTCGAGAATCAGAAAATTGATGAACGATCTTTGGTGATTCCCTTGAGTTCGCAATTCCAAAGAGAAAAGGAAAGAATAGAAACAAGTCCAGGTACGAGCAATTTGACTAGTGTTTACAGACCAAGTCCACCTGAAAATTTGACAGTGAATGAGTGTAGCGGTAGGAAAATGCCTATGGTAACTGAATCTGCAACAGTGACACCTGAAAAGAGTGGAAATTGGACAGAAATAAATAGTACTCCTATAGGTCCGACTCCTGATGAGTTAAATGAGTGGATAAAAGCTTTTAAAATAAAAGAAACGGAAGAAAAACCATTAGATGTGATCAGATTGAAGATTGACATGGAAGAATTAATTCTAGGAACGATTGGTACAGAAAAGATAAAGAATTATCAGGATGATGAAATAATGTTTCTGTGCAAAAGTATAACATGGAGGGCAAAGAATTTACATGACAAACTAGAAGAAGTGGCCGGTGAGATTGGAATAGATTTTGCAAAAGTAAAAACGTTGCAGAAACCATACAGAGTAGATTTTTGTGAAAAAGATATTGAAAATTTGAATACAGCAGGAAGGCTGACACAGATAAAAGAGTTGATTGTTTTGTTGAGAAAATGGGGTGATGTGGACAGATGGAAGGTTAGATGGACAAAGAAGAATGAGAAAAGTGTAGACAAAGGTTCATTGGCTTTTATGATAACAGAAAAGGAACATGTTGTTAAAGAGTACCCTATGAGAGAAACTCCAGGTGGTAGTTATGTGCATGTTCCCTGGACTAGGCAGGACATCCTGTCATTTACAAATGACTTTCCAAAGTTAAGAGAAAAGCCAGTTGAGTGGTACCGACAGGTAGAAAGGTTTGTAAAGGTCTCGAAAGTGTTGTGGATAGATTTGGATGGATTGTTTGACATAGTGGTACCAACGGATCTGTGGTCAGAATGTAAGATTACAGTTGACTGGCCAACTACAGAATATCCAAGAGATCCTAAGACAGGAGCTCCAGGACCAGATGTGATGAAGAAATATGATAAGGTGATTACCTTTTTGAAAAATAAGATTCCTCCAAAAGAGACAGATTGGGTTAAGATTGATAGAACTACACAGGAAAGCAAGGAGAGTGTACATGCATATTATGAGCGATTGTTGTTGGTTTTCAAACAGTATAGTGGTTATGAGGAATTAAGTGAGAAGGATATGAGTCATTTTGTATACCGATTTGTATTTGGTTTAAAACAAGAAATAAGTGATATGATTAAGCAACATATGATAAACTGGCAGAATGCAAGTGTAGATGAGGTGCTGAGGTATGCTAAGTATTGTAGTGATGAAATAGAGAGTAAACAGCGTAAGTTGAAAGAAAAAGCAATGTGGGCACAAGTGAAAGTGGCAGAAAAACAAGAAGCTCAATTGGATAATAATAATGGAAACGAATCAGGACAAAATAAGATGCGACCAAATATAGGTAAAGGAAAAGGACAAGTGAGTCTAGAAGAGGCAAAGAAGAAATGGCCATGTCATAATTGCGGAAAATTGGGGCATTGGAGAAATGAGTGTAAGTTCCCACCTAAACCTAATCCGGAACATCAATCATTAACTCCACAGGTGCAGAATGAGGTAGTTGTTCAACAAAGTCAGGTGCCACAACCACCACTTCCCAACACTGTTAACCAGCAAAGATACAGTACAGAAACAGGATTCTACGGAGGAGAGCAGGTAACACAGTTGCCGAGAGCAGCTAACATTTCCCAGTATTGGTTGCATCAGAGTGAGGATGACCCGGATGAAAGTTTCTGACGGTGCGCAAGAGAGGGGAAAGAGTGCGTGCTTGGCGCAACTCTAGAGGTAGATCAGTCTGGTCCCTTTGTGGATGGAGAAGTGAATGGAGCAAACGTAACATTCCTTGTCGATACTGGAGCTACCCGTTCTACTGTTAGGTCAGTGGAAATTCCGAACCTTCCTCTCTCAGGTGAATGCATCCAAGTGGTAGGAGTTGCCAATCAGCAGATTAAAACCCCACTTACTGAATTGGTAGAAGTAAAAATTGGTTCTTTTAGAAAAATGCATAAATTTGTAGTGTGCGATTGTAGTCCTGTAAATCTTCTAGGTCGTGACCTCTTGTGTAAAATGAATTGCACAATTTATTGTACACCAGATGGAATTGGTTTTCAGACTTCAGACGAAGATGCTTTGTATAAAGTAACTTTGATGAATCAGGAACCTGAAATGAATGGGTTGTTTCCTGCATTTGATGCAGAAAAACTTCCAGAAGAATTAAAAAGTGCAGTGAAAGAAAGTGTGTGGGATTTTACAGGAGAAGACATTGGATTAATGAAAGAAGTTGATCCTGTAAAAGTGACAGTGAAAGAAGGGATAAGTTATCCAAACACGCCACAGTACAAATTAACTCCAGAAATAATTGAAGGAATAACTCCTGTGATAAATAAGATGATTGAACAGGGAATTCTGAAAGAAATCATGAGCAGTCCATGTAATTCACCTATTATGGGACTGAAAAAGCCAAATGGAACATACAGAATAGTACAGGATTTGAGAAAGATCAACAAAATAGTTGTACCATGCTGTCCAATAGTGCCAAACCCTGCAGTGATTCTATATCAAATTCCGCATGAAGCTGAGTGGTACACTGTGATAGATTTGTGTCATGCATTTTTTTCTATTCCTTTGCATCCAGATAGCCAGCCATTATTTGCATTCCGTTTTGGAGAGCGTATTTTGGCATGGTGCCGAATTCCTCAGGGGTATACAGAGAGCCCCTCAATTTTTAATCAGATTCTAAAGAAATCTCTGGAAGATTTAAAAATGCCAGAAAAATCAGTGATGGTGCAGTATATCGATGACCTATTGGTGGCATCGAAAACCAAAGAGGCATGTGTAAGTGACACAATTGCTTTACTGAACCATTTGGAGAAAAGAGGACATAAGGTGTCCCCTTCAAAATTACAGTTTTGTCAGAAAGAAGTCCAGTATTTAGGACATAAAATTGAGAAAGGAGTGCAGAAAATAGCGACAGAAAGAGTAAGAATGATTCAAGGAATGAGAGCACCAATGACTCAAAGAGAGGTAAGAATGTTTTTGGGAATGGTTGGATATTGTCGACAATGGATAAGTGGATTTTCTTTGATTGCAAAACCATTACAAAAATTGACAAAGAAAGATGTAAAAGACCCTTTTGAGTTAAACAAAGAAGAAATGAAATCTTTCAAAGAATTGAAAAAGAAACTGTGTGAGGCCCCTGCATTAGGCATGCCTGATTATGAGAAGGACTTTGAGTTATACTGCAGTGAAAGAGATGGATGTGCATTTTCAGTACTGGTACAAAAACATGGCACCATGAAGAGGCCTATAGCTTACTTTTCAGCTGTTTTAGATCCTATAGCAAAAGCATTGCCTGGATGTTTGAAAGCAGTTGCTGCTACTTGTGTAAGTCTGGAACAAAGTGAAGGTATAGTGATGGGGTATCCACTGAGAGTATATGTTCCCCATTCAGTAGAAATTCTTTTGACAAGAACAAAAACACAGTACATGACACATAGTCGGCTGACTAAGTACGAAAAAGTCATCTTGAGTGCAGAAAATGTGACCATAGATAGATGCATAAATGTAAATCCTTCGACATCATTGCCAGATGAAGAGAGTATAATTGAACAAGATGAAGTAGATCATGATTGTCTGAATGTGCTGGAATATTGCACAAAACCAAGAGCTGACATAAAAGATGAACCGTTAAAGGAATCCGATTATGTCATGTTTGTAGATGGTTCATGTTTACGCACAAAGGAAGGAGTGTTAAGCGCAGCTTATGCAGTATGCACAGTGGCAACTGTAATGGAAGCGTCTTGTCTGAAAGGAGTTAGGTCTGCCCAAGTTGCGGAACTAATTGCTTTGATTCAAGCATGTAAATTGGGGAAAAATGTACGAATCACGATTGTGACCGATAGCCAATATGGTTTCGGCATCGTACATGATTTTGGCCAGATTTGGTCACAAAGAGGATTTTTGACATCTGCAGGAACACCTATCAGAAATGGAGATTATGTTAAAAAACTGCTTGAGGCGATACAGCTGCCTAAACAAATAGCTGTAGTGAAGTGCAAGGCGCATAAGAAAAACGAAGATTACATAGCGGTTGGCAATAATTATGCTGACGAGATCGCTAGATATTGTGCGGAAAACATGGCGTCCCTGAACAGAAATAGAGAAAGGGAGCATGTCTCTTGTCCTTTGCTTTTCACTAATGCAGTCGAAACATGGGATGAAGTAAGGCAGTTACAAGAAACAGCAAGAGATGAGGAAAAGGATTACTGGATTAAAGCAGGATGTAGAAGACAGGAAGATAATGGAGTGTGGGTATACAGAGATGAAAGACCAGTTATGCCTGATAGCATGATTGCAGACATGGCACGGATGTACCATGGGCAAGCTCATATTGGGAGAGATGCAATGATCAGACTTTTTAGACAAACTTGGTACAATCCAAAATTCAGAGCCATTGCTGAAAGTCTTTGTCAAAGATGTCTTATTTGTCAACAATTTAACCCAGGAAGAAAAACAGTAGTGAGTCTAGGAACAATAGGACGAGAAGGAGGTCCATTCACAAGGATACAGATGGATTTTATTGAGATGCCCCCTAGTAACAGATTAAGATATGTTCTGGTGGTCGTCTGTTTGTTCTCTCGTTGGGTGGAGGCATACCCCACAAGAAGGAATGATGGAACAACAGTGGCAAAACTTATGCTACGAGAGTTCATTCCGAGGTATGGTTTTCCAGTCACAGTTGAGACAGATAGAGGAACACATTTTCAAAATGAGTTGATCCAATTGATTTGTGAAGCATTGAGTATTAAACAAAAACTACATTGTGCTTACAGACCCGAAGCTTCTGGGGTAGTAGAGCAGATAAATGGAACAATTAAAAACAGATTAGGAAAAATGTGTCAAGCTACAGGACTCAAATGGCCAGATGCACTGCCTCTTGTTCTGATGACCATCAGAAGCATCCCTGAAAAGAAAACGGGACTCAGTCCTCATGAAATGATCATGGGACGAGCAATGAGACAAGCCCACGTACCAGTCAACAAGTTATTGACAATAACTGATGATCTAATACTGGATTATTGCAAAGGACTGGCTGATGTGGTGCGTTCTGTGTTTCATCAGGTTGGACCGGATGCGACCACTCTTGAAAGAAAACCAGCCCACGACTTGAATCCAGGAGACTGGGTCCGTATTAAAGTCCACAGGAGAAGAAACTGTCTAGTTCCGCGTTGGGATGAGCCAAGACAGGTAATCCTAGTAACAACGACTGCTGTCAAGTGTGCAGGAGTAAAGAACTGGGTTCATGCCAGCCACACAATCAGAATTCCAGAACCTACAGATCGACATGTGAATCGGCGTCTGGAAGTGTGGGATAAAAGTTTAACGGCGGGAACAACCAAGATAAAAGAAAGGGTGCCAGAACTTGAAGATCGACCTGAAAGTCGACATCTGGAGACCCCAACGGAAAACACCTCTAGAGAAGAAGAGGAACAAGAAGAAGAAGAAGAAAGAAATTCAGAAGTTCCAGAACTTGAAGATCGACCTGTAAGTCGACATCTGGAAATATCTGACACAACTTCAGGATCTGATGATTCAGCTGCAAATTGGGAAGAATTCCGAAAGGGAACTTGGGGTTATAAACCAATTAGAGAAGAAACTGAGCAAGAAATTGAGTTAGATGAACAACCAAGTACAAGTTATGGTGGAAATCATTCAGAAACAATATTAATAGATGAAGTAGGGAAAGAAGTACACAAAAAGTTAGAAAATCGAGAAGAACCCCGAGGAGCAATAGGGATAGATAGAAAAACAGGAGAACAGGGAAATTCAGAAGCAGGTAAGGAGGAAAACACCAAATCGGAAGAACCCCGAGGAGGGACAGTGATAAGGGAAAACGAAAAAGAAAAGATAGATCCACCAGTAGGAGATGACGAGATTATAAGTTTCAAAATAAGAGACAATAGTGAGACAGTTGAAACAGAAACAGAAGAAAGTGGAGGAGAGGAAAAAGCAAAGACTGAATCAAGAAAAAGAAATTGGAGGTCGGAAAGAGAAGAAAGAGAGGGTGAGGTAAAAAGGCCAAGAAAAGGAGATAATTGGCCCAACAGCTATGTAAGAAAATTGAGATATAGAATAATAAGAGCAGAAGATGAAGATGCTGAACAAGTAAATGAAGTAACAAGTCAAAAGGGACAAGAAAAACCCAGTGGAAAAAGATTACAAAAGTCCAAAAGGACAAGGAAAATAAATTCAAAATTTAAGTCACCTGAGTGGCTGTATATTGCACTAACAGATTACAAAGGAGAAGAAGAAAACACTCACGAAAACCAGAGACTGAGAAGTCGGATGGGAAAAGGTGAGATGCAACAAAAGGACTGAAGTGAAGACTTAAAGTGCTTCTGCCGGACGTGACAATTTTACTGGATGTGACAAATCACCGGATGTGACAACGAAAGAATTCTGGAGAGAATTAAAGAAAGTACCAAGCAAAGACTTTTTGAAAGCAGAGTGGCGTCTAAGTCATTTTGAGGTGTAGTGACACAATTTTCTGAAAATTTAACAAATAGAAAAAGAAAAATGGAAAATAATGAGAATAGAAGAGATAAATGTGATTTTATAAAGAGATGGTGCAAAATGTGCTGCTTTTGTACAGGGTTATTATTGACCATATGGATAGTTTTAGCAATCACAATTCCTATTAGTGTAGCTGTGATAGAAGCAAAGAATGATACTAAACAAGAAAAAGAAACTAATATTAAAGAACAAGTTGTTTTAAGAAGTAGTGCAGAGTTGCATAAGGATAGGTCAGTAACAGATTTTTCAAAGAATGTTTTTACAAAGTTGTTGTATGAGTACGTAAAAACAATGGAAGTGAGAGATTGTTATGTTTGTATGCAATTGCCTGCATCAGTATCTGAAGGTGTGACTTATCATCACTTACCTTTGACTTATGGAATAACATGTAGTGTAATAGCAAGTTTATTTTATAAAACAGGTAGATTAGAATCTTATTATACTGATATAGATAAGATATTTGCAAACATTCCTGTAGTGCCAGAACTTAACAAAGTAAAACCAGCAAAGGTTTTAGGAGAATTCTTTTTAGAACATAGAAAATTAACGTTAGAAGAAATAGTTAGTAACAACCTTACCTGTGAGTTAAGGAAAGAAGAAAAAGTATTTCTAGACATGGTTGAGGAAAGAAGAATGAAATTTCAAAAAGAAGCAATGAAAGAGGAAGGAAAACGTTTATGGACGTTTGAGGAAGGAAATCATGAAGGGAAAAAGATAAATGCAGCAATGACATTAGACTGGCCGCAAACAGGAAAGTTGTGCATTAGGAGAAATAAGACAGTCTATGACAATTACTTTGTAGGTTCCAGTGTCTGCCATGACAATTATCAAATTCTGGGAGGTTGGGGATTCAAAGGTGGAAAAGATCCAATATTTCCAGGTATCTATTATATTTGTGGGAATAGAGCTTATTACAGGTTACCGGACCATTGGTATGGAACTTGCTATGTAGGCCTGGTCTTTCCAAAAATCTTTCACATGGACAGAGAGGAAAAGGGAACATACAAAATGATTAATGGATTTAAACGTAGAAAGAGGGAAAGTTTTTCAGAAGTTGTAGGAGATATTTTTGGAGCATTGATACCAGCAGTGGGAATATCTTTGAATGCATTTAAAATTCGGAAGTTATCCACAGTAGTAGATCGTTTGTCTACAGATACTGCGGGAGGGTTCTTAATGGTAAATACCGAAATGGTTGCCATGAGAGCTATGGTGATGCAAAATCGGCTTGCCCTTGATATTCTTTTGGCAAAAGAGGGTGGAGTCTGTGGAATGTTGAAAGTCCAACATTGTTGTACTTACATTCCGGATAACAGTGAAAATATACAGAAGTATATTACAAATATTACAAGTCTGCACAAAGAATTAGTCCCACTGGAGGTTGAAAGTGTTTTGGGAAAACTTGGTAGAGGGTTTTCCTCAGTAGCAAATTGGTTAACTAGGATGAGTAAACTAGTAATAGGGAAAGTTATAATAGTAGCAACTATAGTGATATTGTTAGCCATGACATTGAAAATAGTAATAACATGTATAAAGAGAAAAGTAAGACAGAATAAGATAAGAAGAAATAACAGAATAATGAGAGAAAGAGAGAGAGAAATGGGTGAAATAGAGTTGGAGAAAATGAAAGAAAGCATGTATAAAGAGACTAAAAGGCAAGATGAAGAAGAGACAGAGATATGAATAACAGAAAGTAAAGGATGAAAGACATGCTGCCTGAAAAGAAGTATGACTTGGGTTTTATGTGGTGATTTAAAAATCACCAAAGGGGGGATTGATGGAGCAGTAAAAATAAAAAAATTCAACCCCTAACAAATTATATAATTAATTAATTAAAAATGTTCGTTTAAATGTATTAATCAACATTGTATATGTGGGAATGGTAATATGCCAATGTATGTGCTAAATAATCTATTAATGAATGTCCGTGTGTCTAATCATAACGTAAGAATAAAAAGCGTACTAAATAAAATAAATGCATGTTTGTGCTTCATAGAAATAAAATGTGTCGTTGCAAAAACAATAGTGATGGTAAGTAAGGAGCAGCTTAAATGTCGCTTTTGCTAGGTAACAACTAATTGGGGTACGTAGACGGGAGGGAAACGAAAGGGATATTTTTCTCTATTTTAATTATGTTTTATTTGCCTCAAATTAGTGCTTCTAAAGTAGAACCGAGTGGCGAGATAAAATGGCCGCCAGTGGGAAGATGTGCGCAGGCGCAAGGGGACACGTGGTACGGGATGAGATTGAAGAAATCTGGAGCCGCGTGATGTCTCTGAGAGGCTAGGATGCAAGAAATGGTCAAGGCTGGTGTGACCTAATTGAACTGATAGTGTGCCGTGATGATCAGGAGAGAGTCCGTGGGAAAGGAGCCCAAGAGAAAGGACAATGACTGCGGAGTTCTTGAATGTGTCAAAAGAAGATACAAATGGACTGATCGAATCGGATGGAAATGTTTAAGCGTATGGGAAAGGAAATGATCCAAGGACCCTTGAATCCAAGAGAACTTGATTAAAGAATGAATAAGCTGACATGCATGGACCAATGAAAGAAAAGCGTGATATTAATGTTGCAACAGTTAGTTAGCAAAGTTAGAATTGGGGTATAAGAGGGCCTACTCTTAGTGGGAGGGGGTCAGTTGCAGTTGCAGAGAGTTCCAGGGAAGTTCCAGAGAGTTGCAGTTCGAGAGTCGTGGTTGCAGTAGAGGAGACGGGTTGCAGGTAGCTGATGCTGACGAGCTGAAGTTGCTGTTGCGGTCTTAACTTTACAGTTGAGTATGAGAATCAGGCTATTTCTAATCCCAAAGTTAGGTTAGAAACCATTAGGCTAAATTAGGAAGCTAGGCAGGTAACTAAGGTTTTTGGCTTCATGACAAAATTTCCTTTCTGCAATAAATTGATTATGCTTAATAAAATTGTGAATTTAAAATGAATAATTGAATAAAGTCTTAAATCTTTTCATGCTTTTAAAATTATATAAAATTTAAGATTCTTTAAAAACCAAAATGACTCAGTGGTTATTTTCCTAAATGATTGTGACATGAGTAATTGGTTGATTGTGATTCAGCTGGTCTTAATCACTATGAACTAATTTCTTAAATGAATGATTCATCGACAAAACAATGAGCAGGAATATCTTAAGAAATAATTAAAAGAAAGTGACAAATTAAGGTAAATAGATATCCTTGCTCTTCCAGCGGTACACAAATGGTGTTCTCCATTTAGTTCCCATGCTTCTCCTAGGAGTACAGAATTTCATAAAGGTGTAAAAGGAAATCCAGGAGTGTGTGTGTGTGTGTTTAGGCGATGTTTATGGGCCCCATCGTCATGTGAATATGAGAAATATAGTTTGCCCCTGGATGACCTATAAGTAACCTGGGAGGAGGATAGTTTTTATTGTACGCGCTGCATCAGATGCTAGGGACTATAGTGCTGGTTTTTACACTCTGCACTTAACCCCTTCAATGCTCATGACGAGCTCAGCTCGTCATGCTGCGCGGTGGGCGTGTGCGCATGACGAGCTGAGCTCGTCACGACCACGCCCGCGATCGGAATGTCCAGCACCCGAGCGGAATTCCGATTGCGGCGAAGGTGTTAAACTTGGAGCTTCTGCCCCGATTACCTTTCAAATAACTTTTGTTTTGCCTTTTTTTTTAAATCACAAACCTGATCCAAAGTTATTGGAGTGCATTGCAAAAGAATGAGATTATGTTACACATTGATTTTTGTTTATATGTTTTGCGCATATTTTCCCAGATTCTCAAAAACACACCTCTTTAAAGAGCACTACTTCACAATGCAGTAACAGTTTACTTCGACGAGAACCCCATGTCCCTCAAATCAGTCGGTGACACTGCATGGGGCTCTACAGTGGATGGGATAGGATTACATCTGTGAATATAATTTCATCAGCTTCATTCCAATTAATTTTCAGTGAGAAATATGGAAGTACTTCTGAGGACTGGCTTACATCCCCCACCTGCGTAAAAAAAGTAACAATTGGGAACTGCGACCAATGGCCAATATGTCAAGGGAGCCAAGTGTTGCAAAAGTTTGGGAGCCACTGGAGTAATGGCATCAATTCTCCTGCGTTATTTAGGCCCGACCATTTGACGTCTTTTTTTCTGTCCTTAACCACCAGGAAAAATGTTGCTGTGATGAACAGAAAAATGTAAATAATGAGAAGCACTCTTAGTGTAAATCTCCTTGATCGTGGGAGGGTCAATAGTTATTAGTTTTTCAAAAGCAAATTTGTACTTCGTGAGTTTGTTTTTTAAAAACAAAAAGTTTGATGGACAGCCTTCAAAACCGATGGGGGTAGTCCACTAAACATTTGGTATGTTCAGAGCAACCGTTGTAACAGTGGTTCCTTTAAAGGTACAGAAATCACTGCTGGGCCTACAGTGATATTTAAATATGGAGGTCTTCTGTTTGTCAGGATGTCAGACTTAATGTCCTCTGAACCCTTGACAGTAAAGACCACCATAGAATAAATCAGTCTCTTAATAGAGAGTTAATTTCATTTGTACAATATTTCATTGTGCAGTGCTAATCACTACTTTTCTGGCCAGTGACACCACCCATGGGTCCTTATTAGAAGTGTTGCGTGTGCAGTGAGAAGGGGAAGGATGGAGTCACAGTGCTGCAAGGGTATTATTTTGAAACCCAGATAGTGACACTCTTTTACCACCTATTGTGCACACCCATTGCTGAACTATGATCTGTCATTTGGACCAATCCCAATGATGGTCATTTTTTATGTATTTTGATTAACAATCATATGATTTCACATGCAGTTTGCAATACAACTAACCAGGATTACCTGTAGACCAATGAATACATTTTCCATTCATACAATGTCATCAACATAAGCTAAAAGAGAAACTTTGGTACTTTTAAGTATAGAGGGAAAATGTTGTAGATTTTAAAAAATCAAAACAATCTGAAATATATTAATTGAAAAAGTTAGGAGCAAGGACCCAGCCTAGTTTAAAGCTGTCTTGACTAGGATCTTATGACAAATTACATTGTTTTATCTAACTCTGACTCTCACTCAAATTTGTTTATGTAATTTTATCATCATTATTAGACATGACACTCTTGGGTCATAGTACCCCAAACCTTTCCCCTTTACCCCTCCTACTTTGCTGAATACGTTTTGTTGGCTTTTGTACTTTAGCACTGCGTCCAGTGCTAGAAAAGTTGTGCCCACTCCTGAAAACATGACAAAAGTGGCCTACAGCTAATTGGCGCATTTAATTCACTTGTACGTCCCTGGTAAGTGGTACTCCGTGTAGCCAGCACCTGTAAATTAAATGCTACAAGAGGGACTGCAGCACTCATTATGCTACACACTAAATTAGCACTTTAAAACATGTCTAAGGTCTGCCATTGCAGCCTGTAGTACAGTTTTAAACTGCCATTTCGACTCGACAAAATAGCACTTTTTCTAGGCCCACACCTTCTTTTTTTAATACTTATAAGTCACGACTGAGGTAGGTCCTAACATGATATTTAAAAAGTAGGACATGTGTACTTAAGGTTTACATGTCCTGGCAGTGAAAAACTCCTAAAGTCATTTGTCACTGTAGTAAGGTCCTCTTTCCCATTGACTAACACTTGGTTACCTTATTACATTTAATAAGTGCTAACGTTGGATTCTGAGATGGTAGAGATATGCTGTTTAGACTCAAATGAATTGAAATTCAAAATCATCTTTACTGGTGAAGTCAGATTTTAAGTCACAGTTCTGAAAAAAACACTTTTGGAAAGCTAGCATGTTCTTGTCACAACCATTTGTAAATTTGGTCAGTCTCCTGGTCAACATGACTGTGAATGGCTCTGCTTTTGGGGTTTCTGTATTCCTCCCAGACAGAGACACAAAGGGTGATTCGATGTGGTTAGGATGGGCCATCCTGGCAGGATGACTTGGGGTGGAGATGTACCCTGCCAGGCTTACACTTCAAAAGACTATGCCTCCAGCACACACAAAGGAACCTGACACCAGCCTTTTGTCACCCCAGACACTCTGGAGCATTGACAAGGGAAGGGTAGAATTTTTCAGAACTAGAGGTGGGGGTAGGACAGGTAGTCACCCCACAAACAAAATCTGTTACACGGTATAAATATTGGTCACCCAGAACCTCACTTCTGGAACTGTGGAAGACTCAGAAGAAGGAATACCCCGCTGCCCTGCTTCCTGAAGGACTGCCCTGCGGCCCTGCTGCTAGAAGGCCTGCACTTCTGCCCTGCTGCCCAAGGATGGAAGATTGGACCTGTTTCTTGAGCCCATGACCACCATAGTGACTGCAAGGCCTCCTATGTGAGCAACAGGGACAGAGCTCCAGATAGCCTGCAACTAACATGCCTGCTGCTGCTGGTCCCTGCTAGAGCAAACCCTAGCCCCCAAGTGGTGCCCCCCCCCGGGTACTGGACCCTTGTTGTGAGGCTACAGTTGCCTCTTCCTACCAGAAACCAAAATCTGGGATTTAGAACATTTTTCTGCAAATACTGCTCAGAGAACTGACAGGAGACCGGGACCTCCCAACAAGCCGATCAGATGAGGGTGCATGGCCGGTGGGATTGACTTGGCCACAGCTCCTGCTAATTTCTCCACACCAGCAAATTCTCTTCAGTGGGACCTCTCAGCTATGGTATATGGTCTTGTGGATCCCTCTTTGGCTACAGCTTGCAGCCTAGTCCCGCTGGGTGAATTTGAGCTCCAGGAAAACTTCTAAGTCCAAAGGTAGAAATCTTCACCGGGCTCGACGATGACTTGCACCCCAACAACAGAGAGGACCTCCTCAGCCTGAAAATTCAGCTTCTCCTGCTCAGAGCTTTTCCCACTTTTGCCGACAGCTTCACTGAGACTTCCTCCAGCCGCTCCCTGTTTTTAACAACTCGTCTTTGGACACAGCCTGATGCCTTGCCGAACTTAGACCCTACCCTCTCAAGAAGTTTTTCCGAAATCTCTTCTAAGATTGAAGGGAAGACCCAATCCAACCCTTGTACTCATCCACGCTCCATGGTGGTAGGACTTTACTTTTGACTTAGACTCAGTCCTGCACGACCAGATACCCACGGTTTGCACTTTGATCTTTTAGGCACTACTCTTCACTGAATAATGTAAAAATTGATAACTCTGGTGCTACTGATTGGATTTAATATGTTTTGGTGTAATTTTGTTTATTAATATTTACTCTATTTTCCTAAATTGGTGTAGGATTTTTCCTGTGTTGTGTTTTCACTTTATTACTCTTTGTATGCTGTATAAATACTTTACACATTGCCTCTAAGTTAAGCCTGACTGCTTTTGTGCCAAGCTACTAGAGCATGGGTACTCACAAACTTTCTCTCGGGGGCCAAATTTACAGTGTGGTTTGTGGCCGAGGGCCGCACAGGTGGGGGCGGGGTCAGTGGGGGAGGGGGCGGGGCTAGAGCAAAAAAAAAACTATAACCATGAGGTTGAACACAGGCCCCTGCAGCGGACGCCTTCGTCCACTGAGCCACCAGACCGGGCATACACACATCTCTCTCTCTCTCTCTCTCTCTATCTATCTATCTCTCTCTCTCGCTCTGTCTCCTTCCCTCTCTCTATCTCTCCCTCCCTCTCTCTCTCTCCGTCTCCCTCCCTCTCTCTCCGTCTCCCTCCCTCTCTCTCTCTCTCCCTCCCTCTCTCTCTCTATCTCTCTCTCTCTCTCTCCCTCTCTCTCTCTCCCTCTCTGCCTCACTCTCTCTCCCTCCCTCTCTCTCTCTGTCTCACTCACTCTGTTTGTCTCCCTCTCTCTCTTTCTGTCTCCCTCTCTCTGTCTCCCTCCCTCTCTCTGTCTCCCTCCCTCTCTCTGTCTCCCTCCCTCTCTCTCCCTCCCTCCCTCTCTCTCTCCCCCTCCCTCTCTCTCTCTCCCTCCCTCTGTATCCCTCTGTCTGTCTCCCTCCCTCTGTCTCCCTCTATCTGTCTCCCTCCCTCTGTCTGTCGCCCTCCTCCCTGTCTGTCTCCCTCTCTCTGTCTCCTTCCCTCTGTCTCCCTCTGTCTGTCTCCCTCTCCCTCCCTCTGTCTCCCCCTGACTCCCTCTGTCTCCCTCTGTCTCCCTCTGCCTCCCTCTATCTCCCTCTCTCTCTGTCTCCCTCTCTCTGTCTCCCTCCCTCTGTCTGTCTCCCTCTCTCTGTCTCCCTTCCTCTGTCTGTCTGTCTCCCTCGCTCTGTCACGTCACCCCGCGTGTGTGTCAGCCCGGGCTGAGACAGCTTCCCGGGCGCACACACAGCCGCACCCGAGTACTTCACAGCCTCAGGTCTTTAAAGACCATTCACTTGTTAATGAGGCTTTGTTGTATTTCACCTCTTCTTAGCGCCCCTGCATGGAGATGCAGGGCGCTAAAAGAGGTGAAATACAACAAAGCCTCATTAACAAGTGAATGGTTTTTAAAGAATCGCCCGGCCCCCATAGAGCGCTGCTGCAACCGGCGGTGTTTGCTGGCACTTTAAAAAAAAAAAAAGAAGAAAAAACACAGGTAGGTATCTGCAAGGTCCGCGGGCCGCCAAGGAAGACTTGCCGGGCCGCCGCCGGCCCGCGGGCCGTACTATGAGTACCCGTGTACTAGAGGGTTAAGTACAGGTTAATTTAGAGACATTTGTAGTTAATCCTGACAAGGATTGTATTTTTTATTTGAGTAGTGTTTTCACCCCCTCAATGAATAACCCAATTTCTTACATTCATACACTGAATTTTAGGTCAAGTAATGACTGTTTTTTTTCATATCCTTGTCTAATCAATCTTGTTAACAGTTGCGCAGAAGATAACATAAAAATAAATTAGTAATTTTATTTTGGAATTTTCGACCAAGAATTGTTAGTGCCATGAATATGTTAAATGGTGACCGCTAAAAGCGGTCTGTTGTACTCATGGCCCTAGATTTACTAAACTTTCAATCCACGCCTCAAGTGAACTTGCTGTAATGCGTTTCGTGTTAAAGAGAGAGCAGAAATTTGCCATATTTACTGGGATATGGCACACTTCTGCTCTCTCCTTACACTGATACACTTGTAGCAGCCTGGGCTAACACAGACACTCTTGTAACGCAAGGGTGCATGTGTTATGCTCAGAATGCTTCATGTGCAAGAAAAAATACCTTCCTGCACAAAAAATATTTTTAGAGGGGTAATCCTCTTTGCATATGCTGCAAAATACAAAGAGGAAGTAAATAAAGACATTTCTCCTCATTACACCGGTCTCATGTAGGCACACTATTTTGGCACAGATCCAGATTTACAGATTTTAGTAAATCAAGGTTTGTGTCAAAATACATGGGCGGATGCATGAGAATGGCCATTGTCCACCCATGTAACGCCTCCCTGATGTAAAGTAATGTAAAGCTGGGCAAAGCGAGGCCTTGTTTTGTTTTCTTTTTTTGTTAACAGAATCATGCAAATCCATGCAAATAGGGTTTTGCATGGCTTTCTAAATTCCAAAATTAATTTTGCGTCATGCCTGCGCACCTCTTACAAAAATGTTTAGTAAATCTGGGCATGGATGTGGCTTCTTCACATTCTTTGTATTGGCTTCTTTAGAGGGTTAATAGGGCAATCAGTAACAGCGTTCAGTGTGTTTTAAAAAATGTATGGTCTCTTCATTTTATGTGATTTTGGTGCATGAATTAGCCTCAGTAGTCTTGTTAGTGGGAAAGACATATACAGTGCGTTTCACTAAATTGCATTATGAGGAAACAACTTTGCTATTTCTGTGACATAAAGTTTACATATGGAGAAAGGGCAACAGAGAATATATCACCAAGGACACACTTCCACTCTACCAATCACAAAAACATGATTCATTATTCGTGTATTGCCAGTGGACAATCTTTGCTCTGGCACCAAAAATATTCAAGTTCATGGGTTTATCATTGGAGGACCTATCTTCATAAATGAATAAGAGGCAGGGAAGCCGAAATACATTGGCCCACTTTTAAGAAGTATTTGCCTCATCACATAGTGATGAAAAGCAGTGCATTGGTATTTACTTTCCATTAAAAAGGGTATATTGAGATGGAAAGGTGCCTTTTTCTCAGCGCAAAATGCACTTTGTGCTGCTTTACCTCCATCTAGATGGTGTTACTTGAGCAGATCAGCACAAATACTGATAGATTTTGCTGCAAAACCCAATCTAATAGGATATTAAGACCTGGCTGTGCGGCAAAAACGAATGCCTCCTTGAAGTAGGCATTTTGAAAGAAAAATGTGTTCATTCTCCTAAAAACCCACATATTACATGTGTACTGAAGTTCGCAGCTCCCATCCAATGCATGGGGCCATTCTGACTTCTTCTAGCACCATGATGCAAGGATGTGCGTCGTGCAGAGCATCAGATTATAGCACTAGTGCAGCGGATGACAGAAGTTAACAGGTCAATCTTAACAGATCAGCATTGTTTTTCCCCTTTGCACAACTCAGCACAGCAAATGTGATTGCTGCGCTGTCTTGATGAAAAGTTAGTAAATCTGTACCCTTGTGTCATGTATGTCCGAAATTTTGGGCATTATAAAGGGTCTGGGTGGTAAAAAGACCTAAAAACCTGAAGTCCCCGAGTCTCATTTACAGAAGGGGGGCATGGCCCCAATTTAACAGTGGGCCACAGCTGGATCTGCTGTCTGAAGCCCTTGATCCGATTTGCACAAGTAACTGGGTTACATTCGTGGATGACGCACACCATGTAGGATGGGTGGTCTGCTGCCACAAATTCTTCCTGACATGTAGGTAAGGCACTTGGCTGGAAAATAGAAGAACCTCCCATGCATAGGGTGAAAACTCCCTACGCTTCAGGGATTTTTTTTATTCTGCAAAGAAACACCCACGTTTTGAAGGGGGGGGGTCATTCTGCAGAACAAAAGGCACTAAGCAGGCTGCAGACTGCCTGGAAATTAGTTTTGAAAAAGCGTACACATCAGACCAGCGGAAGCACTTTCTGCAAAGTGATGCCCTTCAGGCATGTGGGGATTTTTAAAGCAGGACTCCACTGACATGGCATCCTACTGGGTGACTGGTGAATCAGTATCTTAATGTTATGGAAGATTGGGGTACATCTTTGTCTTATTATTTTTCTGTTTTATTATTTTCATCTACACCATGGATCCCTGTGTACATTATACCAAGAGCTCCCAGGTGAGCTGAGCCCACCATGTCTGTGATTGCTTTCAAATAAAGCATTTTTTTATTTTTTTAAATGCAGCCCAGTTTCCTTAAAGGAAAATGGGTTGCATTTCAAAAACAAAACAGGAAATACTTAAGTTTAATTTTTTGTATTCAAGTCTGTTTATTAAAACAGTTTTGCAAGTTTTCTATCACAGTATAACAACATTAAACAAGATTTGGTGTGACATTCTGTTGGTTTCAGAGATTTACATAAGTTTGATGTCTGCATCATTCCTGTGTGTCGTATTACGTATGATCATTATTTGATGCAGTCAATGATATCTTACAATCAACAGGTAGCTATGATAATGTGCATGCGACAATTAACAAAAATGAAAAAAAACGAAAGAGAAGGGAAATTCAGAGAGAAGGAGAGGGGGTGTGAGGTTTTTCCAATGGGGGATCCCAAGTTTCCCCTACTATTTCTAGGGACTAGGTAACGAGCTCCCCACAGTGTCATGCTGAGGTGTCTTATGCGAATCGTCAATATACTGGGTTGGTAAGGCATCCTCGAATGATTGCAGTGCTTGAAGCTTAGGTGGATTAAAGCATGTGTACTCTAATTTGGAAAAATGATCAATTAGAGGTTGCCATGTGCTCATAAATTTAGGTTTAGTGTGTGTTATCTTGGCCGTGAGAAGTTCCATTGCCATGGTGTGCCATAGTCATGTAAACCACAAGGCGATGGGTGGTGCGATCGGTTTCCTCCAATGGAGGGCTATTAACTGTTTTGCAGTTCCGAGCATGTGTGATATAAGGCGCCAGTCTGCATGGGTCATGACAAGAAGCGTCGTAGGACTAATTCCTAAGATGACCACAGTGGGGGTGGTTGGTATAGGGAAGCTTATGACGTTTTTTATGGCTTAGTACTTCTTTCCAGTATAGAGTCAACAAAGGACAGGATCACCATATGTGCAAAAAGTCTCCAACTGCGTTTTGGCAATGCCAGCAGTTGGGTGAGGAAGTGGGGAACATTTTGTGTAGGTGCTGGGGGGTGTAGTACCATCTTGTCATAAGTTTATATGCGGTTTCCCGCTGAGGTATGCTTTTAAAAATTTTGGGCATGTTGCGCCATAGCTGCTCCTATTGCTTTGGGGTTATCTCGTCTGTGTCATCCATTTGCCATCTCGTCTGGTACTTGTGTGGTTTAATCGGAGTGGAGTGTTGCAGCACTTGGTAAGTGCGAGAGATCAAGCCCCACGATCCACTATATGAGCGTACTAGTGTCTCGAAGGGGGTAAAGGGTCGGGTCGCCCCTTGGGTGTTCAATGGTGTATGTAGCCAGTGTCTGATCTGAAACTATTGTAGTCTAGCCTCTTCAGATAAATGGAATTCTTTTTTACACTGCTCAAACGTTTTGAACTTTTCTCCCTCAAAGAGATCCCGGATTATACGACATTCCCCTTCCGTCCATGTCAAGAAGGCGTGTGGTTGCAAGGCCGGGGGGAAGTTTGGGTTACGTGCTAGTGGTGTGTTAGGGGAGGGGAAGGAGGTGAGGCCCCTGGTAACTGCGACCTTGTCCCAGATTTCCAGCACTGTTTTTGTGGGGGTGGCTATATAAGTACTGCGCGGTCGCGATCCCCGAGGGAGCCAGGCTAGGTCCCAAAGTGATCTGCAGGCTACTGCCCGATCCATATGGAGCCAGTAATTCTCGCGCTCCTGAACTACCCATCCCGAGACTTATCGGAGATGTGATTCCCAATACCAATTTAAAATTTTGGGGCATGCTAATCCTCCTCTGTCTCGAGGTATCATAAGGATCTTGTTTGGAAACCTCGGCCGCTCTCCACCCCATATAAAAGTGGTTAGGTCTCGTTGTAAGTGCTGTATGGAGGCTTGCGGTATCGGAGTGGGTAGCGTTTGAAATATATATAATATTTTTGGTAAGGCAGACAATTTAATAGCACTTAGCCTTCCCAGCCATTAGAGCGGTAGTGACTTCTAGTTTCACAAGTCCTCCAACACTGCCCTCCTGTAATCCGGCCAATTTGCCTGCCTCCAAGTAGACAACGTGGGGGTCAGGCGAAGCCCGAGGTATCGTATCGACTGTGTTGCCCATTGAAATGGGGTGAGAGATTGAAATTCCGGGATGTCTTAATTGGGGATTGTCAGGTTCAATATCCGTGACTTAGCAAGATTAATTTTAAGTCCTGAGGCGGCCTCAAATGATTTTAAGATTGTTATCAAAGCCGGCAATGAGGTTTTGGGTTCTGACAAGGTGAGTAATGAATCATCTGCAAATAATGCTATCTTGTGTTCAATGCCCCTGAAAGTGATGCCCTTAATGTCTCCTGATTGCCGAATGGCTATGGCTAATGGCTCGACCGCAAGGGCAAAAAGTAGGGGGGAAAGTGGGCAGCCCTGTCTAGTGCCTCTACGTATGTGTATTGGCTGCGTGACCTGACTGTTTACCTTTACCTGTGCTTGGGGAGAGGTGTATGACACCATGATTCAGGAAACCATTGTAGGCCCTAGACCTATTTTTTGGAGGACCGCCCGTAGGAAGTCCCAATCCATCCGGTCCAATGCTTTTTCAACATCAAGCGATAGTAGACAGGCGGGGATGTCACAATGATGGGACTTCTCTACTAGGTGAGCTAACTGACGCACATTGTCTGTCCCTTGGCACTGGCGAATAAACCTGACTTGGTCAGGTTAAATCAAGCCAGGGAGATATGGTTCTAGGCGATTGGCCAGGATTTTGGTATAAATGTTAGCGTCTGTGTTAAGGAGTGCAATAGGGTGGTAGGATGAGCATAGAGTATGTTCCTTGCCAGGTTTGGGGGTGATGGGCCAGTACTGTCTGTGAGTGAATTAAAGAGTTGCAGCAATTGATCCTGTATCTGTGGGAGGAAAATGCAGTAGAAATGAGCCGGCAGTCCATCTGGACCCGGTGTTTTGCCAACTGGCAAATCGTTCAATGGCCGTTAGAGTTCCCCTAGTGTGATTGGCTCCTCAAGAAGCTACGTGTGTTGTTTGTCTAGGGGGGTCCAAGGGCATTTAGAGAGTAGAGAATGCATCTCATCCGGGTGCAAGGGCCCTCTATCATTTAGGGCAGAGTAAAAAGTGTGAAAAGCTTTAAGTTTGTCCTTTTCCGTTATGGCCCAGGTGTCGTCTACCGTTTTAATTTTAGCAATGTGTGCCTTTGCCTCCCTCCATCTCAGCCTGCGTGCCAAGATAGATCCCACCTTATCCCCCCATCGTAATATCTCTGTTTCAATGCCAGCAGTGTTCTTCCTGCCCTATTTGTCCTGTGCCCTCTCAGTTGACCCCGAAGTATAGCAAGGCGTCCTCTATATGATATAGAGGGTGCTGAATGGTCTAGTTTTTCCAGAGCTTTTATGTCATTGGCCAAATTAGCCTCAACTAATCTCGCTTCTCGACTGCGCGCTATTGCAATGAACGTGATGACTCCTCTGGTAGTTGCCTTGAAGGCGTCCCACAGAGTAGCGCAGGGGGTTTCTGGGAGGTCGTTGGATGTGAAGTAAGGTGTGATGGCTGTCCGTAACTCCGTCACATCTACAGGGTCGCACAGTATATGGGGATGTAGTCGCTATTGAGGGGTAGGGCGGACTAGGCTTGTGTGCCTTTGCAGAAGTAGCTCCAGATGGGCGTGGTCTGAGATGGAGATGTTTTACATAGAGACAGATATCATGTCTCGTACAAGCGAATGGGAGAGGAAAAAATAATCTATGCAGGAAAATGAGCGGTGTACATAGGAATAATAGGAGTAAGCTCGCACATCTGGAGAGTGGTAGCACCAAGCATCTATAAGGCCTAAGTCGGTGAGGGTTCGCTTTAATGCAGCGGACATCGCCCCAGCGCCCTGGAAAGAGCTAGAGCTATGGTCTAGGTCTTGGTCCCATACCAAGTTAAAATCACCACCTAATATTAATTGATTCCCTCCATGTGTTGCTTGATCTCTCAGCAAGTTTCTAAGGAAAAGATCTTGCGCATGGTTGGGTGGGTATATGTTGAAGAGGCTGAGAGGTTGTGCCCCATATTGGATGTCGACTTTGATGTACCGTCCCTCCCTATCTCTGGCTACCCTCGACTTATCCCAACCTTGCACAGTATTGCGACCCCAGCAGTCTTGGTTGAGGAGGATGCCCAGTATTGTGTTGGGTACCTGGGGTGGGTCATGCGTTGTGTATCTGATTGCAGGAGATGTGTCTCCTGCAGAAATATGATATTCGGGTCTTTACTGAGCAAGTAGCGCCAGATCTGGCTCCTTTTATTGGGGGCATTTAGGCCCTTCACATTAAGGGAAAGGATTTTAACACAAGGATTGGTGCCCATTAGTGGAGTAAGGTGTGGTCGCTAGAGATGTAGCATTTGTCTATAAAAAGGCCAATCCCATGTGCCGCCCGCCTCCCTCCCGAAGGTAGCGATCGTAAGTAAGGTTTAGTGTTGCCAGGGGAGGGGGGAGGGTCTGGATGGATCCATGAGGATAAAGGCCCGTGCCCTTTCCAGTAAAGAAGAGCCTCAATAAGTTCTGTATTGCATTTATCTCCAGACATGGGGGCAGCCCGATTCAAGTTTGCCTCCCCCTCCCACCCCCATTGTAATGTGAAGGAAAAGAAAAGAGGAGGGAAAAAAGGAAAACTATAACGATAAAAGGCCAACAGGGCCAACAGGTTCCATTCCAGTCCAAGAATGGCCCCAGCGCTGTGGCGTGGTGCGTTCCAGAGAAGTCACTCTCCTAAGGTAGGATTGGGTAGGGCGGGCTAAAGAGAAAGGATACGTCTCAGTTCGAGGTTCTCGTCTCCTGCTGCCAGCTTGCGGCCGGGCAAGGGGGGGGCCCCTTCATTACATTCCGGTCTGTATTCGTCGCTGGGTTCTGGACTGAGGTAAGTCTGCTAATAAGAGAAGGTGTCAGAGTTCAGCTGCTAAGTCTGCCTGTGTAGTTGTTCGCAGATGCATAGATTTTAGATGTCGTCCCTCATTGCTTGTGACAAGCGCGCTAAGCTATTGGCATGCTCACTGTATGCTGGTGTGCATAGTTCGAGTACTTCCGGTGAACAAACTAAGTTATTCAGAGGCCGCGGAGGAAGGGGTGGGTGACTTTCCATCTTCCATAGTTCAGAGGTGTTTTATGATGTAATAGTAGAAGTAGGGTTTTTAGAGAGGAAGCTTGGCGCTCAAGCTGATATGCGGTGTGTGTGTCATACTGCGAGTGAGGACGGTGCCACCTGGTCGGAGGAGATACCCTGTAACCCCCGTAATTGTGTAAGTCGTGAAACTCACACCAGAAATGTGAACAAAATCCTGGGCACACGTTATGAGGATAACTTACTAGTAGAAATGTCTCGTATAATCTCTAATTCTTAATGGTCAACACCAGAGTGATTTTATAGAAGTATTTATTTGAGCAACCACTTCAAGAAAAACAAACCAGCCGACACGTGTTTCGTCACACGAGGGAGTTATCCCGTGACTCTTCAGGGCTGAAAAAAATGTTGTAGTCAAAGACACAACGGTGGAAATGACGTAATTGAATATGAGACACCTGCCAGGGTGGAGAATTGCAAAGTGCCGGTGCCTCTTGGTTAGACTATTCAAGCGGGTAATGCCTTGATGGGGAATCCGATTGTGACGCCCTGGGAACTGAATATCGCTGATAGAAAATGAACTCGACAGGGTGACGTCAAGCATATGGGAGAAAGTAGGATGAAGTTCGCTGTCGGAAAGCCAACGATACCAGTGTCTGACATCCGTCCTTGCCCGATACAGAGTCGGACGGCCTACCCGCCTCCCGCACACCCTGGGACAGCGAACTTCATCCTAACCAAGAGGCACCGGCACTTTGCAATTCTCCACCCTGGCAGGTGTCTCATATTCAATTACGTCATTTCCACCGTTGTGTCTTTGACTACAAAATTTTTTTCAGCCCTGAAGATTCACGGGATAACTCCCTCGTGTGATGAAACACGTGTCGGCTGGTTTGTTTTTCTTGAAGTGGTTGCTCAAATAAATACTTCTATAAAATCACTCTGGTGTTGACCATTAAGAATTAGAGATTATACGAGACATTTCTACTAGTAAGTTATCCTCATAACGTGTGCCCAGGATTTTGTTCACGTTCATGTTTTATGATGTCTTGCTTGGTTTGGGCGTAGGACTGTTCCCTGGCCCGGGCCCCCCGTCGCGGCCTGAAAACCGCGGATCACCCCAAGCGTGCAGATTCTCCAACTGAGGGGTGCAGGGGAGAGGGGCTGGCCTCCCTGAAAGGCACGGTGAGTTGCAGGAGTTGTTTGGCTTCCTGTAGGGAACGCATTACTCAGCGTTTGCCCTCCCAAGTGAGGATTAGTGCAAAGGAGTGGCCCCATTGATATTTAATGTCCAGATCGGGTAGCTTATCCGTGATTGGTTTGAAGTCCCTGCGCCGTCGCAACGTTACTGGGGCTATGTCTTGATAGAGTTGGATATTGTATCCCTTGTGCATTATCTCTGACTTGCTTAGAAAGGCTTTTAATATTGCTTCTTTTTCCGTGAAGAAATGTACCCTTGTTAGGATATCTGGCACAAGACCCGGACGGCCCAGAGGAACAGCTACTCGATGCACTCTATCCAAGGCAGGTGGGGAGGCGGCGTCATCCCCTCTAATCTCATTGAGTAGTCCTGCTGTGAACACCATAATATCTGAGCCCTCTGCTCCTTTAGGAACACCTCTGATTCGGAGGTTGTTTCTCCTGCTCCTGTTTTCTAAATCCTCCTGTTTTATCTGGAGCTCAATATGTTGTTCTTCCAATGCAGCCATTCACTTTCAGAAGTTCTCCTGCTCTTCTGTCTGAATATCTACAGTGCATTCTAAGTCATCGACTCGTTCCCCAATCTCAGTGATATCTCTCTTCAGTTCTTTGAGGCATGATTCAAAATCGGTTTTGAGAGATCCAATCTCTGATTTAATTTCTTGAAGGAAGGTGTTCATGCAGGCTTGTGTGATCGGGTTGATTGATTCTTCTGACAAGGATGTCATGGGAGCAGGAGTCGGGGGCCAGATTTGTGCCACAGGAAAGTAACTGGGTTATCTTTGGTCAGGCTTTGAGTGGTGTCTTTACCCGCTTTGGTGTGCGGCATGTTCCATAGATGGCGCCCCCTTTCAAGTACCACCAGGTCACCTTCACAGCCTCCAGGCGTCTCCGTTACAGCCCTCGGTGTCACCAACAGGCAGCGATTAGTGTGGTCCTCCAGCTACGTGATGTACCCTGGTCAGAGGTTGCAAGGGCCCATTCTATTTTGAGTGTGCTGGGGCCTGGTAGGGTTTCATGCTTCAGCTACTAAGAGGGGCCCAAAACAGGAGGGAAGAGCCCCGCTGTTACTAGCAATGCGCTGGTGGTGTTCAGGGTGAGGCAGGCTCAGGCAGGGAGCCACAAAGCATTGCTGAGATTGCCGGGAGGGTTGGATCTCCATCTGTGGTAGAGTGGAGGGCCCATGCCGTGCCCCAGATGCTAAAGGGGAGACAGGGGGAAAGCCTTGTCCACTTCCTGATTCCACCGTTGAATCCCCGGTGTTTAAAGGTGCGATCAGTGCTCAGGTGAATATACTCTCCTATGTAAAGGCCCAGGCTGATGGACTTGGCGGCAGGCCCAAAGTGCTGGCAAGCAGTGCACTAACAGATGTGGGGGTGCAATCCCACTGCACGAACTAGCAGCCGATCACCTCTCACTTTTTCCGGGTGAGCAGCTTTCCGCAGTGTGTCCCTGTCCCCCGAAGTTCCAAGTCTCCTAGATCGCCCCTCTTTCGGGCGAGATCCCAGGCCTAGCACCACACCTCACCCCCTGGGGGTCCCTCATGTCCCACCGCGCTCAACGCAGGCTCAATCTCCCAGCGGTAAATGACGCAGTTCTATGGGGCGATGACTGTTATGGCCCCTATCAAGAGGAGTGCTGCCTCGCTAGGATCAGCAGTTTTGAGCTGGGCCTTCAGGGCGGTCCAGAGAGTACCCAGATGCCGGTTCCAGACAGCTGGCAGGGGGGTTTTAATTTCCAATATCCGATCCCGTGGGTGCCTATGTGCACAGCGGAGCCTGTTACGATGCCAATGGCCGCCTAGGTCTCCCCTAGGCCACAGTTCTCCTACCTCGCTTTTAGTAGTCACAGGGCCAGGTTCCTCTCCCAGGTCGGGCACACTGACTCACCGTCAACAGGTACTCACTCGTTGGCGCTTGGATCGCCCTCTGTCGCAGCCTATGCCTCTCGTCCCACTGTAGTCCCGTGGAAGCAGGCCCATAACCCCGTACAAGGCCGCCAACAGACCCCAGGATCTTAGGCTGGAAGTCGCTCGTCTCTGCAGCGGAGGTGCTAGGATCTCTCGGGAGTGCCTCCGCTGCTGGCAGGGATGCGGCCTCGGTTGTTCTGCCCCTCGCAGTCCGCCACGGCAAAGCTATCCGCCCTGTTCAGTGGCGCCGCTACAGATCTCAAAATGGCAGCCGCAGTCTGGTGGCCAATTCAGTCCTGGAGGACCACTGGGGAGCCCGATCGGTGATGATACGTCCCCAGGCTGTCCACTGCCTCCTCAAGTGTGCGAGGAGCCCTCAAGAGGGGCGCCCTGGCATCCCAATGCTGCAGATATGGCTTCAAAAGGCAGCAGGGACACAGAGACCTCCCGGATCACCTCCTACTCCATGCGCTGCTAAGCCACGCCAAGTTTCATTTTTTAAGAGTATGCAGTGGTCTATAGGACCACTTCCAATTCTAAAAAAAATTTGTTAAACATTCTCAAGGTGCCCCTTCCCATTTGTGAATCGCTACCACTACCTTTTAATAGTTGGTAAAAAAATGTATGTTTTGTGATCGTAATTTGGTCGCAAAACCACTGTGATTTGGTAATTAGAAGGGACACTCTAAACACTCCCCTTCCAAATACTGTCTTGCAAAAGCAAACTGCGATTCAGTAGCAAGATACTGAGGGGCCGATTGTGATGTTGGTCGGAAACTCTTCTGACCGATTCGGTTTCAGAGTCTTTTCCGACCAAAGCGAGTTTGGCGGTTCCGAACGACTGAATACGATGCTTCCGAACATCATTTGGAAGCACTCCCATTGACATCAATGGGAGCCTGTGTTCCGTACACGAACACAGGCTCCCATGAGGAAAATGGGTGTCTGGGGAAAACCTTGCACCTTGTCGTGGCACCCCATGGTGCCTGCCACACTGTGCATGGTTTTACAGGGGGGTCCCTTGGTACCCCCACAGACCCCAACCAGAGACCCCAGGATGATGGGTGGCCTGCTAGGGCTCCCCAAAGTCAGATTCCGACAGCCGTTTCGTGTTGGGGAAGGCCGACTCAGAACGGCTGTCAGAATCTGACATTGTGATCGCGCGGTCGGAAACGGTGTCCATAGACCTGTACGAAACGGCTCCGACCGACTCGGGGTCTCCGAGTGCCAATCGGTACCGATTAGGACAGCCTAACGGTTTACTACTATCGTAATTGGTCGGTTGGAAATGTTTCTGAGTCGGTCGGAAACATAGGTTCTGAAACAGTTTAGGAGAATCCTAATGCCGTTCAGAGCCTTTCTGGCCCACATCGCAATCGGCCCCTGAATCTTAATTTGGCTTTTGTACATTTCTGTGAATCGGGCCGTTTGCGACCTCAAAAAATTTATTCATCTGGCTGTCTGTAACTTATGTACTTTGAAACACCTGATTTTGTGCTTGCAAAGTTTGCTATTTTGTGAATCACATTCTTTCAAAATCAGTTCATCCAGTGAGGCCTAAATACTTCATCCTCATATAAAATTGTTTTTAAAAACTGTTCCTTTTAATTCAGTAATATTGTGTACCTTTACTATCTTCAATTTTCTAAATATTCTCTTTCAAATACCCATGAACTCCTACTTCTGACCCCAATAAATACAGCAGCCTCTATCTGTTCAGCGATGGTCTATATTTCTGGTATTATTCATCCATGGTGTAGTCGTCCCTCAAGGTTAACACGATTTCAATAATGTTGCATTTTTTTCCACAGTACAGATTGCAGTGTGTACTTGCCTCCAGGGCCTTTTTTTTATTCTCGCTGCTAAATGTATTGACTGTGTTTGTATATTGTGTAGGCACACTGATAACTATCTATAATTGAGTTTTCATGCCTCTATTTTATAATTCATAAATTCAAGATGTACAAGGAGCTGCTGCTGAATGAATATTGTTTGTATCTTTCATCAGATTTGTATTTAACTGTGTAAATTTCCTAAACGCCCTGCATCCATTTTAGTCGCTCTCAAACGCAAGCACAATGCAGTACAGGCAAAGTTTGTTTCAGTTTTTTGCTTCCTTACACATACATCTGATTAGCTACTGGTTGCTGGCGTCGGCCTTACTATTGATCCAAGCCACTGTTTAACTAATGCCATTCACACCGCGTGAGGTATTCTACCACGAAATAAACAAATCATTTCAGGATGTTTTCAGCAGCAATTTATCCCAGCAAGGGAGAAAGGAAATCGAGAGGTGGAAAAATAAGCATCTGCACAAAATGAGGGACGTTTTACTCGCTTTGAAATAGACGGCACTGTTGGAAAATTTCAAACGTTAGTTTCTCTGGAATGGTTCCGTGGAAAACCATTAGAAACCGAACGAAATGACGTCATGTGTATAATTGTCAGTGTATGTTCAAAAGACAAAGACCCAGTGTCTCTTCCGAAGCTCTAATCATTATTCATATTGATTAAAATACATAAATAAAGTCGCCAATCCGAGTGAGCGACGTCATTCAGGTTGAAAGGTTCAAGAGCACTTGCACACTAAAGACAACTGGAACTATTCCTTACTAGCATGTTCATCAAAGCTATCTAACTTCAAGTTCGCGTCTGGTAATATGTGCGAATATGCGCTGACTTAGGCCGTTTAAACATTGCTTAATTGGTAAAAATATGTTGAGGAGGCCAAAGCTTTTTAAGAAACCCACTACTGGCCCTCGGGTTGCCGAATGCGACGATTCCTGAATACCATGGCTGCATATTCTTGATTCCACCCCATGTTAGTGGTGGCTCGTCAATAGGTCGCCAGGGCACTGACCTGCCATGTGAGACACCACTTAGTGGACCCAACGTCTTTACACATCTTCTGTGCATTTAGTTAGCAGTACCCGTGAAAACATGATGGTCGTGCATGAATATTGCCAGTGCGCAGGTCAGCCATTTCAACTTCTCCTGCTCTGTCAGCAGCTAATGCCAGGGGATGGAGGAGTCCAGAAGGGGCTGAGCCATGACGCTTCTAGAGTGTTGTTTGAGAATATGGTGTTCTGCAGGTGGGTGTTTGGATTGAGCAACTGTAAGGATGTATTTCACCTTTGTCTGCTCACACAGGCCTAAACTATATTATTTATCACACGCGTTCAATCCATGTTATTTAGCAGATATTGTAGGAATGTCTCAGGCAGCCCCAGCATCTCTACAGACGTGGGGCTGCCAGGAATTAGGGCCTGCCTCTGTCAAATGTGGATTTACACAGAACAGTAGAGGAGGGATCCCAAGCACTGTTCCAGCTTCTGATAGGGTGGGCCTATCAAAAGCTGGGACAGGATTGAGATGTCTCTATTTCTTGTACTTTCTGAATGTCTCTTATTAGCAATGTTGTTATCAAAAGTTGCAGTTGTATTTTTTCCCCGCAGAGGGTTCTGATTTGTAAGTATTTCTTTGAGAAATGTTTCTGAGGCTTCCAGTTCCCCTCTTACCCATGTAAAATGGGTATTATATGTTGCATTTTTGTTGGATCTCCTGCACCTGCTTTCAAATTAGCCTTAAATAGTCTCATGGTTTCACTTGTAGTGTACTTTTAAAGTGGTTGTTCAGCGTTGATGTAGAATGCAAGAACACTAGACAGTGACCACCTTGTGGATGGAGTGTGATCCAAAGGCCTGTGATGAAGTGACTCGTGCAGGCAAACTCACTGCCAGATTACAGGTGAATAATAGAATTGAAAACTGCATGGCAATGCGGTAATACGTCATTATGAATGTTAGCAATAATAGGTAAGAAATATGTCTCTTGGGAAAAATGGCAGAAGATCAAATAAATGTTATTCTTATTGATATACAGTACCAACCTATGGAAGGAGATAGTGAGGCAATAAGATATAACTTTTCTATTGGCTTAGAAATCACTTTACTTGTCAACTCTATGATGGAGTGCCATCAAGGTGTTTACATTGTCCCTTGGAAAGATGGCAAGGTGGGCATTTTGATGGATGGCTGCAGGAGTTCCTCATTAATACCATATCTAAAGAAAAGGAAAGACTGGTGTGAATCATCTAACAGCACATTTAAAATGGTGCTAAATCAAAAACTATGGGGCATATTAGCAAGATCGGCGATAATGGGCTTGCTAATATGCGTTATAGAATTCCAATAGAAGCCCAGGTTAGATGTCCTGCACATCTAACCTGGGCTTCTATTGGAATTCTATAACGCATATTAGCAAGCCCATTATCGCCGCTTTAGCGGCAGTTTCCTGCCGCTAAAACGGCTGATAATTTTATCGCCGGTCTTGCTAATATGCCCCTAAATCTTCTGACTGAAGTAAAAGTAAGAGAAAAAAAAAAACTCTGGCGAAAACACAATAAAAGTTAGCTCTGAAGATTTGTGACTTCAGGTCTAAAGTTAGACTTCATGTCAAAAGTTAGACTTCAGGTCTCAAATTAGACTAAAGGTTTGGAATTAGAATTAAGGTATCAAGTTAGACTTCTGGTATAAACTTAGACTTCAAGTCTAAACTTACAATTTAGTTATAAAATTAGGCTTCAGGTCCACATTTACCTTTGTGAATCAGGCCCCTAGGTCCTTGAGAATGAAGTAGATGTGCAGGAACTACAAAAAGTGCTAGCATTCTTCTTTCAAAATAACAGCTCCTCTGTCTCTTCACCTGTCACACTGTGGGATACACAGAAGTTATTCTTCAGAGGCCAAGTGATAAGTTGCATGGCTAAGAAGAATAAAGGCATCAAATCCTCCTTGGACAAGTTTATGCCTGACATTAATTCTCAGAAATTGTGTTCAGGCATTCTAAGGATCCTTTAGCCTTATCAGCACTCAAACAACTTAAATATAACTATAACAAGATAAACAGTAAACGTGTCCACCTTTGGATCCATACACAGAAAGGCAAAACATTATTTTTTCTAAATAAAGCAGGTATATCACTTGAAACCTACCTAAAATTTAAAAGGAAATCCCCCTTAATTGCAAGCATTAAAGATCATGAATGATCAATAAAAACCAAAATGGCCTATATCCTTGGGGTATTTCAGAACACCATGCTGCGTTATGCACCCCCTTGATCTCAACTCCTAAAGAAATATACCTAAAATTCCTCCAAACTCTACAAATAAAAGATCTCTCTGCTTCAGATAGTTTGAACTTAAACAAATCAATAGAAAGAAGAGACATTCAGAATGTGATTCAGTTTTTTCTATCTGGCAAAGCCCCGGACCCAGAGAGTTTACCCATCAATTTCTATAAATCCTTTGTATCTACATCAGTGGACCTGTTAGAACATGTTCTAAACCACTTCGCCTCATCTGGAGTAGCTTCATGCAGCACTGCAGAGGCCACAATTGTGGTCATACCAAAAGAGGGAAAGAATAACTCAGAACCAAAAAATTTCAGACCCATCTTCTTAATTAGTATGGAAGCAAAAATCTACACAAATATACTAGCTACTGTTATATTCCATATAGGTACCATAATATAGGCCTCAGTAATTTCGTTACCCTTCACCTATATTCTTTCCTACATTATACTTGTCGCAGTTTACAGAGACTGACCTTTTACCTAGATACTACACTGCATTCAGAACGCGGGTTTTCCCTAGTTCGAAATCTCATACATTATGCATGAGGATTCTTGGAAGCACAGCAGGACTACCATCTCCTGCATAAAATCTATGTATAAAGTTCATGCCCAACGTCATCCTTATGCCGACACAGTAACACAGCAAGGTAGGACCCCTGGGGAGACTTATGGGTATATATACATCACATCTTGCTAAGATAAGACAGAGGATTCCGAGACTTCCCGGCCGACACACTGACCAGAGACCCTGAGGTTCCTGCATGCAGACACTCCAGCTCGCAGTGGTCTAACATCCCTCGCGGGGTGTCCAACTTGAGACCAAGATGGGGGTCCCACAGTCTCTCACTTCAGGTAATGGGGTTCCCTAAATCCTAGAGGGATTCTTGGCTTAACACCTACACACAGGCTAGGTACATTTAGGTACATCTAGTAAGGGAGACATCGTAGGAGTACGCATCTTTTATCGTGTGTTTTATATACTCGAATGTATTCATGATTATTGTAAGATGGTAGAACTATGCCATCCATTTACCTTTATAGTACTGCTAATCATTTATATCTTATACTGTCTAACAGTTATTGCAGCTCATTTATTTTACACCAAAATAACAACTGTTCAATAAATGCTTATTGAAAACGCCCAGCCTGTTTATTCAGTGTATCTCTCTGAGACAGACTAAGTAAGCACGAGTGACTGAGCGAAAGGTAGTATATTGTTACCACGGTCCTGAGGGATCAGGGTTGTCATGTTCGATGGTTGCCAGGAACTATTCTCTCCTTGGTAAGAGAAGATTCTAGTGGCACTGTGAGCTAGTTGGTACAAAAGGCCAACATACCCGGTGGGGGTGTTCAGAGTCAGTCTGACACCAATCCTACAGTGTATGTTGTCTAAACGCGCAGATCCTGTATACTTTTTATAGGAACTACACGACATGACGCCGCCAACGTTGGTTGGGTATTTATTTAATAGTAGAATCTGAGTAGTTCAGTCGTGCTGTTCTAAGAAATCCCTATTCACAAAACACCAGCGACGTCTGGAGTGGGTGGGCAAAACGCTGCCACAGCTGAGTAGGTGAAATATCCTATTTATTGGCTGTTGGTTAATCAAGCTTGAAGGACACAGTGTTCCTAAAAACTGTGCAAAACACCTTATCTTAGTTCCCTTGGAAAAATTCTTCTTCACTAAAAACAATGACTGAAGATGCAGACAACGTGGAGAGAGTCGTGCAAAATTTGCACCTCTCAGACGAAGAAGAAAATGCAGATGCAATTCACATTGCAGAAAATGTTAGAAATGCAGTCACCCTGAAGCTGCTTGTGCATGGTTTAACACCTAGCGGTGGCATAGTAGCTTTCGTGATTGAGGCACACGAATCATACAGAACAGAGGTATTTTATTCGTGGGTTACATTCCCAGCAGCAAATGCAAGAACAAAAACTTTTCATTTTTACACAGAAGATGAACCACCAGTGGAATATTGTCCGTATGAGGACATTGAGGTTCCACTCACGTACCAGGAACACTTATACTGGTTTAAAGGCACCCTACCCCATACAAGAAGAAGAGTAAGACTCAGCCCGCTCGGAAGAGAAGGAGCAACATGGCCAATATTAGCAGCCTACACACCACATCCTGACATCGAAACAATGCCAGGAACAGACTTACTCATACTTCACAAAGAATTAATAAAACTTTACAGAAACATGACGCAATTCGTCATAAGGACACTTGCAGTCCAGCCAGCAATGGTGACAACAAATACAACTCACTTTCAGAACACAACAACTAAGATTACACCACAAACGTTACACTCAGTAATGGGTAAAATGCCCGCGAAACGTGAACAAATGCCATTCTGGTTAGCTCAGAAAATAACGCAGCTAGAAGCAGTATTCCCAAATACCAGTGCTTATGAAGAACACAGAATGCTGACAATCTGGTTGCCCATGGGGATAACACCACAGATAGAGGATTGTACCTCTTGGGGTACAGTTTTCGCTGCCATATATACCAGAACTCATGGTATGCCATCCTTAGCAGTAATATCAGATGTATTAAGACAATTACAAAATGAGTACGGAGCAGAGCATGCTCTGAACTTAGGGATGAAGTTACTAGGTAACTATGCCCAGGTATCAGCCATAATATTAGCAAATAACAAAGAGGAGGCAGCATCAGTGGCTATCCGCCAACGCCTAAGGGAATTCAGTCCTTTACAACAAGAACACGAACTACCTAATATAATTGAAACTACGTATGCAGAATTAGGCAGGGACAGTTTGGGTGGAAAAGCATTAAAACCACAACTGATGGGTAGTCCCGGGAAGGAGACCTTCTAGCAGACACCTGATTCTTCTAAAGAGAAGTGGGACAATAACAAAAAACAAAAAGTTAAAGAAAACAGATCTCAATCCAGAGGTAGATCTCCTCCACTGGAGCCCTCCGAAAGGAGGTAAAACCTTAGGAATAGGGATAATATAAAAAAACCTGACAGGTATCAGGATACTGATACACGTTCCTCCCGTTCCTTTGAGGGTTCAACGAAAAACTCAGAGAGAGAAGGACGGTCAGACAGACACGAAGAGCGTACAAAATCCAGAGACAAGCAGCACGCTCAAGAATATACTTCCAAAAAAGAAGATAAACCAAAACAAAAACCACAGTTCAAAAAGAAGAAGGTTGCAGGTCTAAAGATCAGACATGCCCAGAATTCTGAGGACTCGACTACTGAACGGGGACTGGGCTCTGACGATGCTAGACAGTGTGGCAGAAGTAACAATAGCTCGCCAGAACCTGATGGAATTTCTGGTGACAGCGGACTTGAATGATTATATCACGGTGGAAACACTTGATAGTAGGGTAAGTGTCCCACATAAATTGTATGAAATAACACTCCAAATGGAGGGGGCAAATGCAGGACAGTTAGAGGTCTCTTTTGGGAGAACCTAACATTTGGCTATGACATTTTATTAGCTGAACAAGATTGGCCGCCAGCATTCGTCATGTATTGCCCTAGGGGAGAAACAGTAATTATACCAGCATTCTCCGACCATGTCCCCAAATATTTAAAATATACATATGCACGGGAGTGGGCGGTAGCCCAAGCCCCTGCATTATACAAAAACCATGTTGGATGGGATGAGGATTCAACCCACCACATAATTCCATTGAAAAATACTCCGACTGCACAAAGGCAGTATCCAATAAAGCAAGAAGCTAAAAAACAGGTCAGGGAGATCTTAGATCAACTTGAGTACCAAGGGGTGATTGAAACTTGCACCTCTCAAATGAATAACCCTTTGTTTCCCGTATCCAAACCAGACAATTCATATTGTTTAGTTTTAGATTACAGACATTTAAACACTTGCACTAAGACATTTGCAGTTCAAAGTGCACACAGTGCCGCATTAATGAATAACATTGTGCGAAACAAATACAAAACAACAATAGATATCTCAAATGGATTTTTCTGCCAAAATATAGTGCCTGAAAGCAGGTATTTAACCGCATTCTCTGCGTTAGGCTCCCAGCGTCAATTTTGTCGACTCCCCCAGGGGTATAAGAATAGCCCAGGGTTGTTTTCGGCTAGGGTAACTGAATTACTTCAAATCTGGATGAGGAGGCATTGTCCTACGTAGATGATATTTATCTGACGGATGATGACCTGGAGGAGCACTTGAACAGAGTAAACACCAAATTCAACTTAAAAAAATCGAAGATTGCCCACCTTAATGTCCTTTTTCTAGGATATGAGCTTGCAAGTGAAGGGAAAAGCCTAGCAGCTAATTTTTGGGAAAAATGTGCGCTGCTCCAACATCCAAAAACATAAAAAATTTACAATCAATCCTGAGATTCCTGAACTTTGGCAGAACATACATTTTGGATTACGCAGAAAGAGTAAAACCTTTCTACGATTTAATAAAACATGAATTCTCAGTTAGACAATGGACATAGGAACACACAGATATCCTTCGTTCCTTACAAACTGACATGATAGCTTCAAAACACTTACAGACACGCGTAAACGTATGCAACTTGGTGATCCGTATAGTTGCAGGTCAATCAGGACACCTACCTAACATATAATGAAGGTGAGACAGTACCAATAGCATACAAATCACATTTCTACACAAACGCTGAGATGCGCTTTGCATCAACTGAAAAAATTCTAACAGCAGTACAAACTGCTGTAGTTAGAGAAAGAGCCCTGGCTCAGGGGAAGCGTATAATTGTCGTTACCCCAGTTCCATCCTTAGAAGCTGCGACAAAGGCAAGCGTTCCCAACGCTAAAGCCTTACATCCAAGATGGATACAATGGGAAAATTCTCTCACTGCAACAGATGTAGAATACAGGTACGACCCAAATCTAAAAACACAAGCATTTCTGCAATACAAACAAGAATATCCTCTACCAAATGAAATAATGCCTCTAGATCAGTATGAATATATAATTTACACTGACGGTTCTGCTCAACCGGCCTTAGGGAGTAAACAGCAATACAGCGCAGCGTGTGCTATCGTTAAAGGACGCATGCAGGATGGAAAGTTTCATCCAAGTTGTACAAAAACACAGTCTCCAGGAGGCTGCACGGCACAGCTAGCAGAACTAAAAGCACTGATACTGGCACTGGTAAATACGGATCGAGAATTCCCCACAATAATCGTGTGTGATTCCTTTTACTGTGTACAGTCATATAATTAATATTTACATCACTGGGGACAGAATGGGTTTAAAGATGCAAAAGGTGGCACAGTTAAGCACAAAACGCTATGGGAACAGGCAGTGGAGTTGAAAAACGAGCTACCAAGGGCTCACGTGATACATACACTGAGTCATCAACATGATGGCGTTCACTTTGAAGGGAATTCATTGGCTGACGAAGCCGCAAGGGGGGCTGTAGGCACGGCTTCCGTAGCTGCAATCACTCATTCAAAAACGAGAATAGACGGTGAGATAATGGTTGCGATTATTGCTACACGCAATAACTCAGCAGTACCGAAAAGATTTCCACTCAAATACTCCTACAAGTTAGATGCAAACAATGTTCCATTTGCTCAAATTCCTGGAGTGGGGGATAGAGTAATACCAAATATGGATCGAAGGTTAGGATTAATTGTAGCAGCACACAAGGGTATAGGCTCTGCACATGCAGGAGTTACAGTGACTGTTTCTCTACTGAAACAACGCTAGTGGTGGCCAGGACTAAGAAAGCAGACTAAGGACTGTGTCCTGAAATGCGACATCTGCCAGCAGATGAAAGGCTCCAACGTAACACTTCCAGGGCAGACACCATTACTAATATCAGACAAACCACTCACATGTGTTTACTTGGACCACTGTGGCCCCTTACAATCTGATGGGGCTTACAAGTATATCATGGTTGCAGTGGATTCCTGCTCTAGGTTCCTATGGGTGTGGCTCCAACGCTCGGCTGATGTTCGAACTGTTATAAAAGATTTGCGAGTCTTCATAGGGACATACGCAATAGGCACATTACATTCTGACCATGGCCCGCATTTACCTCTCAGGCTTACAAGGAAGCCATGTGAGGTTTGAGTGTAGCATTGCGGTACTCCTCTCCGTACCATCCTGAGGGAAAGTCAATCATGGAGAGGAAAAACCGTGACTTAAAGCAGTCTTTAACAGCTAGAGTATTAGGCTCGGGTGAATGTTGGGAAAAACATCTGTATGGAGTTCAGAGGACATTAAATAATCAGTCAAGAAGTTCTCTAGGGGGTGTCACTCCTTATGAGGTCCTATTTGGGACTAGAAGGTGGGTACCTGATCTTGATTGTGAAGGCACAGTGGCGGATGAAAAACCTTTTGACATCCATAAACGTTTGGCTGTTTTACAGGACCTAAATGAATCCAGGGCACTACAAAGTAATGTCCAGGTGAAAAGGACCGCCACTGGGGAAGCAAAAAGTGTCACGGCAAGACCTGTCTGGATCCCTAAAGTTGGGGATATTGTCAGAACCAAAATAGCGGACAAAAAATAATTTGGGCCATCATACAGGAAGCCTGTACCTGTCCTGGCAGTTGAAGGAACAAGAACAGTACTTCTGCCACCTGTTGCCGGTAAAAAGGAGAAAAGGTTTGTCTCAATTGACCTAATCAAACCACATTATGTGGCCGATACTGAGTAGTAGGCCACGTGGACTCCGGAGTAACAGACACCCTCCTCTCACAACTATACAAGAAGTTCAAACAGAAAGACTCATCACGTTTGAAGGGTCACCTGCACGGAATGATGGACTATGCAACAATGCGATGGAACTCGTTCCTCTTGAAACTGAAATTCAAAATGAAAACTCAACTGAAAGACAAATCTCAATTCGACCAAACACGGATATCTACGTCAACATGCCCAACAAGAGCAGGCTACAGTTTCCACAAAACGTGCGGAATTACCGAAAATTGGTCAAACTGCATCTTCATTGACTTTGATACCTTTTCATTGGATCCAAGTGAACCTGAAATGATGCCAGCCCAAAAATCTCGTCTACAGCGATTCAAAGATTTTCTGAACCTTCTTAAAAAGACTTACCTGGTATCACCTTGGGTGGAACTCTGGGTAACTACCGGGATACTTTTCTTTCTTTTCTGGATAGGCCTAGTAACTGTCTTTAGTATGCTTATAAATGGAACTTATCTTCGAGAAAGCTCTGCAGCACAAAAAGTGAATGTGATTCTGAAACCACATCTATCATCACATCGTGAAAAAAGAGACCTATCATCAGTGAACATTACAGCAGTTCCTATATCTGACGGTATAGTGTGGGACAAGGTTGATTACGATATATTTGGCCCGACCGAACTTTTAAAAATACCACATTTATTTAAAATTTCATTAAGTGATATCATTACCTCCAGTACATTTTCTGATGATTGGGATTATGAAACTGTAAATAATATGTTGTCTGATTTAGAAAAATCTGCAGCTTTTTTTAATAATGAAATGTTAGAGGGCACATCAGACTTTGAAACAATGTATTGCTATCAACATTATGGTCATCATTTTCTGCATAAATCTGCTAATCCCAGAAATGTTTTCACATACCACCAATGGGAACATTGCCCAACACCGCCAAAAAGCAGTTCAAAAACATTTGCACAGAAATTTCCGTATTTTTCAGGGTTTAACACATCAGACCCAGCCTCATATTATTATAAGGTTACACCAACATCAGCACAGAAAAATATGTTGACTAACACCAAACAAATTTATTCTGCTTCCTTTATTGCCCGGCTGTCTGTACAGGGTTTTGACTTTTGGAAAGACACCATAGACTTAAAATCTGTCTGGGGTACTAGAGACTGGCAGGTCCAGGGAACAGAGGCACTATTTAGAGCATGCCTTATTCCTCAGCAAATAATGTTTTTGAATGAAACGGTGCAACAAACGACCTGTCTTGGTTTAGCCAGGAACAAAGATTTGAATACACCTCAGATGCCAGCACCATCACACACTGAGGGTAATATAACATCACAAGAAGAGATTACGATAGATGAGATCATGCAATACAATAGATTGGAAGGGATGGTTGATTTGGCCCACAGACACCAATAACTGTCAGGAGAGATTCTTGGGTAAAACCAAAGGATTTAGGATTAACAGGCCAGATCCACGTTATGTACAGAGACAACACCCAGGGGTAGTGACATCTTACAGTGTTGGGAAGTTATGCCTAGATTGGCTAAAGACCTCAACACTTACACATGTGAAACAACACTTATCCTTACTTACAGAGGATGTGGACCTACGGGATTTATTATTAGGTCCTAGGAAGCCACGTCAGAAACGTTTCTATTATGCTGTCTACAATGAGATTTGGAAAATATCACAACAAGAGGCAGTGGAAAGATCACGAGAAATACATCGTATAAATCTAGAGAAAGCTCTAGCAGTGGTCGACAATGGGTTAACGACACTAACTTCCAGGATATATTCTCTAGGCAACATTGTATCTTCTGCTATTGATGTCCATATTACAACAAGGGCAATCACAATTGCGTTCTGCTATGATATTAAGCTGGATGCTGCAATCTTTGCGTGCAGGCTATGTGCCTTGGCGTTTCATAAACAGTACGTCTCTGTTTTCTTCGTACAATCTGACAGAACAAAAGATAGAAATGGCACAAAGGGAAGCAAAATATACAATGCTGCGCATTGAAAAACTGGATAGATTGGCATTTACAGTGGAGGAGTCACCGTCCACGGAATTGTTAATCCATGGCCACATAACTCTTCCGGTCACTACCTTTCAATTCCAATATTGCCTTGAACAAATGCAGGCAGGCAGGTATGAAGAAATGGGTAGGGAATTCATTAAGGAATCTTGGGAATTACCGTACAGATTTCGATGCCGGAGTGGGGAAAAAGAAGTATTTCTAAGCGGTACTAACTGCGAGAATACTTTAAGTGGATCACTTATATGCCAGGATATAATGCTTCATGGGGCCTGTAATGGTTCAGTAACTAACTTAGCCTGTCACTTAAAGGGTGCCTCAGCTGCCGTGATCACTACAGTGTTCAGGCTACTTTCGAATGGGAGTTACTTGATGCTGAATGATCAAGGTTGCTGTGGAATGCTTCCGGGCATCGCATATCTGGTAACTGTGAGTTGCTGTATGCAAGTATTGTTTCCACCAACACATACAGTCAGGGAGACATTGTTATGGCCTTCACTAAATGTTTCATTAATACGGTTTGATGCTTTGAGCAGAATGAAAGCCATGCTTATACAGAAATCTGTGCCCTTAACCTCCACTCGAGAGACCTTTGATCTTCAAGTTGCAAGGTCTTCGGCAGAGATACCGGCACTTATACGTACAAATTGCCCCTTCCATTTCTCAGAAATGGTAAATCGTATCTTTAACATGTCTGATACGACAGGCATCGTCCACCTATTTAAGACCATAGGTTCTGGACTATTAAGCACATTTCAGACGGTCCTCAGAGTTATACCAAACTTTATACATTCCGTATTTGGAAGCATATTTGGAGGGCTGCCGCTGATCCTGTTTCTAATAGCAGGTATCCTGATTGTCGTTTTTCAGCTACGCAATGGATGTCCCAGTCACCAAGGAGATGGAAACAGTACTCCTGGAGCGAAAATACCCTGATCGCATGGTACAACTTCTAGGCACACCTCGCCTAAGGGAACTAAGTGCATCTTGGTTCTTGTCATTTAGACCAGTCTGGATGGACTGCATCTTACCTGTCCTCCGATGCCTGTTTTGCGGAGAAGAATGCATGTTGGATCTCTGTCTGACACTCCCATCATGTGCGCAACCGGACGTTGATGCTTTACAGGACCCGATAACGGCCCATGTTCTGCAGTGTCCCCAGGGTATTCCCATGTTGATGGCGGCATTCCTAGAGCCACCACAGGTAGTATCTGCTCCTGTTGGTATGGACACCGGCTCCTCCTCTGACACCCAGGGCTTGGATGGCGCACAGGCTGCCGCAGCACCGGCTGTGGACAGTACGGAAGATCATCTGTGCTCAATTGACATAATCTGCGAGGTATTACAGGGACCGTCGACTGCGGAGGCAAGCAACAAAAATGTTGCATCTACCAGCCAGGACACATAAACATTTGACTCATTTGGCCCGTTGTGTGCTGGGAAAAAATTTGACTTTTGGAAAACAAACGGAAAATTAGAACTCCATATAAAAATTGACATTCTTTTTGAGCATGTATGGCTTTCAAATGCTTGTAGTAGTTCGGACTATACCTACAGACATATTAGAGCTGTAGCTTAAGTGTCAATTTCTAATATTTTCTCTTTTTTAACACTTTTTAGAACCCCTTTTTAACAATTTTTAAAACTATATATTTTTTTTAACTCAACGAGAAACTAATGTTTTAACTATTTGCGTACAAGTATCTAGTCCACCTAGTAGTACGGTTAGAATTTAACTATGTCATCCATTCGGAAGAGGAGTGGGTGTTATATTCCATATAGGTACCATCATATAGGCCTCAGTAATTTCGTTACCCTTCACCTATATTCTTCCCTACATTAAACTTGTTACGGTTTACAGGGACTGACCTTTTAAGTAGATACTACACTGTTTTCAGTTCCCAGGTTTTTCCTAGTTCGAAATCTCATACATTATGCATGAGGATTCTTGGAAGCACAGCAGGACTACCATCTCCTGTATAAAGTCTATGTATAAAGTTCATGCCCAACATCATCCTTGGCCGACACAGTGACACAGCAAGGTAGGACTCCTGGCGAGACCTATGGGTATATACACATCACATCTTGCTAAGATAAGACAGAGGAGACTGAGACTTCCCGGCCGACACGCTGACCAGAGACACTGAGGTTCCTGCATGCAGACACTCCAGCTCGCAGTGGTCTAACATCCCTCGCGGGGTGTCCAACTCGAGACCAAGACGGGGTCCCACAGTCTCTCACTTCAGGTAATGGGGTTGACTAAATACTAGAGGGATTCTTGGCCAAACACCTACACACAGGCTAGGTACATTTAGGTACATCTAGTAAGGGAGACATCGTAGGAGTATTCATCTTTTATCATGTGTTTTATATACTCGAATGCATTCATGATTATTGTAAGATGGTAGAACTATACCATCCATTTACCTTTATAGTACTGCTAATCATTTATATCTTGTACTGTCTAACAGTTATTGCAGCTCATTTATTTTACACCAGAATAACAACTGTTCAATAAATGCTTATTGAAAACGCCCAGCCAGTTTATTCGGTGTATCTCTCTGAGACAGACTAAGTAAGCACAAGTGACTGAGCGAAAGGTAGTATATTGTTTCCACGGTCCTGAGGGATCAGGGTTGTCATGTTCCATGGTTGCAGGAACTATTGTCTCCTTGGTAAGAGGAGATTCTAGTGGCACTGTGAGCTAGTTGGTACAAAAGGCCAACATACCCGGTGGGGGTGTTCAGAGTCAGTCTGACACCAATCCTACAGTGTATGTTGCCTAAACGCGCAGATCCTGTATACTTTTTATAGGAACTACACGACACTACTCGCATTGTCCCCTTGATCACCAAGTTTGTCCATACTACTCAGACTGGACTTATCAAAAGCAGACTAGCGAGTGTAAAGATTCACCTGTTATATCATATCATTGAAAAATCATAAACCCCTCACTCACCCACTGCAGCAGCCATAGCACTGGATGCATAAAAAGCCTTCAATTAGGTATCTTGGCAATATCTGGCAGCAGCGTTATATAGATATCACTTAGGTGACCTATTTACCAAAATAGTCCTTATATAAAGAATATAGGGGCATATGTATCAAGCCTTTTTCCCGTTCGCAAACGGGCCGATTCTCAGAATCAGCCCATTTGCGATCGGGAAAAAGCCTTTTGGGATGTATCATCCCAAAAGGCCCTCGCAAAATAGGGAATCACAAAATTTGCAATTCCCTATTTGGTGAATGCATTTAAGGAATCGCAAATTGCGATTCCTTAAATGCAATTCTGAAAGCACCCAAGTTGTGCAAATTTGCCTTAAGAAATCGCAAATTACCACTAACTTCAAGTTGGTAGTAATTTGCGATTTCCTAGAAAAATTCACTTTTTTGCATTTTTCAAAGTGCCATGTGGCGCACATACATGCCCCTAGGGCATGTATGTGTGCCACATGTGCACCCATGCATATTTCAGGGGTGCAACAGGGTGTCCTTTTGACACCCTTGCACCCTTGAAATTGCATTCGCAATTTGCGAGTACCTAATGGGTACTCGCAAATTGCGAATGTCTTCCCATTCATTCCTATGGGCCTCTAGGCCCATAGATAATGAATGGGAAGGTATTCCTTAATTGCAAACCGCAATTTGCGATTCGCAATTAAGGAATACGTAGGAATCGCAATTAATATTGCGAAACCTACATACATTTCTTTTTGCGAGTCCTTAATAGCGATTCGCTAAAAATCGCTATTAAGGACTTGCAAAACGATTTTTTGATACATATGCCAGAAAGTGATATCCTTGTATGCCAATCGTTCTGCAAGAGTCAGAATTATTGGAGAGCTTTCAGCACCTCTGGCACTGCAACAAGGCATCCCACTCTCTCACTTATTATTTCTCCTGGCCATAGATTCGTTGTTATTGATGCTCAATAAATCTATCAAAATTGCTGGTTAAACATTCGGTCAGGTGGTCTCCAAAACAGCTGCCTTCCCAGAGGACACCATAACATTCGTTGAAGTCCTGGATGTACCTATATCCTCAATAGTAAACATATTTATCAAATTCTCAGGCTTCTCTAGTTGCTTACTGAATTGAGAGAAAACTGAGGTTCTGCCCGTTAATGTTCATTGCCAACCATCCTGTGTTGGAAACCCAAATTTCATATGGCAATCTAAATCCATCAGATATTTAGGAATAACATTTTGTAATAATCTTGTGGATTCCGTATCTCAAAAAGAACTTAAAATAATTGAGAAAATAAATTAAAGACCCATTGAGCCTGTGGCCTCCCAAATATATCTCTTGGTGGGCAGATTAGAAATGTTGAAGATGATGGTTATGCTGCTAGTTAATTTCCTGGCCAGTATGTTTCCTCTCCGACTCTCCAAGTAGATAAAAATGTCCAATAGTGTAAGAAGAAACCCAGAATAAACTTTAAAAAGCTTAGGTTTCCTGTTAAAGTTGGTGATTGGTTCAACTACCAAACGGCATTCTTAGAGGCTCAGGGCATACAGTGGCTAGAAATAGACCTGATAAATATGCCTGTCCGGCTAAGTATTGAATGAGATATTCGCAAACCCTTCCCCTTAATTGCTAACTTAACTACGTCTCATCATCATACCTTTGATCAATACAATATCATTCTTAAAGACACAATGAAAGCTCTTCTACGGGTAGCCAAAGCGCTATCCTCCAGTGACAGTGAGGGAATGAGTGTGAGGGAGTGAGTGGGCAAGTATGAGATAGTATGAGTGTGAGGGAGTAGAAGTGTAAGCAAGAATGAGTGTGAGTGAGCATGAGTGATGAGCATGGGAGAATAAGCATGAGAACACATTTCTGAGGGGAGTGAGTGTTATCATTTGGTGCCTAATACTTGCTTAGCCATACTGGATTAATTCTTGTCTTATGGAAGAACGTGTGACAACATGCTGCCACTAGCAAATTGGAGGCACTTTTTGGCATAATGGAGGGCACTTGCTGCAAAATGCAGGCTTTGGCATGCTGAGGATAATTTTTGGCAAATTGAGCTACTCAGCAAAACATTGGCATATTAGGTGGGTGAGGCTGGGATTCATGGCAAAAGACTGTTACTGGCCCAGCAAAGGTTATTCTGGACATATGGGGAAAACATATGGCAAATAAAAAAAAATGAGGTCAACCCTAGGGTAGTGTCAGTCTTTGCTGGCACACCATGAAATTACTTTGTATTTCATAAGTGGTTTTTCAGAGTCTTATGACTTTTTTTAGGAAATTATTATGCACTATTTGAGCCCATATACTTTTCAAACTTTTCTCAGGAGAACCGCACCAAATCCTTCTAGAAGCACGTCACGAGCTGCCAACATATGCCTCTATATTCCACCAATCTCTGGCAGATATTAGCTGCAAGAGTTGTGGTGTGCATAGTGTGTTGCGCACAACAATTGCGAATGTCTGGACTTTTCAGTTTGGTGTTCACTGAACCACAGCTGACCTTTTAACTGTTGTTTCTCATTGGAATATTTGTACAAATATATAAACTCTGCACATTTTGCATCTTTATTTTAATCTTATGCATTCTTTTTCAGTCCTGCTGTATTCCCTCTGTGACTCTACCCCTGTCTTTCTCCTCCTCCTCCTTCCTTCTTCCTTTTCTGACTTTTTCTTCAGCTCACGCCTGCTATATGATGTTGACCCGTTCAAATATCTGCTGTGACCAACTATCGCTGGGATTACCCGAACTCCTGAGAAATCTTTCAAACCTAATATGACTTTGATAGTGAGCAAACCTCTACCAGCAGGCCAACTAGGTCCCCTAAGAGTCAAGCAAGTAGAATGAACCCAGAATAACTGTGCCGCTTTTGATTTTCAGCACTTTTTACCACCGATGTATGTCAACTAGTTAATGCAATTTTAATTTTGTTTAATAGGGCCTTAAGCAGTTTATCCCTTAACTGTTTTCTTTTGGGAATACTGATTTTTGGATGTCCCAAAACTCTGCAAAAGAAAGGCTTGCGTTTGTTTTGCACTATCTTGCTTTATATAACGTGTATTTTCTGGAAGTTTATGTAGTGTGTGAAATTAGCTGTAGTGATCAAGTCCACACAGGTTCATGTGATTCAAAGAGGTTTTATTCAAGATGGTACAAGATCACAACGAGACCATAACGAGACCAGATCAAGACTCTCACAAGACCCCACCAGGAGCAGCCAGCATGCTGCTCAGCCCAGCCAACTGTGGCTATTTGACTCCCAACATTCTGTAAGGTGACATCACATCAAGATTCCACAGAGAGGGCAAGTATAACATGGGAGTCAAGGTACAACATATCCCCCTTTCTTCTTAATGAAAAAAAACAACAATGAGAAAAGAAGCGAGAAGAACCGAGAATGAGGAGACACAAAGAAACAGAACAGTAAAACCATCGAATGAAGAGCAACATGAGTGAAATCGAGAAGCAGAGAAGAAAGGATAACAAAAACATAGAAACCATCCTCTCTTCTATACGCAACAGAAAAGAAGAGAAATAACGACATCAGAGAAGAGGAGAAAAAGAAACACAAAAGACTGCCCCAATGCACACCCACTGGCCAGAACAGGAATGAAATGAGGCTAAAAATGGAAAACTAAAAGAACACAGGGCTACAGGCTGCGATGAAAGCAGAGAAAGGAAACATGACAGAAAAGCAGGGGAAAGCTTAGAATCCACAAGAGACACGAGAAGAAGACCTCAGAAAGAAAACAGAAATGAAGAAAGAAACAAGGAAGATGAGGAAAAGTAAGAGGGGATTCCTCATCCAAACACCATTATCATTACAATACGACAAGATTGTAATACAAAGATAACAGTGCACATTTCACAAAAGAAAATTCAATATAAACAGTACATACTTAGCACAGAAAGCATGAAATGCACTCAAAGATAGTATAAAACTTTAGCTAAATATGTAAATATATTAACGGTGTTAAATAGTGGGTAAGAACCCGAAAGCATTGGTAGGAACCCACGACGAATCTCTAGGGATAGAGATGTGTAACCGATGCAAAGGGACAAACACCCTCGCATAGAAAGGCTACGATTTGTGCACATGTCAAAAAGTATATGGACGTGAACCTGTAAATTAGACATGTGTGGGTAAGAACCCGTAAGCAGTCTCCAGGTTATAGAGAAAGACACATATGCAACAGGACTGTAACCCTTGCATGGATGCAAAACGGACTAAAACCATTGCATAGATCCCCTGTAAGAAGGGACAACTAAAATATTGTGCACATGTGAAAATTGTATAAACGCACAACGAACAGATGGGACTAAGGCCCATAACATACACCCTGTGTGGGGTAAACTAGACTGTGACTGTATACTAGATGTGGGTGGGAACCCGAATACATGGGTAGGAACCAGTGACTTAAATGTGGGTAGGAACCCCAATTAAATGGGTAGGAACCCATGACTTATCTCTTGGGAAAGAGATGCATAAAAGATGCAAAAGGACTGGAACCTATGCATAATTGCCCTTAAACAAAACAATAAAACATAGAACAAAGGGCAAGAGTACTAAGATAATGCATCAAAAGCGATATTGCAGTATGCATAAAGTTTGAAATATACAGACACTGTTACATTTTGAAAAGACTCTTAGCTTGCATAAGTCAGGTGTATACAGAGATAACATTGCTGCCAACGTACATGTGACTGTGTGAGAGAAAATGGTTCCAATGAACATGTACAAGTAAAACATTTGAATGCCAACAAACTGCACCGTAAAAGTAGTATAATGTAACAGTCACTGGTGTGCCTGTCACCGGGATAGGAACAGGCAGACGAAACTGGACCCAACAGTACAACTCTGAGGAATCCAAGGTACTTGAGCAAGAAAGTACTTTACAAGAGAGCCGACGCCAACTGAAAATGTAAAGGCTCCTTGGAATGTTGAAGAATAGGAAATCACCCAATCCTGACAGGAAATACAGGACCCCTGGAAGTGTTAAAGGACCAATAGAACACGAGACACAGACCAAACTTGAAGACTGTCAGGAAGTACACCACAGACCAGATGGTGATTTCACTAACAAGAAACATCACTGCGGTAACCAGGCGGAGTGAAAACGATTTCCACACCTCAGCGCATGTGCTGAGGACAAAACCAAAGGAAAGAAAAACTCACCACACAACATTTCCAAGAGATAGATCGTTGTAGAAATGTGAAGCGAAAAGATCCTGAAACCGCATTGCTGGTGAACATGTGAAGCGAAAAGATCCTGAAACCGCATTGCTGGTGAACAGTGTCGCGGTTGGCAAACAACAGGAGTGTGACCTTGAAAAAAAAAGTTGGTCTCTTCCTCCATCCGCAAGATGGCGCCGCGTTGGGACGATCGCGCAGGGTGGCTTGCGGCCAAGACGTGCTTCGCAACGTTGCAGGGCAGCAGAAGAACGTCACAGAAGGACCTTCGCAGTCAGGTGGAAGAAGGTAGGAGTGTGCACGCTACCTAAAGCTCGCGCAAAAGCGCGTGCATAGCTGGACTCATGGCATGTTTAAATTTAAAAAGAAAGCGGCGGTTGAGAAAACCGCAGGTATAAGGTCTCAGCGTAGACCAAAAATAAAAGACACGCTAGGTCTCACCTGACTTCGTTCCCTGGGCTAGAGGGAATGCAGCTGTGTGGCACCAAACACGTTCTGCCAAAAGGCACAAACTGTAGAAGCAAAGAACCAGTCTTAAAATGAAGGTGGAAAACACAGTGCCATATAGATATCACACGAACATGTAGATTTGAAGCGTTGAAAACATCCACAGCTGTTTGACCAGTTTGCGCAGTAAATTACATCCATGAAACAGATACTTGAGAGATGTGATATTAAAACAACAGCACACCAGTCTGTCCATGCCTCTGTATGAAATGAAATCCAAGTGTTAAAACAGGAACTGGTAGGCGGGATTGAAGAACAGAGCATGGCTCTTCGAGATAGTCTTGTTCAGAGACACCTTGACTGTCACACACATGAGAAAACATACTTCTTCATCAGACAGTGTGCAGACGTTGACAATGGCAGGCTTACCCTCATTGAAGGCACAGCACAAGACGCAGGCGTTGGCAGGCGCAGAGGTTGGCAGGCGCAGAGGTTGGCAGGCTTACCCTCACAGGAACAACTGGCAGACTGTTCCTGTGAGGGTAACCTGTGGGCTGTGGGCGACCGATGGGAGGTCACTGGTGGGGTCAAGGATGCCAGTTGAAGGTAGATGCTTAGCTTGAGTTACTGTAGAGTCTGTACTTGGAGTTGCTTTAAGTTTGAAGAGGTGATAGATGCAGGTTCTTTTGAAGATCATCACCAAAAATTGTAGTGATCATGTCCACGCAGGCTCATGTGATTCAAAGAGGTTTTATTCAAGATGGTACAAGATCACAACGAGACCATAATGAGACCAGATCAAGACTCTCACAAGACCCCAAAAGGAGCAGCCAGCATGCTGCTCAGCACAGCCAACTGTGGCTATTTGACTCCCAACATTCTGTAAGGTGACATCACATCAAGATTCCACAGAGAGGGCAAGTATAACATGGGAGTCAAGGTACAACATTAACCTTTGAGGCTTATGTAACTATTTACACAGATCAAGGAGTTCCGACAAAAGGAAAGTAAATAAAATTGTGTGACACACATATTGTGTCTTAAATCTTGTGATGTAAAAAATATTATGGGTAAGAATATCACACGTGAGATTATTATTGTTTTAATACTTTTTAATAACATTATATATCATTGTGTGTTATGTTAATGTAATAAATGCAGGAGAGGGATGTTGTGTTTATAGGAGAAAAGGGTGTGGAAGTAATTTCAATTTTTAATTGTTTTTGTTTGTTATGTTTAAAAATGTTATTGTGTTAATCGTTCTATTCATTTTTTCAGAAATCATCAATAAAAACATTGATATGATATAGTAAGTTTAAATTGTTTTCCATGATGTTAAATTAAAAAGTTTATATGTATCCTTTACATTTGTTTAGATTGTTTTAATATTGTTATTTTTTTTTAAATAAATTTTTTGGTATGCAATGTGATAACAACTGTTTTGCTACTTTGATAATTTCAAACAGTTTTATGTTTTTAATAATGCAATAATTGAATTCAAGAAATGTTAATGTATGTATTGCTTTTAAATCAAGCTGTTTTTGTAATGTGTGTTTTTACATTAGGAGATACACATTATTTACTATTATAATTTTCACAATGGTTCATTTTTTATAAAATTTTTATTCCATTTTATTGTTTTAAATTTATTGTAGTTATTAATTTTAGTTATATTAATTTTTAATTTTTTTAAAACATTGATGGTACTTCCAATGTACTTTTTTATGCCGTGTATTGTTTGAGATAATGACATTGAATTTTTGTAATGTGTTCTTTTTAGCATAATGTGCAATATCCAGTCGTGGAAGTAGATAATTTTGAAATCTACAAGTACATCACTTTCCCTAATGTCTTTAAGTTTGGAGTGGGAATAGCAAATTTGACCCTCTGCCCCCAAAATGACAACACTTTCCCCAGTGCGCTGAAGTTTTTAATTGTAGTTGGCAAAGTAAATCTGAAGTCCCCAAACTCCAACAGTTTCCCAAATGTGGTTAACTTTGGAAAGGGAATATTAAACTTAATTCTCAAAGTCAAACACTTTCCCCAATGTGGTTAACTTTGGAGTGGAAATAGAATATCTGAACTCCCAATGTCCAGCACTCTCCCTAATGTCATGTTATGTTGTGTTGTGTTGTGCTGTGCTGTGCTATGTTATGTTATGATATGTTATGTCATGTTATGTTATGTGTATTTTTATAGCTCACAATTAACCTGGGAGGATATGCTGGTGCAGTGGTTGTTAAGTTTGGAGCTGAAACAGTAAATATGAACAATCCCCCACAAATTCCAAACTTTCCCTAATGTGGTTAAGTTTGTTGTTGGAATAGAAACTCTGAACCCACAAAGTCTAACAATTTCCCTGATGTGGTTGAGTTTGGAGTGAGAATAGTAACTCTGGCCCCACCACCCCAATTTTCTACACTTTCCTCAATGTAATTATGTTTGCAGTAGGAATAGTAAATCTGCCCCCCCATACACAAAGTTTACAATTTCAACTAATGTGGTTTTGTTTGGAGTGGCAGTGGTAAATGTGAAACACCAAAGTCCAGCACTTTCCCCAGCGTGGTTAAGTGTAGAGTAGGAGTACTGAATCTGAAATCCCTCAAGACCAACACTTTCCATAAAGTGCTTAAGTTTGAATTTGGAAGGCTGAACGCTAACCTAGATGGCCTCAGAGTAGAGCTGCTGTAGAAAGGTGGAGTATTAAACTGTGATGCAGGTTAGGCTTCAGTATGTTATACTCTCAAAATACCCCAAAGTTGGTCCTTGGATTCACAACAATACATCCTTAGCTCATTCCTGGTAGAGTGGCAAAGAGCAGCCAGGCTTTACTAGAGGAACATTTGTTAACCATTTCAGAGTAGCAACATGGACAGTAAGTAATTGACACAACTTGAAAGAAATCCGACATCAATTTATAAAAATAATGCACATTCTTATATAACTTTATACACCAAAATGAAGTAAATTGGATAAATACAACTGGAGTACTAGAAGTTAGAGTGAAAAACAAATCAAGGTAATTCAATACTGCAAAACTTTAGCATTGCTTTCAATGGTAAAAAGCACCAGTGACAATCGGTCACTTGCAGGTCGAGTTGTGTGAAACCCACTGGGGGTTAAGGTAATGTTAGTCCCAGGACCAAGTCACAACAGTCAGTTCAATTTTATCTGGCTTGAGAACTCTGAGTGCAGAGTTTTCTTGGCTGTCCTTGGTGCTTGAAGCGGGACTCGTGGGGTGCTAGTGAGGAAACAGGTGAAAAAAGTTGTAAACAGGGCCACTGCTGTGGTCGGCTGAAGGTGTTGGAGTGTTTACTCGAGTTGCAGCATAGCATAAAGTTGATGGTAGCCGAACAGTCCACCAACAAGCCTTGGCAGTGGTAAGCACAACAAGAAGTTATTTCAACATCCGGAGGTCCAGTGGAAAACGGTAGCTGCCTGAAATTTGTTAGAGTTCAGGACTCTGTTTCCCATAATGCACTGGACCATCCACTTTTGGGCAATCCCTAGGAGTGCCCAATGGCCATCGATTCTTTGGTTCTGGTGCACTGTTTTTACCTGCAGACTACAGAAGACTAGTGCCACTAGTCCAGGGGAGTCTCGAGTTGCCTCAAAGGGGTCCCTCTGTCTGAGACTTTGGTGTCAGGAGTACCCCTTAAACCCTAGATTTAGGGGAATTAGAGGTGTTGGTGCAAGTGGATAATGGGTTAGTTGCCCCAGCGACTGATCCGCCGCTGGGGTGACCACATCTTGGGGGTGTGTCATCTTTTCTACACAGATACCCTCTATTCTGTCACTTATAAAAATGGCAGAAACCTTTCATAATTTACAGATCAGATAGCCCACCCTAAAAGTGTGGCTAGCCTTCTGTAATTTTCCTGCCTGTCAGGTTGAAAATGTGCCTGGAGCAAGGGGAGGGCTTTTTCCTCCTTCAGTAGGCAGTCAGGTTACATATAACAGGTGGTGTAAGCTTTGAAGCTTGCTGCTTTGATGTGCCACTTCTGTAGCCAATAGTCAGGGAGGGAGATGTGACCTCCTTCACGCCATGCCATTGTTTCTGACTTCTGGGAGAGTTCACATCTCCTGGCAGGAGGTAAGATCCTGGTCTTGGATCCAGCAGCTGAGGGCTGATAGTCAGAGCACAGGAAAGGCTGGGGCAACCAGGTGGGCAACCTCTAAGGTAGCCACCTGGATGCATGCCACATCGCCCTTGAGGCGAGAATCCTGTCTGGGGTTAGGAGACAAGGTCTTTAATACCAAACATGGCATATTTCAGTGTAGCTGGGAGGCCATACCATGTAATATTGACACAATACCGAAAAGTGGACCTCGGATTCACACTAGTAATCCTTCTCTAAGTTTACAGGCTTACTTAGAGGAACATGTGTAAAGCATTTTACAGTACCAACGTTGATGATAAGTAATTGACACAACTCGAAAGAAAACTGACACCAATTTATTAAAATAGAACTTATTTTTATATACTGTTAGACACCAGAATGAAGTATGTACAGTTCGTAAAACTGGAGTTGTAGAATTTACAGTGATAAGATCAATACTTTTCAGAGATGTCAACTTTTATTATTGCGGTCAATGGGGACAATTTCAGGTGACACTCCGTCACTTGCGGGGTGATTCCATGGAACCCACTTGGAGTTAAGATCTTATGGGTCTTATGGAGAGGACGGGGGAAGCCCTTTCACCGAGAAACCCCGGAAAGAGACAGAGGAACTACATCACTTCACCATGCTATATCAGAAGACCGAGGGTCTGGAGATAGATGGAGACAGAGGCAATGGCTTGCCACCACAAAGGGAACTTCAATAGAGATGTTGCAAGATGTTGCCCTAACTGATAGCAGGGAGAATGACAAAGACAGCCTCACCTAAAATTGCAACTTATTGGCACCACAAGAAAAGGCCCTGATCTGAGCCCGGGGCTTAGAAAAAAAGAGTAAACTGCCCACCAGTGGCGGAAGACACAAGAAGACAATTCAAATGGGATGGGGGATTTCAGAGTTTCTTAGAGGAACCCAGATGGTATTAATTTAATTTCCAGTGTATCATTGGGGTTGACAGGCACTATGCAAGTTGGGGGTGCAGGTAGTTTGGAGCCAGCTAAGCTGGTCACTGGGGAGGGGGGAGTTGGGTTTGGGGGGTCACTATTTCTATCTAAGTTTACTAGAGTTACTTAGAGGCACCAGGGTGGATAGTACAGTTCTTCAGGACATCTATAGCGATCAGTGATGGAGAGTCACCCATAATCATCAGACATGATGCGCATAAATACTGGTCCCCATGGCATACATTTGAAGGTACTCTCCTGGAATGCCTAGGGGCTGGTGAGTAAAATTAAAAGAGGATTGTCACTCAATACTTGAAAAGATAGCCTGGATATAGTCATGGTGTGGTGCAGTAACACATGATTTTATGCACCTGGAGAACTGGGGTTAGAGACAAGCATACTCTAAAATTCACAAAACCATAAAGAGCTAATGACAGATGTGCAGAAATTTTTGATAACAATTAAAATTTCTTCTTCCTAAATGGTAAGGTCGGAATCATTTTGCACTGACTTCATTCGCCGTTTTCCTGTTGTTTCAGCATATGCAAAAATGTTGACTTAAATGTGACTAGTCTAACATCCAAAACTGTGTTTAGCAGATTCAGGGCTCCTATGACAACCTGCCTGCAGGACCGTACAATTAGGAGGTTAAATTGTTGGCGTAACAGACGTCTGCAAGATTTTAAAAATGCGGGACACAAACATCAAACATGTAAAAAGGAGTCTTGCTTTTCACTGCAGAGCCTGCATTTCTCCTCAGGTGGTAGGGTATGCCACTTCAATAGATGGTCCAGTGTTGGAAAAATCCAAAAACGAAATGCCTGGAATCTATTTTTTTGCGTACCTATGGAAATTAGCTTATAGGTGAACTTGTTTTCCTGAGGTAGGAGATGCTGACTTTGGAAGGTAAAGAGCTTGCTTATAAAATTTTATCATCGTAGCATCTAACAATCTGGTGTCATTTCCGAGAATAACATCACTTCCATGAGTAAGAACAATTTCTTTTCCAGGTTTTGGAGAATGACCTGGAGGGTGTGCCTTATTTTTATAAATCCCTTTTGCTTCTGAAAAGAACCTGTTTCGTCCAGCCAGACTCCAAGATACTTGTATTCTTATACTTTGTCAATGCTCACTCCTCCAATATGCCATTAACCTGTCATATTCATTCTTCTTCCAAAGATGTTGATTTTAGTCTTTAGTCTTGACCCACATCCAGCTTATTTAACTTTGTATGTTCAGACTTTACCTGAAGAGTTTGTGGCATGGCTCCGCAGAGACAATATGGACCAGCTCCTTAAACCCTACCTTCTCACTTGTGAGTTCTAAGGTACACCAGGGAAGATAGATGGGGAATAGGGAGGGTGGCTCAGTTTCGCAGAAGCATGGTTTCATCACTCCAAGAGTACCGCTGTCTAACCTTAAACACAGAAACATAAATATCATGAGATCCTTCTCTAGGGTTGCCTAGGTTCTCTTACTTCCACAATATGGTCTGAATAGATGCCTTTTTAATCTACCTGCGATCCACTGCTTGGTTGCCTCTCTGAGTTCATGCTTAGTCTTCTATTTGTACTTTTGTTGTTGCCTGGGCTTTATCTTGGGGGATTGTGTGGTTCTCACTTGGTGTCTATTTGGTTTCTATCTTAGCTGCTGAAAAGACAACACTAGATACATAAATGTGACCACACTCAGTAACATTGCATGCAACATAACTTGATTAGCTTCAATTAGTTTCTCTGTTTTTGATGTGCAATTATTACCCTAGGGCCTATTATGTAACAAGTTTTAACAGCAGGCCTTTGAGGTTGGAAGGGTTACAGCCCCCTTCTAAACTTGGTTCAATAGTCTTGCGCCAAGCACCTTGTCTCTCAAATATGTTAGTGCCCAGCTGCTTGACTGTGACTGCTGGTAATCGCTGTCTTGTTTTCACAAGTCTGTACTTAACATTCAATCTTGGAGGTTGTGCTTAGATCGTGATTTGCATGCATTCACAATCTTGTCAGTTGTTAGTCTTTTATTCATTTTTTAATGCCTGTCTTGGTTTTTCTTGCAGGAGGGCATGCTACTAGTTTGGCGCCAACCAGAAGATGCGACCCAGAAGGCCTTTAGTTGCGGGAAAGTGTGTGTTTTCTACAAGCGATCCTTCCGCGGCGATGATCTAGAGACAAAGCATGGTTAGTTTTTTGGGTGCGGATTAAGTAGAGCTGCACCCAAGATAACCGCCAAGATTTACCGAGATCTCGTAAGATCTCGGTAAAAGGAAGTAACCACGGCATAAACAAGGCAGATAATACACCCAAACTCTCCCATAAACTAGGGCACAACATCAGCACCGGGGGGCTGAGAAGGGACACAACTTGGGTAACCTTACCATGCCCACACTGGGACACAACCTGGGTAACCTTGTGATGCCCACAGTGGAAACCAATAGGAAATAAACAGTACTGATATAACCACAGGGCTGGGGTGCTGAGATATTAAACAATGCTGAGATCTTCTGTGATGCAATAGTGCTGGGGGATGAGATACCCTGTGGAACTATTTTACTTGGAAACTCTTTGCACGGAATGGCCAAAGTGGAGGGAGCTGGAAGAGGGACAACTGAGAAGATCCTGATAAAAAGCCTCTGTAAATCCACCCTTGTGCGACTTAACAACATCCCCATACAGTAGGTTACAAAGACAGTGAATTTACTGTGTTGAGCTCCCCTGTAAGATCAGAGATAAACAACATAAAAAGCAGGGGAGCCAGGACACATCCTTGCTTAATGCCTTCTGTAATCGACATTCTTTGAGAGAAGAGTGCTATCTCTTATTTCCATACAAAGCCAAGTTTCTGAATACAGTAGCTGTATCGCTCGTAGAAGATCTGTCAGAGTGCCCCAGGTTCTCAACTTTCCCCAGAGATCCTTTCTTGAAATTCTATGAAATGCCGCCAGGAAATTGACATAACACGGATTCAAAAGTGAGTGCATTTGGGCTTAGTGGGCCATTAACAAGGAGATGGCCAGCAGGTTTGATAGACAGTCCTGATTCCGACTGAATCCTGTTTGATTCAGAGCCCGGTCTAATCTTTTGTTCATTTGCCCAGGTTTTGGAGGTCAGCTAGCAATAAATTTGTGAAGTATTTAGCTTCAGCATCGATCAGTGCAATCAGACGGTAACTATTAGGATTTGTTATGTCCCCGCCTTTATAAATTGGATGGATTATCGAACTTAACGAACCGCTCCAAGACTGAGGAATTTCTTTTGTCTTTAAAATATGTTTATAGAGCATGTTGCGGCTGTCAGCCCAGAGCTTAGGGTCTTTGTTAAATAGTGCCTGGGGAGACCTGTTTAGGCCTGAGCACAATCAGTGCGTGATTTTGTAATTTTCTGGATATCTTTGCTAGAGAAGCATAATGTGTCATCCTCCAACCCACTGAATTCAATCAAGGCATTCATACTGCCATTAGGCATAGTTAGCTTATGAAGTGATCAGCATCCACAAGCCATTACATCAGCATTGGTTTAATTTTGAGTGGTTTGTATGTGAAGTTAAGGTACTCATCCCGACTGACCATATGTAACTGTTGGCATTTTATATTATGTAGATTACTTGGTTTATCTTCGAGTGCTGAAAAATTGTTTGTTAAGTGGCTTGCCCAGGACTCTTCGCTGATGCTTGTGTTGATGGATTTCCTCTGTCCAGTCTCCTTCATATTAATCATTTTCCAAAAGCTCACTGTGTCCTTTTTCTTACTGGTGTAAATAAGCTTTGCCCAGAAGACATTTTTTGCTTTTTCTTAAACATCCAAAGGTCTTTTTTCAGTTTACTCCTTTCACGTTTTATTTCAATTTCAATTTTTAACACTGGACATTGAGGGGTAACTCCTATTTCCATTTTTAAAATTGGATATTGTGAGGTGACTCTTAGTTGCCATAGCACCCTGTTCTCAAGCTTCTTCAAGTGTCTCACTTCCGGGGTCAGCTGCTGTCTTGCCTATACCCTTAACGGATGAGCTTTATCACAAATTTTCCTATGGTGTCTCTTTATGATGTATTTTGTAAATTCCAGCAACTACTGGTAGGGTCCCCCAGATCTGAATTATCTTGCAGAAAAGTAGCACAGGTATCGAGAATTTCTGGGACTATAGCTTCATCCCATCTCATTTTCTTCAGAGTTGTAGCATGGTCATCATATAATAGAGCTTTTGACTTGCAATAGCATTGGATGTTTGTTAGTAGAGTGATAATTTGCGGAACGTGGTCACTTTCTGAGTGATGGTCAAAATAAAACTCTTGGAAGGAGCTGAAGAGAGCTGTATTTACCAATGTGTAATCCAAATATGAGACACAACTTTCTGTTAACAGGGTCCATGCTGGGGGTTTATCACTGAGGGCAGTGTTCCCTTTTGCCTTCAACCCTTCTAGCAGGACTGTAAGGAGGCCGGATCCTGGAACCATGCGGCTAGGGGATTTTATTTTCAAGGCCTGGCTTATGTATACAAAGATTCCTCCTTTGGGGCGGCCATATTGTTTTGCCTTAACTGCCGGGCTAACATATTCAATGTATCCTATAAAAGGCACCTCTATCTGAGACCAAGTTTCTTGAAGAGCTATGACATGGAATTGCTGCAAGTATGCTATGAGGTTGATGTCATCAGTTTGATTACTTAAACCCCTGATGTTCCATGACCTGATATTTAGTGCCTTTATTATTTGTGGCTGGCAAATTGCTCGTCTCGTTTACTTGCTTCTGGGTTTATTAAACAGGGAAGCTGAAAGCCAGATCCAGTCTTGCTCCTGATAATTTAGCTGCCTTCCCTTATGTTCTTCTTTTCATCATCACACAGTCTCACTGGATCAGGCATTTTATCGACGAACTCCCAGGACTGTGAGACTGAGATGTCCCACAGCACCTTTCAGGACTTAGATCGCTTCATGTCTACCCCACTGAATAAGGTCCTGATTTGTTCATGGCTGGTGGTATGCACTCCCCGTAAAGCAACAAATTTTGATGCCCCAGTTTCTAAAAATGGTTTTGTGCATATAAACTTGTGTAGTGTGCTGGCATGACACAAACGTAAGAATGGTAGGTTCAATTAGGGCATTCCACACTGCGTTATGAATTCTATAGCTGTCATGTTGCAAGATCTAATCCCTGCCAGCCCTGGGATTTCCGCCAAAACTCTCAAGATGTTAAAATGATTTAACACATCATGGTTACCCTTTGTTTTATATTTCATGAGCCAAAATATTTGACTTTTCTTAGCTAGTATGGCAGGGTCGTTGCCTGGCTTCCGCATGCCAATTGTTTTTCCCTTATACTAGGACTTGGAGTCCTCAGTGGAATGCATTCTGGGATTTATAGCCAGTCTTGTTAGTTTCACACACTTATATAATTTGGATCTATGGTCTTATGCTCATATTCACTGTTAAAAATGGTATTCCTGGTTGGCTGAGGTATGCATCCAAGCCAGGCAGGAACACAACTCTAGTCAGGGTAAGCTAGATACACAGTAAAAGATAACCTGTGCTCACCCTCTGGTAGCTTGACACAGAACATTCAGGCTCAAGAGTCAATGTGTAATGTATTTGTGCAACACAGTCACACAGTAATACAATGAATAAACCACAAAAGGACGCCACACAGGTTTAGAAAAATAGGGTATTATATTCTGAACTAAACAATACCAAAACAACAAAACTCTAATGTATAGAAGTTGAGATATTGAATTCTAAAGGAATAAAAGCAGTAAAGCGCTTAGAAGCAAGTTGCGCTGAAAAGGTTACTTTAGGTCCCGCTGGACCGAGGCAAAGTCAAAGTTCAGGCCACCCGCGATAGAGCGCCAACCGGCTACAGGACCCATGCAGGCCGGGGTGAACAATGTACCTTTCCTGGTCGCAAACAATAAGATGTGTTGATCTTCTCCACGTAGTAAAGGTGAAGCGTCAGTTCCGAACATGGGTGCCGGAATTAAGAGGCATCGAGCGATGCACCAGATTCTGCCATGCAGTTTAGGGAATGCATCGATCTCACCAAGCTGCAGCAATGGTGAAACATTGTCCAATGAGTCGATCTCTGGAGGCAAAGTGCTGTTTATGATGTGATGCGCCAATTTTACTCGCACAACCGGGTTGATGCACCGCTTCTGTTACACACAGACAGGAGATGCGTCGAAATCCATGTTGCAAGTATCTGGGCCACTTCCAGTGAGCCAAACACAGGAGCAAGGGTAGAGACTTTTTATATCCTTTAGTCTCAAGCAACAGGAGGCAAGCTAACAAGCCTTTGGAGATCACTTGGAGTGAGGGAAGAGTCGAGCTCTCCTTCAGCAGAGCCAGAGAGCAGCAGGCAGCAGGGCAGCAAACAGAAAAGCAGGCCTTCCAGATCAGCAGTCCAGTTGAGTCATTTAAGCAGCACAGCACTTCTTCTTGCAGAGCTTAGTTACAAGTAGAGTAGTGTCTGATTACATGGGGCCAGAGACCCAGTACTTATACCCAAAAATGCCTTTGATGTGTGGTGGTGACTTCAAAGCAGGTCTATGAAGTGCACAAGTATCATTATCAACCCAGTCCTCTCTGTGGGGATAATCAGTCCTTTGTGTGGGGACAGGACACAGCCTACTCAAGTGAAGTGTTACCCCCTCCCTTCCATCCTGCCCAGGCAAGGCCATCAGAATGCAGATGTACGTAGATGGGTACTCAGACACACCTATCCTTCTTGTGTTGAGTCTATCTATAGTGAATGCACAAAGTGTAGCTGTCATCTACCCCAGACGTGTATTGGGGACAAGCTGTCAGGCACACAGTGCAGTAAGTGCAGAGAAATGTTCACTTCTAAAATTGGCATTTCTAAAACAGTAAGGTTAAATCCAACTTCTCCAGTAAGGAGGATTTATCATTACCATTCCAAACATATGAAACAGGAAAAAGCTACACCTCTCTGTTCAGGAATTACAGCTTAAAAGTGTATTTAAGGAATTCCCAATGCTAGCTTACGAGAGGCGTAGGCCTCACAGTAGTGAATAACGAAATAGGCTGTTTGTCACTACCAGGGCATGCAAAACATATAGGTACATGTCTGACATTTTACTTACATAGCACCATGCCCTTAGGGTTACTTAGGGCCTATCTTAGAGATGGCGTATACGTATTAAAAGGGGAGTTTAAGGCTTGGCAAGTAGTTTTAAATGTCAAATTGAAGTGGCAGTAAACTGCACACACAGGCACAGCAGTGCAGGCCTAAGACAGGTTTGAAAGGCTACTACTGTTGGTGGCACAATCAGTGCTGCAGCTCACCAGTAGCATTTGAAGTACTGGCCCTGGATTTATGGTATACTACTTTACAAGGGACTTGTCAGTATAACAAATATGCCAATCAGGTATACACCAATGTCACCATGTTTAGGGGAGAATTACATGCACTTTAGCATTGGGTAGCAGTGGTAAAAAGCTCAGTTTCCAAGGCCAAAAAAAAATAATCAGCAAAAACAGGAGGTAAAAGGCAAAAAAGTCTGGGGAAAGACCACCCTAAGGATGACAGAAATAACATGCACATGTGTCTGCGATTGTTGGGCAGTCCTCCTGAACAGGCCATTCTGTTTGGCTTTCTGTAATTACTAGTGTAGTAGTCAGCTCAGTTTGAATTTCTGGTGTTGTCAATGTTGCGGTCAAATTATGTTGGATTTCTCTCTGGCAGGCTGTTTTATTTACTTGATGAACCAACTTTTGTTAATCATGCAGCAGCCCATTACAGCCCATTTGCTCTGCCTTCAATGCTAGTCTGGGGGACTGACTCCCCTCTTTATTAGTGATCAGACCATTGAGGATTTCTTTATTGAAAATGGGGTACCACTTCCCTGTGTTATTGTCAATAATTGAATTTGACTGTCTTTTCCTACTTTTGTGCTCTTTCTTCCTCTCCTGCTTACACAATCGTAGGGGGACTTTCCAGTAGGCAGGCTTGTGGCATTCGGGCATTTTACCTGGTTGATGTCATGAGTAGCTTACTGTTCAGTGGTTTGTTCATTCATTGTATTGTCCATTGCTTCCTCATCTTCCTTATTCTGTAGGGTGTGTTTCTTGTGTGTTTCTTACTGGACTTACAAGAGTAAACTCACCCTCAACTCCTAGATTTTTGCTTTTACTGTTAGATTTGCTTGACATGGCATTAGTGGGTTTTGCTTCTTCTTGGATCCTTGCGCCATGGACTTCTGCTGTGATTGTTATTCATTGCCGGGGGCATGAATCTAGACATACTGGATTTTCACTCGTGTTTATGACATGAATGTCTTCCTCTTCTCTGATTGATTCACTGGCTGTTCCCATAGGCTTAGCCCTGATAAATTGTACTTACTCAAGGATTCCATTTACAATTGTTGGTAAAGTTGTTACTTTGTCCAGGATGAGCACACACGAACAAGGGGCTCCATGATTTCGGCTGGCCTCTGCTTGAGGTCATGTGATAAGTAAATTAAGTTGTCCTAATTTTTCATCTATCTCTGTCACATAGAGGGCCAGTGTGTTGAGTAAATTCACTTGAATGTACATTTTGTCTGAGTGGTAGTTCATTGCATTGACTGTGGCGAGCATTGCATGTAAGAGAGCTTGCCAGCTAAAATTCAGACATGGCTTAGTAGTGTTTGCTAGACCCTGTAAATACAAGACTCTGAGTGGACTTTATCCAATGAGGAGTGCTGTGACTTTCTACAGGTGGCCGAACCATCATCCATTGTGTTCAGGCAATTCATCAGTATGCCACTCGAGCAATCCGTGCTCCTAGTAATGTGGTTAAAGGGACTTAAAGTTATTAGAGTGTCTTCACTTTCACCTTTCACCTCTCTCTAGTTTGTTAGACTTGAGTTAAAAGGAGCCAATTCAGGAAACTGCACTGTCTGATCTGATGATTTTTGTCTGAGCGCTGATGTACCTCCTACGGGCCAGGCAAAATGGCTTGTTCGAACTATTCTTATTTAGCTGTTGTGATCTCTTCTTCCCGGTCACTTAATCTTGACTCCCTTCTCGGGTTTGTTCTGTCGTTTTTGTTTCTATATGGTGAGAAGTCATTGGTTAAAAAAAATTGAAGATCCTTGGCATACTCTGAGATGAGGTAGAAGTTGTTTCCGGTGGGCATGTCATTGAATTGGTTTCCTTTACATAATCATTCTGCAAGCAGGGCAGACCTTTCTGTCTACACCCTTCTTCAGATGTTCAAGGGTTCCAGAGAGAAAGACCAACCTCCATTGGACCAATGGCTAAGCATAACAGCAATGATCCTGTAGAAAGTGAAGGCACTGATTTTCAAGGATAAGGAGTACTGAATGCATCAAAATCTCCCAACAACCCTGAGAAATAAGTCAGGTTTAAGTGACCTGGAAAAAGAGATTGCACCCGCTAAATGAGAAACAGTTCGGACTGGCCATATGGAAGGATGGGAGACTGCTATCAAAACACTTGAACAGGACTACCAAATGGCAGACTCTGAGGCATTTCAGTATCTAAAGATCAGACATGCACTAGTAGTACATAACACTAAAGACACTCATATTGAGGACTCCTCTTCGCTTGAGAACAGGGTGTTGGATGAGCCACTGTCAAAAAAGCCATTTCCCTGATTTACAGGAAAATTGAATATAACTCCCCAGATATTTTAGTAAAGTTAAAAGCAGAATGGGAAAACAATGTGGGACTATTTGAGGAAGATGAGTGGGATGAAACATCACAAACCCTTCAAGAAGTTGCAAAAAGATCTGGGTTCCAGTTGATCCAGCTGTGTATAGTACATAGATCATATTACACCAAAAAGTACTACAGAGGATGGGAAAGGCGGTTGCGGACTAATGTAGTAGGGGATGCAGACAGGCAGGGGACTTCGTGCACACACTGTTGTCTTGTGCAGTGGTGAAACATTACTGGGATGCGGTGACAGAATGCCTTCAAACTGTTACAGGAGTTCAGATAGACAATATGGCCAAAACCTTCATACACCATATATGGAGGGAGGGTGATCCTCCTAAATATACCAAACTGTTGGTCCTGGGTTTAATGATCACAAAGAGAAATATAGTGAAAAATTGGGGAGTAAGCAACACACTAGACATATGCAACAGGAAAAAAGATATAATCTGGTGAAAGCTCAGTGAGAAACAACCAATATCCTAGAACATGGGAAAAATCGGGCAACGCTGGCAGCAAGATATAGGTGTGCAGGTTGAGATATCGTTATTGCAACTGCAGTGTGATGTCCAGGGATGGAGAGTAAAGGGGATTCTAGTGGGTACTGTCTATGGTTCTTTCAGAACTTAATTGATACCACTCATTGGTTTACTCGAGACAGCAACATGTTGAGTATCTTGGTGGAGATGACTGTTGTTTGTATGGTATTTTTTCAGAGTTTTACATAGCGCAAACTTGACCCAAAGGTATCGGGTATCAAAGCGCCTTACATAAGCACCAGTTGAGTTACACAGGGACACATTCATTTTTGTTAGGTGCGGGGAGACTAAGGGGCCGATTCCGATTCGGGCCGGAAATCTCTCCGACCGAGCCGGACCCGGAGAGATTTCCGACCGAATCGGACCTGTGCAGCCCGACCGAACGAGTACGATGCGTCCGTATGCTGTCGGACTCGATTCGGTCGGACTCCCATTGAAGTCAATGGGAGCCTGTCGTACAACGCGTACACGGGCTCCCATTGACTCAATGGGTGCGATGCGGACAAGGGCGCCCCCCACAGCGTGTACGCGGCGAAGCGATTCGCCCCGTACACGCACAGGTAGGGGGGACCCATGGGTCCCCCCTGTGTGCGACTCGCGCGGCTACGCATTCAGGGGGGTCCGACACGGACCCCCGAAGTACGGCTCTGACAGCTCTTCTGAGCCGGAGTGTGCGGCTCGGTCGGACTGCTCGCGGCGCGCATCGTACTCACCCGGCCGGGAAACGTCTCCATTGCGCAGTGCGAGTCGAGTCCGAGCGAGTCGGTCGGTGCGGTTCGAGCCGGGAACGAGTCGGTCGGAGCGGTCGGGATGCCCGGACGAGTCGGTCGGCGATTTCGCATCGTACTCGCTCGTCCGGACGCGCGTACGGATCGGTCGGGAAACAGGGCTCCGAATCGGATCCGGTAAAGCCGAATCCGATTCGGAGCCCTACCGGCCGAGATCGGAATCGACCCCTAAGTGATTTGCCCAGAATCACAGGATGTTGAGCGTCGTTGCCGAGACTCGAACCTGGTTCCCCAGATTGGAGGTCGACCGCCCTAGCCATTAGGCCACATCCTCTACCCGTGTAAAATCAATAAAAAGTTTGAAGAGGGGCTAGTAAATCTGAACCATGTCTAATGTCCAAAACTTTCCCCAATTTGGTTAAATTTGGAGTTGGAAGAGTATCGCTGACCTCCGAAAGTCCAACATTTTGTCCAATATGGTTAGGTTTGGTAGGGATTAGTAAATCTGAACCACTGAAAGTTCAATACTTTTCCCTGTGTTGTTAGGATTAGAGTGGGAATGATAAACCTGACCCCCCAAAAGTTCAACACTTTCCCTATTTTGGTGAAGCTTGGAGTTGAAATAGCAAAACTGAACCGCCCCAAAGTCCAACACATTTGCTGTGGTGTTTAGGTTTGGAGTGGAAATAGTAAATCTGACCACCCCACCCCCCCAAAGTCCAAAACATTCACGGATATGTTTATGTTTAAAGTGGGACTAATACATTGTACACCCACCAAATCTTACACATTTCCTAATTTGATTAAGATTAGAGTGGTAAAAGTAAATCAGACCCACTGAATCCCCTTCCCCAAAGTCCAGCGCGTTCACCAATGTGGTTTCGTTTGGAGTGGGAATAGTAAATATGTGACCTCCCAAAGTCTAACACTGCTACAATGTGATTAAGTTTGAATTGGAAATAGTAGATCTGAACCCCTCAACGTTCAACGCTTTTGCCAATGTGCTAAAGTTTGGCATGGGAGTAGAAAATAGTACTTTTTCCAAATTATAACACTTTCTCCAATGTTTCTAAGTTTGTATTGGGCACAGTAAATCTGATATTAATACTCTGTTAGCATTTTATTGAATTGTTTATTTTGTAACTTAAAACGGTATACTTATTAATTGCATACATTGCTTGTTTAATTTTTCAGGAAGTTTTTATAAAGTATTATTTTTTCAATAATTGCAAGATTTTTGTATTCTTTTTAAATTCAGATTAATTGTAATTATACAGATGATATAGTTGTAATCAACATTCATTTTTATTTGTGTTTACAATTTTTTTTTGCTTTGTATTTTTTTTAAAAGTAATGCAAAATAGTTTTTTTGCCCATGTTTTTAATACATACTTACACATTTTTGTACTTTTTGAAACTAAGATGTATTAAAATATTTTTACCATGCTGGTTTGAACTTTATACACATTAATGAATAAAATACACTTTTTTAAATTTGATTTCTATAGGATAGAAGTATTTTGTTTTTGCCTTCTTTTCTCAGTTTGTTTAATGTTGTAGTCTTTCTTTGCCATTTTGGGCTACATGTAGAGTTTGCGGCTGGAATTCTATATTGCTTGTCTCTGCTTCAGGTAAGACTATTTTAACCTTTTATTCTAGTCTTTGTAATTGGATGTTTACTTAGTGTATTTTTTAGTGTTGCATGTGTTTCTTAATGGTATTGCTAAGTACTATTGGTAAATGTAATTTTTATGCATTTTACATGTATGTTCTATGTGTTTAACATCAATTTTACTGATTTTTTGTTACCGTTTTATGATTTGTACTATGGTTGTGTTTGATGGGGGGGGTTTTATGTTTTTTCCATCTGTCTTTTTTAACCTGGATTTGCTTTAATTTTTTTTCAACAAAAAAACTTTATTTAACAAAAATTACTTTTTCCTTTATCTTTAATTTTTTTTAATTTCTAGAGTTGCAAATGGATTGCTTGGCTTATTGGTTCATGTGGCTATTCTATTTTTCTGTGGTTTATTTTTGCATTTTTATAGGCTTTTTCAACAGATTTAGGGTCTTATTACGCTTTGGGGCGGACTTGCATCCGCCCAACACCATATCAGTATGTGAACTGCCCAACCATGGTTCAGCTGTTCTGCATAACTAATTACAATGTGACCGCAAATGGTGTGGTTGCAAACTCCAATTTCTCTATGTGTTGCCGTAAACCGGCCGTAGCACAAGCCTCCATAGAGAAATGGGAGTGTGTGGGAATCCCTGCGCTGTGTGCCAGGCACCGTGCAGGGATTCACGCCCCGTCTGCCCCCAACAGGAGGCCACAGGGTAAAGGGGGGGCCCTGCTAGGCACCCCCAATGTCGCTTTCTAACTGGCTTTCCATGGAAATTCTGTCAGAAACTGACATAGTAATCCTAATGGTGGAAACACCGTCCATTGGGATTACGTGCCAGTCTGTGACCGGCCGACGGGCTTGAGCCCTTCAGATTCCAGCTGGAATGACCGGCCGGTTTCAGTTTTGACCGCCTGCATTGTAATGATCGTATTCGAACCCTAATTGTCATTTTATTGACTAGGACTGCAGCTGCAAAATCATAAGTGTAATCTTTTTTTTTATGTTATTGGGTGAGCAAAATAATTTTTTCTATCTTACATTGATTGTGTGTATTAATATATGATTTTTAATAATGTTAGCATATTTTAATAGGTGGTAGAATAGTGTTTGTTTAGTTATAATAATGTAAGTTAATTTGCATTGTACATTTATATATATTTAAATATTTACTGTTGTAATTATCAATCAGAAATTTTGTCTTTTAAAATGTTTTTTACTCAGTTTGGTGTTTTTTTATTTGTTTTATTAGTATTAAAATTATATATAAATAAAGTCTGAGTGTTTGGGTTTTAGAAAGATTAAATATGTTGCTGTTTAGTGTGTTTTTTTAAAGTAGGTTCCTTGCCATTAAGTCTAGATATGTTAGGCCAAAGGTGTTAGAAAAGAGACTTACTTTTAAAGATATGAGTTAATGCATTTGTTTAGATTGGAGGTTTTTGGTTTGTGTTTGTCTAGGGATTGTTCCATTTTTTGCTTTTGGCATCTTCATTCTTTTTAGGTATTTCTAGGAAATGGTAGAGTGTAAAATGGCTTCTTCCAAGTGTACATTCGAAGGAATTGTGCTACTCTTCCTCTGCACCATTTCTCATTGCTTCTTGGAATATAGTAGACATCCCACCATGGAATGGAAAATGGTTTGGCGCCTGTGACCTGGTCAGTGCAGGCGACCAATTATAGTATCCTCAAAATAATCGATTAGTGGGGTTAATTTTTATTTCATTTTGTATGTAATAGGGCAATTCAATTAGCATGTCAATATGTTTAGTGACTTCTGTTACAGGAACATAGGCTAAAACTATTAGCTCTTTAATTTTGTGTGCAAATTGTAGGTTAGTTGCGTACTCTATGCTCAAATTGAATTTTTGAATGTGCCTCTATATTCTTTGGTTAAAGTGATGGTAGCATGTCTGATTTACAGATTAAGGGTAGATTTTACGTATGGTCAAAATCAATGACTGTTCAAAATTTAAGAAGGTTGTTTGTGGGCTATAGTTATTAGTGTGTTGTTTTATGTGTTATCATTTCATTATAAGTTGCACTTCGTTTGTTAGGTAACAGTGCATACACTAATGAGATGTTTGCATTTTGATATATGTGAAGTATATTTGACTGAATATTGGAGGGCTTGACTTAAAAACGCAAAACATCATTTCTGTGGTACATTGAGTTCCGCTTAGTACATTGTTATTGGTAGCATATGTGATCATTTTTTTATTGTTATTGTAGTTGCCATAAAAAAGGAAGGGGGATTCCTTTTGTGTGATTTAATGTGTTTTGAAGTATACCTCTAGCTTCATAATGGTAGATGTTTTGGTGTTTGCCTGATTATTCTACGTGAGCTGGCAATTAACCTTTTTAGGGTTGATATGCCAGGGAGTTGGCCTGTTGCTTTTCAGTAACATTTAATAGAATATTTTTACCTACTTTATCTGTTATCTCTTGCAAGCTCAGACTGTCCTCTTTTTGGACCTGCAAAAAATTTCTCACTTCTATTTCAGCAATATTATGGAGATGGTTATGCTCTCTAAAGCTTTTAGGTGTTTCTTTGTTCGTGGTAGCCCAGCTATAGTATGTATTTGAATAATATTTGGTGCTCTTCCAGTGTGTTTTGTCACTGGAGTTGCTCTCTTCACTACAAGAATATCCTCTATACTATTTTAATTACAGTTTCTGTTTTGGGGATTTGAAGTATGTTGCTGTTTCCAACAATGTATATGTACGTTTTAGAGTTTAAAAATATACACTAATCTAGTAAAGCAAAAATATGTGATGTTATATTCATTTTAACATTTGTAAATTGCCACATTTTAACTTAAATGTTGGATGTTGTCTTTACTTTGTATATTTGTAGAATCTTTTAGGTGTTGTGTTTGCCACAGTTTCCTTTTGTTACTTTCTGTTGAGAAGAAAAATGTGTTACTTTTTTCAGTGTATTTCTTAATCTAAAAGCAGAAGGTGTAGGTTTGGGGGGTAAGGTATTGCCTTTAAAGGAAGTTAATTTTTTTACAAAGCTGATTTTTTTAAAACCAATTCTTAATGGAGAGCATAGCTTAGAGTTACAAACACATACACTTGATGAAGGTGGCCAGAGCAGGTTCCTTTTGGAGCAGGGTCATTAATTATTTGCATATTGCTAGATTCAAACTGAGATGGCATGGTTGGCAAAAGAACAATGGATTAGAATGGCACCCTAAGTGATTCCCAGTGGTTAGGCTTATTTCATACATGTCTCCCGTCCCCTTTTGTGTGTTTGATGTACTGCCTTAAGTGGCAAGAGTATTCTCAGATGTGGGTCACTGTGCCAATGGAACCAAGCTATATCCAGATGACGAGTACTAACCAGTGCCAAAATGATCATGGGTTTCTTGTATTCTGGTTCAGGTAGGACCTGGCCTGGCAGTTTGAGCTAGACTGTTCATATTTGAGCATTTTCAAGACTGATTTGCTTATTGCTTGGTTCTAACTGAGGAGACATGGTGGGCAAATAAATTATTGAAATGCTACTCCGAGATATTGCCAGTGGTTAGATTTATTGCAAGCATTCTGTTATATTCTCTTATATAACTTTATTTCTATTCCTTGTTGGTTGTTAGTTTATCTCTCAAGTCAATAGGACCTTCCCTTGTATTCCTTCTCCCTCTCTCACCCCTCCCCCCTTTCCATTCTTGGTACTGCCCTATTGTTGGTTGTGAGGCTGCCATAGAATGTTGAGCTGAGGGTGGAAAGGAGAACACAGAGGTTATCTTAAGTGAAGCTGTCTGTTGGTGGAACTGTGGAGGTTATAAATAAAGAGTTCACTTACCTGCATCTGGTGTATTCTACTTTGTAACATTGGCGATGACTGGTCTGCGAAAGGGAGCAGTACCGATCTCCTTAACTTTTGACTCTTGACTGCGGAGCCTTTCATTGCTTCATCGGGCCTGATCAAAGGAAGGCATTCCTCTTGGCCTGCCACCACACCTCCAGCCTGCCGCAACGCCCTCCAGCCTCTTCAGAGCCATCCTCCCAGGCGGAGCCTTTCATTTCTTCATCGAGCCGATCGAGGGAAGGCGTTCCTCTCGGCCTGCAACCACACCTCCAGCCTCACGGAGCCCTCTCCTCTGGTGAAGGCTTGTGTTCCTGTCATCGGGCCCAACGGGCAGAGGCATTCCTTTCAGCCTGACACTCTGCGTGTGGCACTTCACAGTGACAGGCACACTCTCTAGCCTCGGCCTTCCAGCAACTTCGTCAATTCTCTCGGTGACACGCACACCTGCATGCGTATCACTATTGCCTCAGTGATACGCGCACTTTCTACACTCCTTCATTTCCTAATGGATCCATGTGTGAAAAACTAACACAGTGATATGCACACCGGTACACGTGTCACACTTGACTCAGTGATACGCACACTCTCTACACTTCTTTGTTTTTTCCTAATGGATCCTCAAAGAGAAAATTAACACAGTGACACGCACACCAGTATGCGTGTCACAAATTCCTCAGTGATACGCACACTCCCTCTATGCTTTTGCCATTTCATGCCATTCCTGCGGATCCTCTCATTAATATTTTACACGGTGACATGCACACCTTTACGCAAATCACAATTACCTCCAGCGCTAAGCTCACTTCATTCCTGCCCTCCCAGCCCGAGCCTCCAATCTTTATTCCTTACGGTGATACGCACACCATTATGCACATCACTAGTGCCTGCACTCACTTCCAGTCTGTCATTTTGACTCCAGTGTAGCAATCTTCACAGGGAATATTGCTTTGTGCAACACATATTATTTGCAGCATTACGCACCCATTTTCTCCTTCCTCTATTATCATTATTTCCTCTACCAATATGGACGCCAGCATGGCTCAACCACCACCATTCCTGAATGACTTTGGGGAGCCCAACAACCCTTGGAAGGAGTGGGTGAAAATCTTTGAATCATATTTAATAGCAATTGGGGGGTAGAAATTTAGCCCTGTAAGGAAACAACATATTTTGCTACACAACCTTGGTACCCATGGCAGGAGGATCTTTGACACACTAACAGGCCTGGAACAAGGTCATATCGTTGATGAAGATGAGGTGGATGTATACGAGATATCCCTACTTAAATTAAAAATACACTTTGGAGACAAGGTGAATATTGTTCTTGAACGCCACACATTTTTCAGTAGGGTTCAAGGTAAACACGAAAGTATTTCTAATTACGTAGCGGTTTTAAGGGGGCTAAGTGAACTTTGTGAATTCGGATAACTGAATGACTCCCTCATAAGGGACCAACTCGTAAGGTGTACTAACCACCCGAAGATACAGGAGAAACTGTTGCAGAAACAACCAAATCTTCACGACTCTATTGAGTTGGCTAAATCCATTGAACATACTGCTATATGCATAAAAGAAACGAAATCCCCGGCCAATAATGAGCAGGTGTCAGAAATTGCCAACCTCTCTGTGGAAGATACTGTTTGCAAGGTGAAAGTTGATAAGAGTCCTGACCACATACCCGATCCTGAAGTCAGTAAACTCAAATGTTACTGCTGTGGCAGTAGTAACCACTTAGCCAACCATCCCAGTTGCCAAGCTAGGACATCTACGTGCAGAAAGTGTAATAAAAAAGGGCACTTAGCTAGGGTGTGTCAGAGTTCATCTAGAAAACAAAATGATGTTAATGATGCCACTGATACTTGACCCCAACCTGTATAGAAAATTATTTTCCAAGTATATGAGTCTAGTGGCGTTAACCCCAATGTGATATCGGTTTGGATGGCAAAATGATTAAAATGTTCGCTGATTCATGCTCACCATTCACATTCTTAATATCTCTGATTTCAAGAACATGAATATTGGCGAAGAAAAGGAGTTACTGTGTGCTGACATCTCCCCTAGTAGTTATACCAAGGATTCCATCCCCTTAACAGGCATGGTCAAATCATGTATCACTTTCAAGGACCGCTCCACCATGCGTAAGGTCTACGTAGTTTAAGAGGGGTCAAACCTCCTCGGCTGGCAGCACCAGAAGGAGTTAGTTAGGTATTACTCTTGACCCAAATTACCCAGAACAAGTACTCGCTATAGACCGCTCTCTGGCAGGCAAAGAGATTTGCAATCAGTTCCCTGAAGTGTTCACACCCAAGTTAGGTCTCCTCAAACACTTCCAGCACCGGATAAAATTAAAACCTAATTCCAAACCTGTAGTGCACAAGACAAGACCCCTACCACATCTTTTGTGGGAACCACTTAAACAAGAACTAGCCAGATTACAAAACCTAGGCATCATCCAACCCATTGACTGCTCCGAATGGGTTTCCCCGGTTGTCCTCGCCATGAAAGCTCAAGGGGAAGACATTAGGCTTTGCATTGATCTTAGGGATCTTAATGATAATATCCTCATTGAGAGACATCCTTTGCCCCGCATCCATGAAATTCTAAGCACCATGGGAGAGGCATCATGCTTCAGTGTCCTGGACTTTTCAATGGTATACCACCAGGTGGAATTACACCCTGACTCCAGGGAACTTACAGCCTTTACCACCCCCCTGGGATCATTCATGTTCTGCAGGGTGCCATTCAGGTTGGCCTCAGCAGCTGCTGTATTTTAAAAAATCATGCAACGCATCTTAGATGGGATACCCAAGACCTTATGCTTCCAGGATGATATTTTATTTTATGGTGCCACCACCGAAGAGCATGATAACTCACTAAAACAAGTTCTCTCCAAGTTCAAAGAAGCGGGTTTGACAATCAAAGAAGAAAAATGCCAAATTGGGGTGGGGGCAGTGGATTACCTTGGGCAGACTATTTCTAAAGACGGGTTCAAACCCAAGATGTGTCTTATTGTAAAGAAAGCTCCTGCACCCGCCTCCAAACAAGAACTCATATCATTCTTAGGCCTTGCAGAGTACATGGCAAAGTATGTCAAGAACTTTGCCGACTTAACTAACAACCTCAGAGAACTTACTAAAAACCACACACCATACAATTGGCAAGAGGAGCATCAATTATCTTTTGAAAAAGTCAAGTGTGCCATTCTCTCTGCGCCTTACTTATGCAACTTTGATCCATTCAGAAAAACCATACTCACCACCGACGCAAGCAACAAGGGTCTTGGTGCTACTCTGTCCCAGATCATCGTTGGTAAAGAACGCATTGTAGCCTTTGCCTCATGCACCCTTAGCAACTCTGAAAAAAATTATTCTGTGGTGGAGAAAGAAGCACTTTCGTGCTTCTGGGCGATCAAGCACTTCAAGTTCTATCTATGGGGATTCAAATTCACTGTGCGCACCGACCACAAGCCCCTCATTTTTATGTTCAATCCTAAAGGTACACTCAGTAGCACACCCAGAGTAGCCAGATGGGTTTTGGGATTAGAAGGTTTCTGCTTCAAACTAGAATACGTCGCGGGTGAACTCAACTCAGCTGCGGACTTCCTTTCCAGAGCACCCTTAGACGTTAATGAACACTACGAAACCACGGAGTACGCCATCTTAGAAATCCACTCCTCTACTATTAGCTCTACAGAGTGGACTTAAAGCCAGAGTCAAGATACTATCCTAACCCGTTTCAAAAATTACACTTTACATGGTTGGCCAAATGCACAAAATGAACTTGATCAAGAACTAAGTAAATTTTAGGAAGTCCAACACAAAATCAATCTACACCAAGACTGCATTTGGAGGAACGACAAAATAGTACCTCCCGCAGGGTTGAGGAACAAAATCATTGATCTTGTCCATGAGGGTCACCTAGGAAGAAGTTTAACCAAATCCAGACTCAGGGAACATTATTGGTTTCCAAACATGGATTCGTTGGTGGAAGCCAAGGTGAAGAACAGCTATGTGTGCGCCAATAGCGACACATCTAAACTAACCCAAAAAGCTCAGTTATCTCCTGTGTCTGTCCCTGACAAACCATGGGATAAACTAGCCTTAGACATTATAGGCCCTGGTAACAAAAAAGGGGTCACAAAACGTTTTGTCTTTGTACCAACCAATTATCTCTCTCACTGGGTAGTCATTAGGATGGTGAACCAAACCACTACTGAGACACTGATCAATTACCTACAAGACACATTCGCCTCAGAATGCATTCCTTTCAGCATAGTTACCGACAATGGTGTGCAATTCACTTCCGCAGCAATGATAACTTTCATATCTAACTTAGTCATTACACATCTCAAAACTGTCATTTACTGTCCTCGTGCCAACGGTCTGGTCGAAAGGGTCAACAGGATGATCAAAGAGAACATCCAACTCACTTGCATCAACCACTTACCAGTGGAAAGGGTTCTACAAGACATGTTATGGGCATACCATACCACAACTAATCAAGTCTTGGGCATCTCCCCATTCTCATCCCTCAAAGGGAGAAAACCCCGCACCAAATTCTTTCCTAACTGGATTGGTGGGTGGCAGCAGTAGAGCCCGATATTAGAGCAACAAGAATCAAAGTTTCTGCACATCAAGCCAAGTACAAATGTTACTATGATTTCAAACATGGGACCAAACAACAGAAGTGGGCCGTAGGAGACTGGGTATCCAGTGGGGAAAGAGAATGCAAGTTATTTGATCCCAAAAAGATTGTGGAAATCAAACAGAACTCTGTGACCCTTGAGAATGGTCAAAACTGGAGCATGGATAAACTTGCGAGAGCTCCTGCTCCGAACAATGCACCAGCTGGGACCTCCTCCTCTACGAGTATTACACCAGATTGCCTGCGCTACCGCCAACGGTCAACAAAGAGACTCAGTGTAACACCTAAATGGCATGAAGACTTTGTTATGAAACGCTCTTAGTAAATTTACTTCCTCAATGTTATGGGAGGAAGATGTGTTATATTCTCTTATATAACTTCATTTCTATTCATTGTTGATTGTTAGGGTATCTCTCAAGTCAATAGGACCTTCCCTTGTATTCCTTCTCCCTCTCTCACCCCTCCTCCCTTTCCCTTCTTGGTACTGCCCTGTTGTTGGCTGTGAGGCTGCCTTAGAAGGTTGAACTGAGGGTGGAATGGAGAACGCAGAGGTTATCTTAACTGAATCTGTCTGTTGGTGGAACTGTGGAGGTTATAAATAAAGAGTTCACTTACCTGCATCTGGTGTCTTCAACTTTGTAGCACATTCCTCCCTCACCTTTTGTGTGTTTGGCTGCTTAAATAGTCTGCAAGTATCAAAAAACTAAGAGGCATAGAGTGAGTTTGTCAATGTAATCTGCTCTGCTAAAACAAGAAACACTTCAGGGAAATTAAAAGGACAAACTGAAGTTTATTGAACTCCTGATGTGGGTTTGAGCTTCTCTGGGTCACACATCTACTGAAAAATTAACTGAAACATGAGAAAATGTTAAACAATAAACCAGAAGCATGGGTTAAAGTAACAATGGAACTCAAGAACTTCCGACCCATCTCTCTGCTCCCGTTCCCCGCGAAGGTCACCGAGAAAATCGTCAACAAACAACTGACCCGCTACCTCGAGGAGAACAACATCCTGGACCCTTCCCAGTCCGGCTTCCGCAGCAACCACAGCACCGAAACCGCCCTCATCGCCGCCACCGATGACATCAGGACCCTGCTAGACAATGGAGAAACAGCAGCCCTCATCCTCCTGGACCTATCAGCCGCCTTCGACACGGTCTGCCACCACACACTACGAACACGCCTTCACGACGCCGGGATCCAAGAGAAGGCCCTGGACTGGACCACATCCTTCCTTTCCGGCAGAACACAAAGCGTCCGCCTCGCCCCTTCCGATCCAAGGCCACCAAGATCATCTGCGGCATACCCCAAGGCTCCTCCCTCAGCCCAACGCTGTTCAACATCTACATGGCACCCCTCGCCCACGTCGCCCGACAGCACAACCTCAACATCATCTCCTACGCTGACGACACCCAGCTGATCCTCTCCCTCACCAAAGACCCTCACACTGCCAAAGCCCACCTCCACGAAGGAATGAAGGCCGTCGCCGAATGGATGAGGACCAGCCGCCTGAAGCTGAACTCGGACAAGACGGAGGTCCTCATCCTTGGTTCCAACCCTTCAGCCTGGGACGACTCCTGGTGGCCAACATCACTGGGAACAGCCCCGCCACCCACTGACCACGTACGCAACCTAGGGGTCATCCTCGACCCCACCCTCTCCATGACTAAGCAGGTCAACGCCGTTTCCTCATCCTGCTTCAACATCCTCCGAATGCTCCACAGGATCTTCAAGTGGATCCCCACCGAAACAAGAAAAACAGTCACCCAGGCCCTCGTCACCAGCAGGCTGGACTACGGAAACGCCCTCTACGCAGGAACGACGGCTAAGCTCCTGAGACGGCTGCAACGCATCCAGAACGCCTCTGCACGTCTTATCCTCGACATCCCCCAACGCAGCCACATCACACCCCACCTGAGAGACCTGCACTGGCTCCCTGTCAACAAGAGGATAACCTTCAAGCTCCTCACCCACGCACACAAAGCACTCCACAACTCCGGACCAGCCTACCTCAACAGACGACTCAGCTTCTACACCCCCACCCGCCAGCTCCGCTCGACCAGCCTCGCCCTCGCCACAGTCCCCCGCATCTGGAAAACGACCGCCGGCGGCAGATCCTTCTCCCACCTCGCCGCCAAGACCTGGAACACCCTCCCCACCAACCTCCGACAGACCCAAGACCTACTGGCCTTCAGAAGACTCCTCAAGACCTGGCTCTTCGATCAGTAGCAGCACCACCCCCTCTTCCCCCAGCGCCTTGAGACCCTCGCGGGTATGTAGTGCGCTTTATAAGTGACATGATTGATTGATTGATTGAATGTGCATGATATGCATGCAATAAAGTAAGTAATTAAAGTAAGCAATTGGACAGACTTTTTAAAGTTTCTAATGTCATTTTTATGTATATGTATTGTATTGTTTATGAACTTACTTTATAATACATTTTATTCCTTACTTTATGCTATGTTAGTTGTATTTGTAAAGTTCACTATTACCTGGGAGGGCATGCTGACACTGAAGCAGGTGCAAGGCTACCCTGGCTGGCGAGTGGTTTTATTAGAAGAGCAAGGTCTTCAGCTTCTTGCAGAACTCAAGGATGGAATAGGAGGCTGGGATATGTAGCAGCAGGTCGTTCCAGGCTATTGGAGCAATGCAGTAGAAAGCGCGACCGTCAACTCTGCATGTGGGTGGGATTTGTGTGAGTAGGAGTCCCATCGAGTGGAGGTGTCGGTGGGTTTGCGGCAAGAGATTTTGTTGTTGAGGAAGGTTGAGCCTGTGTTATGTAGGGTTTGAAAGTGTGTGCAAGAAGCTTGAATTGGACTTGTTTGTGTATTGGGAGCCAGTGGAGCCTTTGTAGGTATCGTGGGATGTATGTGATGTCGTAGGTTGAGTGTCTCTGGCTGCCAAGTTCTAAATGGTTTGAAGTCATCTGGTGAGTCATTTGCTGATTCCAACATTGAGGGTGTTCCCATGGTCCAGCTTACTTGTGACTAACGCATTGGTGATGTTTTTGTGGGTGCTGGATGGATGCCATTTGAAGATTTTCCTCCGCACCTTCATGGTGTGGATGCAGGAAGAAGTTACGGCATTGACTTGGGCTGTCATGGTGAGTTGGGTGTTGATAAAAATCCCAAGGTTCTTGACGTGGGTGGTGGGGGTGGTACTGGGACTGAGTTTGGCCGGCCACCAGGTGGAGTCCCACAGAGTTAGGTTCTTCCCAAGATCATGACTTCTGTCTTGTCAGTGTTTAGTTTGAGACAGTTGGACTTCATCCAATTGACTTTGGTCATGCAAGTGGCAAACTTGGTCTGGGAGTTGTAAGTCTTGCCCGAGAGGGAGAGAATGAACTGAGTGTCATTGGTGTAGGAGAGGACATTGAAGTCATGGGAGCGGATGATGCTAGCAAGTGAAATCATGTATGAATGAAGAGGGTCTGGCTGAGACAGGATCCTTGCGGTACTCCACAGATGATGTTGCAGGTATCTGATGGTTACAGGGTCAGACTGATTGTCTGTGATGTTCCCGTCAGGAGGGAAAATAACCAGAAGAGAGTGAGTTCTTAGATTCCAATCTCATGCAAGCATCGAATGAGGATGAGGTAGAATACTGTACCTAATGCTGTGGAGAGGTCCAGGAAGATGATAGTGGCTATGTGTTCTTGTCCAGGATCACACGCATATCATTTGTGGCAGTGATGAGGGATGTTTCCGTGCAGTGGTTAGGTCTGAAATAAGACTGGGTGATGTCAAGGAGTTGGTGTGCCTTGAGATGGTTGGTTAGGTGTTTTTTAATTCGTTTCTACAGCAATGTGGCTGGATAGAGTAGTAGGTAGATTGGCCATAGTTGGTGAGCATCATTGGCTCTGCAGAATGCTTCTTGAGCAGGGGGAATACTGTAGCACATTTCTATGTGTCTGGGAAGGTGGCTATATAGATGAAGGCATTCAATATTAGGGTGAGTACTGAGGTAATGATTTGAAGTCCTTTAGTGAATACATTTTGGGGGCAGGAATCCCATGCGGCCCCTGAGTGGATGGACTGCATGGTGGTGGCAGTTTCATCTGTGGTGATGATGGGCCACACGATCAGTGTGGTTTCTTTCGAGAAGCTAGGGAGTCAGGTTTTGAGGTCTGTCGGGTTCAGGTGGGGATCAAAGTTGCTGTATAAACTGGTTATCTTTCTGCAAAGAATGGGAAGAGCTTATAACAGAGGTCCTGTGAAAAGGTGATGCTGTTGGAGAATGGAGCAGGCTGCTGGAGTGGTGAAATCTTTCACAATAGCGAAGTTAGACTTGAAGTTGTTGGTGCTGGTGTTGATGCAATCAGTGAATAGGGAACTTTGGTGGCATGGATCTGCTGGTGGTAGAGCCTAAGGGAAGGTTTGAAATTGTTCTTGTCCACGATGTCCTGGCTTAATCTCTCTATGCTTCAGTCATTTGCAATGGCATTTGGTCACCCTGAGTTCCTCAGTGTAGGAACAGGCTTGTGGCTTAAATCTTGTGGCCTTTTTGGGGTTTGAGAGGGGCGAGGGTGTCGGCATAGATGGTGATCCAGTTGTTGAAGTTTGTGATGGCATTGGGTAGACTGCTGCTGTTGTATACATCATAAATGTATTTACAGTCTTATTTGTTCAAATTTGTTTCAATTTGTTTGGCTTATCAGGAATTGGGCGGACAATGTTTAATTTTTTCAAATTTCGTGAGGCATTTTATAAATGTAATTATATTTTTGAGGTGTTTATTGCTCGAGAGGATGGATAGCATTTTAATTTTATTTGATGTTAATTTAACAGAATTGTTAAAAAATATTGTGCTTAAGCTCAAAGTAGTAATGATTTTATTTTTTGATTGAAACGTTTTTTTTAATTATTGAATAAATAGTTCAGTGGCTTTATTATTAATAGTAATATAAATCAATACTACATTTCTTGGATCTTGGTAATAGTAATGTTTATTTTTTTAGATTTAAACACAATATTTATTGGTTTAAAAATTTATTTTTACATTAGTTTGTTATTCATTTTTATTTTATTTCTTCTAATTTAAATGTAAATATTCAATATATTTGAATTTCCATTCTTTATATATAGCAAACCAGTATACAGTATGAATGTTGCAACGAATTTAAATGTATTAAAAACAATTACATTTGCATTCAATTTTTTATAAAAACATATGCTTGATGATGTGATATTTATTTATATGCGCCTAATATATCAATAATCCTAACACAGATTGATTATTTTCAGTTAGGAAATTGAGATGTAACACTATCTTATCAATCAAACTCTTATTTCCTTGTTTGTGGACTTATAGTTACTATAGTAATAACAATCATAATTTTTGGGATTGCAGTTAGAATGTTAAATGTCCCCCCATTATATTTGCACTTAGCACAATGTTTGTGGCCATAGGTAACAATAGTAAACCCAAAATATATCTTTTTTGTTTAATGTTTGTGGGCCTGGGTTTACAACCATAAGCCTGTCTCTACCCTTTCAAAATATATGCACTTTCCACAGTGTTCCTTGAACTGGATTTATGCTAGGTGACTCCCTCGCAAAACAAATTCTTTTCGTAATCGAAAATTTTGAAGTCTCCACAGTACTTTTTGGCCCGTTTCCTGCTGCGGGCAACAGGCATACCAATACAAGTGAGGTACCATTTTTATCGGGAGACTTGGTGGGATGCTGGGTGGGTGGAAGTTTGTGGCTCCCCATAGATTCCAGACCTTTCCATCACAGAAATGTGAGGAAAATGTGTTTTTTTAGACAAAGTTTTGAGGTTTGCAAAGGATTCTGGGTAACAGAACCCTGTGAGAGCCACACAAGTCACTTCGTATACACGCGCTTGTATTTCTTGCGGTAAACTCAACGGCTTTCGCTAATCTGTCACGTCACCAAACAGCGCCCATCATTCTTCACCCCACTTACTGTTTAGCTCACAAAGCAGAGATAGATACAACGTGTTAGAACACTGTTAATCGCATGCACATGTGAAAATAAGAACTGTTGGTATTTTTCATGTAATTCTGAGTATTTTCATGCATCAGTAAACGAGAAAACACATTTAATTGTTTCACAGACAGTCCCCAGATGAAGGCTCCATAAGCCGAAATGCATTGGGACCTATTGAAAATTATTGGATTTATGTTTTTGAACGTAATGATGATCGAATTACACTCAAGAAAACAATAAAGAAATCTAATGAATAACAGGACGCAATAACCACCATTCATCATTTCTTTTAACTGGTTACAAATGAAACTCATAGATTGAACTGATTAAACCCCGGTAAGGGGACCAAACACTGTGCCCCGGGGACGCTTCTCACAGTTGTGGGAGCGCATCCCAGAGCCACACAAGTCACCCCATCATGAATTTACATGGGTGTCTTGTTTTGAAAAATGTATAGGTTTGCCCGGTTTCCCTACGTGCCGGCTGAACTAGGGTCCAAAATCCACAACTAGGCACTTTACAAAAAATGGGTCAGTTTTCACTGGAAAAAATGTGATGCGTCTACGTTGTGTTTTGGGCCGTTTCCTGCCACGGCCACTAGGTCTACCCACACAAGTGAGGTACCATTTTTTCAGGAGACTTAGGGGAACACAGAATAGTAGAACAAGTGTTATTACCTATTGACATTCTATGCATTTCTGCCTTCCAAATGTAATACAGTGTGTAAAAAAGAAGTCATTTTCCAAAATGCCCTCTAATTCACAAGCATGGATAGGTACCCACATATTTGGAGCTGTGCAAATAATTCCTGCATCTAAACTCCATATGTTGTTCCCATGTCAGAAATACATAGTTTTCCTTGATGCCTATTTTTTACTTTTTATATTTTAGAAAGTGAATTGCTGTATACCCGGTACACAATGAAAAACAATTGCAAGGTGCAGCTCAGGTATTGGCTCTGGGTACCTCAGGTTCTTGGTGAACCTACAAGTCCTATATACACCCACAACCAGAAGTGTCCAGTCGATGTAACGGTATATTGATTTTAAACATCTGCCATAATTAGAAGAAGTTACAGGTGAAAAGGCAGACACAAATGGCTGTTTTTTCCAACTTGTTTTCAATATTTTTTTATTTCAACTGTTACTTTCTATAGGAAAACCTTGAAGAATCTACACAATGACCCCTTGCTGAATTCAGAATCCTGTCTACTTTCCAGACATGTACAGCTGTTTGGGATACATTATTGGTCTCACATCAATTTCTACCACTAACTGGACAGAGGATGAAACTACAGAAACTAGGAAAAATAGGCTATGTCCCACTAAAATGCCAAAGCTGTGAAGAAAATTTTGGTTTTCTGACAAACGTCTGCCTGTTCCTTAAAGATGGGATCCCTTCATCGATACCATTTGCAGGAAAAAAAACAGATGCTTTCTTCTTCAGCATTTTTTTCCAATTTTTCCCCCAAAAAACAAAATGTTGCTGTATTTTGGCTAAATTCCTCTCCAGGGGAATTCACAAACCTTGGGCACCTTTTGAATCCACAGGATGTTGTAAAAAAAAAAAGATGCACATTGGGCATGGATAGCTTATGTGGAAAAAAAGTTATAAAGCCCTAAGCACAAAAAAGCCAAAAAAGGCTCAGCACTGGGATGGGGGGGTGGGGGAGGGGGATATGGAGGAGGGAAAACACCAGCAGTTAAGGGGGGAAAAAAAAATTACCGGGCAGCAGGGTATAAGGTCCCGGGGGCCAAAATTTGCCCAGAGAAGGGGGGCCACTTGGCCCCCTCCACTAATAAAATGAAAAGAAATGCCAGCCATGGGGAAGGCCTTGGAGGCCCCGCCCTCTTTCTCAACGACTCTGCAGGGGCCTCCTGGTGCACAACTTGTTGGGGGATGAAGTACCCTTGGCTGGTGAGTGTCCTTGAAAGCCAACAACCCCTCCTGTTACCTCCAGTAAATCCCACACAGTGGGATTGCTGAGAGGTCAGCAGCGGCCATGCCCCCTTTGTCCACCACTCTGCACATATGCCTCCTGGCGCACTACTGGTTGGAGGATGAAGTCCCCTTGGATGCTAAAGGTACTTGGGGGCCAGGAACCCCTCCTGTTACCTCCAGTAAGCCACACACAGCTGGATTCCTGAGAGCTGGTGGGAGGCCCCACCCCCTTTCTCCACCACTCTGCAAATGCACCTCTTGGTCCAATACTAATTAGGGAATTAAGTCCTCTTGGTTGCTGAGGCCCCTTGGGGGCCAAGAATCCTCCTGTTACCTTCAGTAAGACACACACAGCGGGATTGCTGAGAGTTGGCCAGAGGCCCTGCCCTCTTTCTCCACAATTTTGCAAACATGACTACTAGTTAAAAAATCATAGTAGTTCACTTAAAAAAACCAAAGCTTACAGGGATGTTATAATTAGGAAATAGATTTAAAAAACCTTAGAGATTCACTGAAAAAACAGAAGGTTACAGGGATGTTATAGTTAGGCTCAGAGTTCACTCATAGAAAACCATAGAAATTCAGCTGTTACATTTACCTGAGCTAACTATAACTTATGCCCCCTCAATAAACTGCTTATGATCTCACATTTTACATCACTCATGAGATGGTCAATGACATCACTGACGACATTTCAAACATGTTTTTTTCCGTGAATTTCTATGTTTAAAAAAAGTTTATTTCCTAACTTTAATGTCCATGTAACCTTATATATAAATAAAATACAAAGATTACAGGGGCATTATAGTTTGGAAATATATATACTTATAGTAATAGTTAGGACCTTGTTTCTATTCAAAAATGAATCTTCGCGAAATTTTCAAAACTAATCGTTCACTCAGGTCAGCTCATGTCTTGAAAGTTTTGGGGTGATTCGTCAAGTGGGGGCCGAGAAAAAGGGGGGGGTCCCAAAACGCGTTTTCCCCATGTTAATTTCCTTCGGAACTTTAGACACGGCTACAGCCCGAACTGCTGAACAGAATTACACCAAATTTGGCAAAAAGGTAGCTCTTGGTTCAGAAAGCGACCTTTGTTTTTTAAATGGTGTAAATCCGTTCAGTAGTTGCTGAGAAATTCAAAAAATAAAAATATCTATATCTGAGGGCCGAGGAGGATTCCCGAACCCTCCCGAGCACGAGCTTGATTCTGATTGGCTGCCAACACTCCAAACCAGAATGTGTTGGCAGCTATCTTGTGACTCGGTAACCTAGTCAGAAGAAAACAGTTTAAAAAGATAAAAAACAAGAAAAGGGGGCAGGGTAGAAACACCCTGACCCCTAGGCCTGCTTAGGGGTCCCACAGGGACCCCAGGGCCAAAACATTTTTTTTTTTAAAAGCGAAATCGGACGAATTCGTGTTGGGTGCGCAAATCCAGCTAATTGTTTTTTTTTAAATGAAGCGCGGGAGCCCATGCTTCATTTTGTTTCTTTGAGCCCCCTGGTGGGCCAGGTCCCGGGGGCAATGTTTCATTAATGTGCGGGACCCTCATGGGCCCGCGCAGCTCTGACCGTCACCTCCCTGGGGCCTAATTTATTATGCACGGGCGGCACACAGCCCCCCGCAGCACCGGGGACCGCCACCTCCCCAGGGCTTGAAAAAAATATGCGTGGGGGGCTCCTGCCCCCCACGCTGCCCCAGGGACTGCCACCTCCCCGGGGCATTTCTCATTATGGGCAGGGGGCCTCGCAGGTCCCCCCAAGTCCCAGGGAATGCCAGCTCCCTGGGGCTTAAATTTAAATATGAAGTGGGGGGAAGCTCCTACCCCTCCCCACACTGCCCCGGGGACCACCACCTCCCTGGGGCATTGAATATGTAAATACGGGGGTCATAAGCGGACCCCCGGGGACCACCACCTCCCCTGGGCTATTTACATGTTGGGAGGGGGGCCGCGTGGCCCCCCTCCTGGAACCCTAGATGGCCCTGGGGACCGCCACCCCGCAGGGCCGGCTCCTACAATGTCCCGGTGTGCCCACCCCCGGGACATTGCAGTTTGCAATGGCAGGGCGGGAGCACGGCTCCCGCCCTGTCATTGCAAACTTTAGCTTTGCTTCATGGAAGCGAGAGCAGAAAGCCTGCTCTCGCTTCCATGAAGCGAAGCAGTATTGCTTTTGGACAAGGGGAGCTGCATGTCAGCAGCTCCCCTTGTCCAAAAGCAATACCAGCTCCTGCAGGAGGCAGGGAGCCAGCTGGGACCGCGGGGGCATTGGGGCTCCCCCATGGTCCCCAACGTGAGGACCCGCCCCGGGGGATGGGTCTCTGGGGCCCAAAAGGGTTAAGGGAAGGGGGGCCACACTGCCCCTTTCCTAAAATAAAAAAAAAAAGAAAGAAACCAGCAACTTGCGGGAGGCCCCGCCTCCTCCCTGCACTACTCTGAAAACATGCCTCCTGGCACGTTCTGGGTTGGGGGATTAAGTCCCCTTTCATCCTAAGGGTCCTTAGGGGCCAACTAGCCCACCAGGTACCTCCAGTAAGCCCCATACAGTGGAATTGCTGAGAGGTGGTCTGAGGCCACGCCCCCTTTTGCACCACTCTGCAAACACGCCTCGTGGTGCACTGCTGGTGGGGCAATGAGGTCCCCTTGAGTCCTGAGGACTTCAGGACTAAAGTGGGTTTCATCCCCCAAGCAGCAGTGCGCCAAGAGGCGCGTTTGCAGAGTGGTGTAAAAAGGGGACATGGCCTCTGACCACTCTCAGCAATCCAGCTGTGTGGGGCTTACTGGAGGTAACAGGAGGGCTAGTTGACCCCCAGGGACACTCAGGAGGCAAGGGGACTTAATCCCCCAACCAAGAGCGCGCCAGGAGGCGCGTTTGCATAGTGGTGGAGAAAGGGGGTGTGGCCTGTGTCCACCTCTCAGCAATCCCACTGTGTGGGGCTTACTGGAGGTAACAGGTAGGCTAGTTGGCCCCTAGAGACCCTCAGCAGCAAAGGGGACTTCAATCCCCATCCAAGAGCGCTCCAGGGAGCGCATTTGCAGAGTGGTGGGCAAAGGGGGTGTGGCCTGCTATGAGAACTTAGCAATCCGGCTGTGTGGGACTTACTGTAGGTAATAGGAGGGGTAGTTGGCCCCGAAGGATGTCCTTGAGGCCAACTACCCTCCTGTTACCTCCAGTAAGTCTCATACAGTGGGATTGCTAAGAGGTTTTCGGAGGCCATGCACCCCTTAGTCCACCACTCTGCAAACGCGCCTCCTGGCACACTACTGGTTGGGGGATGAAGTCCACTTTACTCCTGAGGAACTTTGGGGGCCAAGAAGCCCTCCTGGTATCTCCTGTACGTCCTACGCAGCGGAATTCCTCAGCGCTGGTCGGAAGCCCAGCCCCCTTTCTCCACCACTCTGCAAACACGACTACTAGTTAAACAAGGATTTGCAATGCAATAGGTCTCGCATTTGCGAGAATTAGAGCTATTGAAGTTGTAAATCTAAAAGATTTTTACTAATGTTTTTAGTCTAGAGTGGATGTACGTTGTATGTAGTGGAATTATGTGGTATGTTGTGCAGTGAAATTATGTGGATAGAAAGTATGTGGTATTTAGTGTATAGGAATTATGTGGAGTGGAATTATTTGTTTTGGAGAGTAATTATGTGTATTGTAGTCTGTGTTGTGGAGTGGTAACCTCAGGTTTAGTCTTCCTCGTTTCCATAGAAGCTAAACTATAAACTCAATGAGACACAAAAAAAGAAGGAACCACTGAGGAGCACTTCTGGACCTAGTCGGAGGTATGAGCTGGGCCATTGGAATTATGTGACTGTTCGGCTGCACCAATTTTCACATAATTAAACATTTTCCGCATTTGCCAAATATTCCATCATCTACCGCACAATCTGCAGATTTGAACAAAAAAAACATTGTTTCTAACTCAAACGGTTCAAATGTTACCAAAAATGCAGTGTCAAGTGTTACAGTGTGGTGGAAGGCCCTTTGCAAAGCTGGAATGGTCACGTGTTACTTATTGTTAAAAGTGGGTGTTAAATTGGTACTAATGGTGCACAATCCTCTCTTACTTCTTTCTGTGCCTCTCTTGCCTCTTTCTGCATTTCTCTTGCTTCTTTCTGCACATTTCTTCCTCTTTCTGCACCTCACTCTCTTCTTTCTGCACTTCACTTGCCTCTTTCTGCACTTCTCTTTCCCCTTTCTGCACGTCACTTGCCTCTTTCAGCACCTCTGTTGCTTTTTTCTGCAGATTTCTTGCCTCTTTCTGCACCTCTCTTGCCTCTTTCTGTACCTCTCTTGCCTCTTTCTGCACCTCACTTGCCTCTTTCTGCACTTCTCTTGCTTCTTTCTATACCTCTCTTGCCTCTTTCTGCTCCTCTCTTGCCTCTTTGTGCATTTCTCTTGCCTGTTTCTGCACTTCCCTTGCCTCTTTCTGTACCTCTCTTGCCTCTTTCTGCACCTCACTCTCTTCTTTCTGCACCTCTCTTGCCTCTTTCTACACTTCTCTTGCCTCTTTCTGCACTTCTCGTGACTCTTTCTGTACCTCTCTTGCCTCTTTCTGCACCTCAAGTGCCTCTTTCTGCACTTCTCTTGCCTCTTTCTACACTTACCTTGCCTCTTTCTATACCTCTCTTGCCTCTTTCTGCACCCCACTTGCCACTTTCTGCTCTTCTCTTGCCTCTTTCTGAACCTCACTCTTTTCTTTCTGCACCTCTCTTGCCTCTTTCAGCACCTCACTTGCTTCTTTCTGCATCTCTCTTGCATCTTTCTGCAACTCTGTTGCTTCTTTCTGCACTTCTCTTGCCTCTTCCTGCACCCTTCTTGACCCTTTCAGCACCCCTGTTGCTTCTTTCTACACTTCTCTTCCTTCTTTCTGCACCACTCTTGCCTCTTTCCGTACCCCTCTTGCCTCTTTGTGCACCTCTCCTACCTCTTTCTGCACCCCTCTTGCCTCTTTCTGCATGTCTGTTGGTTCTTTCTGCACTGCTCTTGCTTCTTTCTGCACCACTTTTGCAAATTTCTGTATCCCTCTTGCCTATTTCTGCACCCCGTCCCCTCTTTCTGCACCTTTCCTGCCTGTTTCTGTACCTCTCTTGCCTCTTTCTGCACCTCTGTTGCTTCTTTCTGCACTTCTCTTCCTTCTTTCTGCACCCCTCTTGCCTCTTTCTGTACCCCTCTTGCCTCTTTGTGTTCCTCTCCTACCTCTTTCTGCACCCCTCTTGCCTCTTTCTGCATGTCTGTTGGTTATTTCTGCACTGCTCTTGCTTCTTTCTGCACCTCTTTTGCAAATTTCTGTATCCCTCTTGCCTATTTCTGCATCCCGTCCTCTCTTTCTGCACCTTTCCTGCCTGTTTCTGTACCTCTCTTGCCTCTTTCTGCACTTCTGTTGCTTCTTTCTGCACTTCTCTTGCCTCTTTCTGCACCCCTCTTGACTCTTTCAGCACCCCTGTTGCTTCTTTCTGCACTTCTCTTCCTTCTTTCTGCACCCCTCTTGCCTCTTTCTGTACCCCTCTTGCCTCTTTGTGCACCTCTCCTACCTCTTTCTCCACCCCTATTGCCTCTTTTTGCATGTCTGTTGGTTCTTTCTGCACTGTTCTTGCATCTTTCTGCACCTCTTTTGCAAATTTCTTTATCCCTCTTGCCTCTTTCTGCACCCCTGTTCCCTCTTTCTGTACCTTTCCTGCCTGTTTCTGCACCTCTCTTGCCTCTTTCTGCACATCTGTAGCTTCTTTCTGCACTTCTCTTGCCTCTTTCTGCACCCCTCTTACCTCTTGCAGCACCACTGTTGCTTTTTTCTGCACCTCTCTTGCCTCTTTCTGCACCTCACTTGCCTCTTTCTGCACTTCCCTTGCTTCTTTCTATACCCCTCTTGCCTCTTTCTGCTCCTCTCTTGCCTCTTTGTGCATTTATCTTGCCTGTTTCTGCACCTCCCTTGCCTCTTTCTGTACCTCTCTTGCCTCTTTCTGCACCTCGCTTGCCTCTTTCTGCACCTCACTCTCTTCTTTCTGCACCTCTCTTGCCTCTTTCTACACTTCTCTTGCCTCTTTCTGCACTTCTTGTGACTCTTTCTGTACCTCTCTTGCCTCTTTCTGTACCTCAAGTGCCTCTTTCTGCCCTTCTCTTGCCTCTTTCTACACTTACCTTGCCTCTTTCTATACCTCTCTTGCCTCTTTCTGCACCTCACTTGCCACTTTCTGCTCTAATCTTGCCTCTTTCTGAACCTCACTCTTTTCTTTCTGCACCTTTCTTGCCTCTTTCTGCACCTCACTTGCTTCTTTCTGTATCTCTCTTGCCTCTTTCTGCAACTCTGTTGCTTCTTTCTGCACTTCTCTTGCCTCTTCCTGCAACCTTCTTGACTCTTTCAGCACCCCTGTTGCTTCTTTCTACACTTCTCTTCCTTCTTTCTCCACCACTCTTGCCTCTTTCCGTACCCCTCTTGCCTCTTTGTGCACCTCTCGTACCTCTTTCTGCACCCCTCTTGCCTCTTTCTGCATGTCTGTTGGTTCTTTCTGCACTGCTCTTGCTTTTTTCTGCACCTCTTTTGCAAATTTCTGTATCCCTCTTGCCTCTTTCTGCACCCCTGTCCCCTCTTTCTGCACCTTTCCTGCCTGTTTCTGTACCTATCTTGCCTCTTTCTGCACTTCTGTTTCTTCTTTCTGTACTTCTCTTGCCTCTTTCTGCACCCCTCTTGCCTCTTTCAGCACCTCTGTTGCTTTTTCTGCACTTCTCTTCCTTCTTTCTGCAACCCTCTTGCCTCTTTCTGTACCCCTCTTGCTTCTTTGTGCATCTCTCGTTCCTCTTTCTGCACCTCTCTTGCCTTTTTCTGCAGTTCTCTTACCTCTTTCTGCACCTCTTTTGCTTCTTTCTGTAATTCTCTTGCCTCTTTCTGTACCCCTCTTGCCTCTTTCTGCACCTCTGTTGGTTCTTTATGCACTGCTCTTGATTCTTTTCTGCACTGAAGTCCAGAAAATGTTGGAGCTAGGTGTAATTGAGCCTTCAGATAGCCCTTGGGCTAGCCCAGTAGTCCTGGTACCCAAGCCTCATACCCAGGGTGGTAAGAAAGAAATGAGGTTTCGTGTAGACTACAGAGGCCTCAATGCAGTCACTAGGACTGATGCCTATGCCATACCAAGGGCAGATGAGCTGATTGATACTTTGGCCTCAGCCAAGTATCTAAGCACGTTTGACCTGACAGCTGGCTACTGGCAGATCAGATTAGCTGATGATGCAAAAGCCAAAACAGCATTTTCGACCCCTGGTGGGCACTACCACTTTGTGGTGATGCCCTTTGGATTGAAAAATGCACCTGCCACTTTTCAGAGGTTGGTGAATAAAGTTCTGACAGGGATGGAAACTTATTGCTCAGCTTATCTAGATGATATTGCTGTCTTTAGTTCCTCCTGGCAGGATCACCTGGTCCACCTCAGGAATGTTTTGGAGGCCCTGCAGAAAGCAGGCCTCACTATCAAGGCCACTAAGTGCCAGATAGGGCAGAGTCAGGTTGTATACCTGGGCCACCTTGTAGGTGGAGGCCAGGTTCAGCCTTTACAGAGCAAAATCCAAACCATAATGGAATGGGTTGCTCCAACCACCCAGACACAGGTGAGGGCCTTCTTAGGCCTGACTGGGTACTATAGGAGGTTTGTCAAGGGATATGGATCTATAGTGACCCCCTTGAATGATCTGACCTCAAAGAAAATGCCAAAAAAGGTTCAGTGGACAGCTAGCTGTCAAAAGGCATTTGAAGACCTAAAGCAGGCCATGTGCACTGCCCCCATCTTACAGAGTCCAGACTACACCAAAAAGTTCATTGTCCAAACAGATGCTTCTGAGCTGGGTGTGGGAGCTGTACTGTCTCAACTGAATGATGAAGGTCAAGACCAGCCAGTAGCTTTTATTAGCAGAAGGCTGACCCCTAGAGAGAAACGTTGGTCAGCTATAGAGAGGGAGGCCTTTGCTGTGGTGTGGGCCCTGAAGAAGCTGAGGCCATACTTGTTTGGCACTCACTTCATAGTTCAGACTGACCACAAGTCCCTCCTATGGCTTAAACAGATGAAAGGTGAGAACCCAAAACTTTTGAGGTGGTCCATTTCCCTACAGGGGATGGACTATACAGTGTAACATAGACCTGGGACCCAACATGCCAATGCAGATGGACTCTCAAGGTATTTCCACTTTGAACACGAAGACTCAACTGGTCAAGGTTAGTTTAGTGTCCCTGCGTTTGGGGGGTGGTTGTGTAGGAGAGTAGGATCTGCCTCTTATGTTGCCCCCACTTTTTTTCTGATGTTTACACTGGTTTCTGGCTATAGTCTGGCTGGGACCCTGCTAATCAGGGCCCCAGCCTCTCTGTTCTCTCTAAACGATTTGGAGTGCACTGTAGGTGCACTAGTGATTGGATACTGTGGTACCTTATGAGTCCCTAGTATATGGTACCTTAGGTACCAAGGGCATAGGTACTTCACAGGCCTACCAGGAGCTGCAGCATGTATTATGCCACCCCTGGGAAGCAGACTAAATCTGACACCACAGGCCTGCTACTGCAGCCTGGGTGAGGAAGTGCAAGCACCCCTAACTGAGATATAGGTCCCCTATATCTCTCCTACACACACATATAAACCTATCAGTCACCCCTAAGGCAGGCCCTATCAATCCTGAGGGCAGGGTGCTTGGCTTCTATGTGAGGGGGTGCCTCTGCTTGAGCAGGGCCCCTCTGCAGCTCTCAGAGTTCATTCTCTGGTGCTGTTTTTGGATGCGGTTAAACCATATACTTTTAAGTGCATTATATCCTCGCGATAAAATGCTAACTTTGGAATGGCTGCATCGAAACATGTCGCGTTTGGTGTCAAACATCTTGGAATACTACCCCCCCCGCTAGTCCTGGCGGCGGGGGTAGCATTCTACCCTTCTAGAGGGATAGAAATGTACCTACTGTGGAAACGTGGTAGAATCCTGCAGAGCCCTGGCATCACAAAATAGATGCCACCAGTCACAGACACTGGGCTGCCCTCCTGCTGATGACCAACACTCGCAGTGGAGGAAGCCCAACAATAGATATCCTGTCCCAAGGGGGTGTGACCACCTCCCAGACAGGGTTTAGTGTATTGGGGCTGGGTGGGTGCACTCTTAGAGTGCTTTGAAGTCCTGCACTGGGGGAGCAGAAGGCTCCTCTGTGCATATGCCAGTTCAAACCAGCTCAGGGGCTACCTGTCCCTGCTCTGGCGCGAAACTGGACAAAGGGAAGTGGGTGTAGCCACCCACTCCCCTGACCCTCCCATAGGTAGGGTCATAGAGCTAGTCCCTCCCTTTCTTTTAGTATAAGAGGGGGAACCTGTGCATAGCAGCCTAGATTACCCTGGACGATGCTCTGAAGAAGAATCCCGGACCTTCGACGTTCCACTACCTTTGGAAGACTGAAGAATCTCCCTTGGAGTCAAGGAATGACTCCCCTGCTTGGCAGGCACCAAAAACTACAAACGATGGTCGCAAACTACGCCGCTCCCGCCGGAGTCCGAAGTCCCTGCAGCCCAAGAAGTGGATTTCCTGACTTCTCAAAGGCCATCGTGAGTCCCCAGCAAAGCTGAGGCCAGTGGACCCCAAGAGTAACGAGGAACCGCGACCACTGGGTACAGTGCATGTAGGAGAGTAGGATCTGCCTCTTATGTTGCCCCCACTTTTTTTCTGATGTTTACACTGGTTTCTGGAAATAGTCTGGCTGGGACCCTGCTAATCAGGGCCCCAGCCCCTCTGTTCTCTCTAAATGATTTGGAGTGCACTCTAGGTGCACTAGTGATTGGATACTGTGGTACCTTATGAGTCCCTAGTATATGCTACCTTAGGTACCAAGGGCATAGGTACTCCACAGGCCTACCAGGGGCTGCAGCATGTGTTATGCCACCCCTGGGAAGCAGACTAAATCTGACACCACAGGCCTGCTACTGCAGCCTGGGTGAGGAAGTGCTAGCACCCCTCACTGAGATATAGGTCCCCTATATCTCTCCTACACACACATATAAACCTATCAGTCACCCCTAAGGCAGGCCCTATCAATCCTGAGGGCAGGTTGCGTGGCTTCTATGTGAGGGGGTGCCTCTGCCTGAGCAGGGCCCCTCTGCAGCTCTCAGAGTCCATTCTCCGGTGCTGTTTGTGGATGCGGTTAAACCATATACTTTTAAGTGCATTATATCCTCGCAGTAAAATGCTAACTTTGGAATGGCTGCATCGAAACATGTCGTGTTTGGTGTCAAACATCTTGGAATACTACCCCCCCCACCAGTCCTGGCGGCGGGGGTAGCATTCCACCCTTCTAGAGGGATAGACATGTACCTCCTGTGGAAACGCGGTAGAATCCTGCAGAGCCCTGGCATCACAAAATGGATGCCACCAGTCACAGACACTGGGCTGCCCTCCTGCTGATGACCAACACTCGCAGTGGAGGAAGCCCAACAATAGATATCCTGTCCCAAGGGGGTGTGACCACCTTCCAGACATTGTTTAGTGTATTGGGGCTGGGTGGGTGCACTCTTAGAGTGCTTTGAAGTCCTGCACTGGGGGAGCAGAAGGCTCCTCTGTGCATATGCCAGTTTAAACCGGCTCAGGGGCTACCTGTCCCTGCTCTGGCGCGAAACTGGACAAAGGGAAGTGGGTGTAGCCACCCACTCCCTGACCCTCCCATAGGTAGGGTCATAGAGCTAGTCCCTCCCTTTCTTTTAGTATAAGAGGGGAACCTGTGCATTGCACCCTAGATTTCCCTGGACGACGCTCTACAAGAAGAATCCCAGACCTTCGACATTCCACTACCTTTGGAAGACTGAAGAATCTCCCTTGGAGTCAAGGAGTGACTCCCCTGCTTGGCAGGCACCAAAAACTACAAACGACGGTCGCAAACTACGCCACTCCCACTGGAGTCCGAAGTCCCTGCAGCCCAAGAAGTGGATTTTCTGACTTCGCTAAGGCCATCGTGAGTCCCCAGTGAAGCTGAAGCCAGTGGACTTCAAGAGTAATGAGGAACCGCGACCCCTGGGTACAGTACACTATTGTCGAGTGCAACCCTTTCACAACATTCCACGAACTTGTGCTTTGGACCACGTATGTTCCCAGCCTCCAGCAGGAAACCTTACAAAGATCAGAGGCCTACCACGTCCCGAGTGACCGTGGGCCCCTGTGAGTGAATCCTCCCGAGGCTTCTTCACGATCCCTTGCCAGCCGGCTTGTGGGTCCCCAGAAGATTCTCTAAAGAAACCAAAGGGCGCTCCTAATTGCTCCAGGCCTGCCCTGACTTACCGTCGCTGGGTGAGTCCCCCAGACCTTGCTGGTCTGTGCCATTGCCTCTTCACACTTTCCCCGAGACTTGCTGTTACCAAGGCTTGTTGGCTCCGATCGAGTCGCTGACACAGAAGTAATCTGCAGACAACGTGGGACACACCGAATCCAGCTCCTGGTCATCGTCGATGCCTCCTGAACCTCGTGGCTGAAGAGTCAAGGCAACTGCGAATGACCTGAATCTTGCGATGACGGTGGGCATCCATCTTCCTTGCCCCGAGTCGCTGCCAAGTGTCTGTGAACACTGTCCCCTCTGCTTTCAGGTCTTCCATCTTCCTAATCCAGGCTTGGATTCCTCCGGACACTTCTCCTGTCGCCGCAAGCAGCAAGTCTTCACTGGCTCCCATTGAAAACGACGCCGCGACCCGACACCAAAGAACACCTATGCACCCGGTGGGTGAGGTAACTTCAGCACTACGGTGCTCCTGTGGGTGTGGGCCCTAGAACTACTTACCCTATAAGTGACTTGCTTGTAGCTTCCCTAGAAGTGTCCTAAAACTCTAACTTTCTAAGTGCGACAATTGCGCTGACTCGTACAGGGTTCGCGTCTGTGTTAGACACACCGCGTCCATCTCCTTTGTAACACTATCTAAAACTGTATCCTTCGACTCGTACTGAGTCCGATCGGTGTTCGCCTCGAACACACAAAGGGCCTGTAACACTGAGATCTCCATTGCACTGACTCGCACAAGGTTCGCGTCTGTGTTAGACACAGCGCGTCCATCTCCCTTGCAACTCTATCTATGACCGCGTCCTTTGACTCGTACAAGGACCGATCGGTGTGTTCGCCTCGAACACGCAAGGGACCTTTAACATTGAAATCTCAATCGCGTCTGAGCGCATAGACTCGCACAGGACTCGCACCGGTGCCAGGTCACCGCGTCCGTCCCCTTTGGGTCTCCTACAACTACCTGGGGTGGTTCTTGGGGGTCCCTCGATTCTAGATGCCCTAGACCTAGGTCTAGCAAACTAAGATTGTGATATTCGATTGTGCTAAACTTATTGTGATAACATTTGACTTGTACATATGTTCCTGACTTCTAATCTCATAAAGAGATTAGTAGAGAGTGTTTATTAATAAATACATATATATTTGGTATATATACCTGTGTGGTGTCTTTTCATTTGGTGATTCAAGAGATTGTGTGGTAAAACAAGCTGCTTTACATTCCTTCAAGACTTAGCCTGAAGGCTGCTCTCCACAGCTACCACTAGGATAGCTTTCTATAAAGGTTGTCTTAAACCTATCTACCAAAAAAGTCGAATTGTTCTGGTGCAAGGTGTCCACTTTAATTAGTGAACAGCATATACCAGGCCAACTTCTCACATTGGTGGGCAGCGTGTGGGATTCCAGCTTGCTATTGTTTTACCAGAAAATCTCTATTTGAATTACTAACTGAAAACCACTATAGGTACTTAAGGTACATATAAAGTCAAGCTTAGTATCAATAAGTTCTACTGAACTTAGAGCTGTGTGCCAAGGGATAGCACACCCTTTCCACAGCTCAAGCTAGTATCAGTAGGCCACAAACTAGTGTAGGTAGTACAACACTGCACAACACTAGAATGTCCTTAAAGGGTGGAACCAGTGGATCCACTCAGCCTCAGTATAAGGACATGGCTTTCTCTGACTTGAGAGCCATGTGTGTTGAAAGACACCTGAGGCTAGGACAGAGTCCCTCAACCCTACACCTGATAGATCTGCTGACAGCAGATGATCTTAGATTGGCTCTAGGAGCTAATGGGTCTGAATCAGTGGGTGGGTCAATTACAGTATCTGGGTCAGATGATGAAAATCAGAATGACCAGGACTCTGTGATTGAAGGGCCAGGCCTCAAGGGGCCTGAAAAGGACAGAGGAATTCTCCCTAAGAGAACTGACAGAGTGGAGGAGAGGCATAGGTCCCCTTCCAGGGAATCTGAGCACTCTTATCACTCTGGCAGAGAATTTGTCCACCAGAGGAACTCATACTTTCCCATAAGAGAGACCTCCTCTGAAAGAATGTGCAAACTGCTGCAGTATGAGGAAGCAAGAGTTGCCCTCAGAACCAAGCAGTTGGCACTGGATAGAGAAGCCCTGGAGATCCAGAGAGCTTCTAGAAGAGAGGGGTTAGAACCCCTTGGTGGCAGCAACAGTGTCCCTAGAGGCAGAGAATCTATTCCAGACCATAGGAACCTGAGCAAGGTTGTTCCTCCCTACCAGAGTGGGGATGATATCCACAAGTGGATAACTGCTATGGAGAGGGCCTGTAGAGTACAGCAGGTCCCCCAAAAGCAGTGGGCAGCAATCTTGTGGCTCTCCTTTTCAGATAAAGGTAGAGACAAGCTCCTCACTGTTAGAGAAGAGGATGCTGATGATTATGAGGTCCTGAAGAGTGCACTGATAGATGGGTTTGGCTTAACCACTGAACAGTACAGGTTGAAGTTCAGAGACACCCAGAAGGCACAGACTCAGGACTGGACTGACTTTGTTGATTGTGCAACCAAGGCTCTGGAGGGTTGGCTGGTTGGCAGTAGGGTTACTGATTTCAAGGGATTGTATAATCTGATGATGAGAGAACAGATCCTTAATAATTGCCAGAATCAGTTGTTGCATCAGTACCTGGTGGACTCGGATCTGACCTCTCCCCAAGAATTGGGAAAGAAGGCAGACAAATGGGTCAGAACCAGGGTGAGGCAGAAACCCCAGAACCAAGGGGGTGACACCAAGAAGCAAGATCCTAAGTGCTCTGAGAAAGGTGGGGATAAGTCAAAAGACCAGAAGTCTTCACAAGGGCCCCCAAAAATCTGCATCTGGTGGGGAGTCACAATCCCACAAGGGAAAAGGCCAAAAGAAGCCCTGGTGCAAATTCTGTAAACAGAAAGGGCACTGGACTTCTGACTGTAACAAGTCCAAAGACCAAACCACCACCACTCCTGCCCCTAAGGCAACTGTTCCCCCTAGTTCAGCTACTGGTGGAGGTGGTATACAGAATAAGGGTGTAGTAGGGTTGACCCTGGGTTCTGAAGTGGACTCTGACCTAGTCAGAGTGCCCACTCAGGCAATGCTGATTTGTGAGGGAGACCTTAATATGTCCTTCCTAGTGAGTCCCAGTAATCTGGGCAAATACAAACAGCAGCCTGTAATAAATGGCAAACAGGCTTTGGCATTTAGGGACACAGGTGCTAGTGTCACCATGGTGGCAGAGGAGCTTGTGGACCCTGGACAGATCATCCTGGGCGAAATGTACCAGGTGACCAATGCAAGCAACGTCAAGACCAACCATAGTCTGGCAGTTGTGAATTTCTCCTGGGGAGGGGTAACTGGCCTCAAGAAGGTTGTAGTCAGTGCAGACCTCCCTGTCGAATGTCTATTGGGCAATGATCTAGAGACTTCAGCCTGGTCTGAAGTAGAGTTATGGACTCATGCTGAGATGTTGGGCATCCCTGCAGAGGTATTTGCTCTGACCAGGTCACAAGCAAGAATGCATAACACTGAACCAGCTCTGGATCCTGGAACAATGGACCAGATGCTTCCCAAGAGGAGGAGCAGTAGGGTAAAGGCAGTGCCTTCCCCTCTGTCTCAGATCACAGATTCACCCCCAGAGGGAGGTGAAGCAGATCCTGAAGAAGGAACTGCCCCAGAGGGACTTGAGCCTGATCAGGTTGAGTTCTTGGGGGCAGGGGGCCCTTCTAGGGAAGATCTGAGTAAGGAGCAACAGTGCTGCCCCTCTCTTGAACCCCTCAGACAGCAGGCTGCTGCTGAGGCTGCTGGGAGTGCTAGTGGGTCCCATAAAGTTTATTGGGATGAGGGACTCCTATATTCTGAGGGTAGAGATCCAGCCCCTGGAGCCACCAGGAGGATGGTAATACCTCAGAAGTTTAGGGGGTTCCTCTTGACCCTAGCACATGACATCCTTTTAGCAGGACACTTGGGCCAAAACAAGATCTGGGACAGGCTTGTTCCACATTTTCATTGGCCACATATGTCAGAGGACACAAAGGAGTGTTGTCGCTCCTGTGTCACATGCCAAGCCAGTGGTAAGGCAGGTGGCACAACAAAGGCCCCCCTGATACCACTACCGGTGGGGGGGGTACCCTTTGAAAGGGTAGGGATTGACATTGTTGGTCCCCTTGACCCTCAAACTGCATCTGGGCACAGGTTTATCCTGGTGGTAGTGGATCATGCCACCAGGTACCCAGAAGCAATTCCCCTGAGGATCACCACAGCCCCTGTGGTGGCAAGAGCCCTCATTGGAGTCTTCTCCAGAGTGGGTTTCCCAAAGGAGGTCATTTCTGACAGAGGTACCAACTTCATGTCAGGATATCTAAAAGCAATGTGGAAGGAGTGTGGTGTAACTTACAAGTTCACCACCCCCTATCACCCACAATGCAATGGTTTAGTTGAACGCTTCAACAAAACCTTGAAAGGAATGATTAAAGGACTCCCAGAGAAGATTAGGCGGAAATGGGACCTTCTTCTTCCTTGCCTGTTGTTTGCATACAGAGAGGTTCCACAGAAGGGGTTGGTTACAGCCCATTTGAGCTTCTGTTTGGGCATCCTGTGAGAGGTCCACTGTGTTTGGTAAAAGAGGGCTGGGAGTTACCTCTCAAGCCCCCCAAACAAGATGTGATGGACTATGTACTTGGTCTCCGCTCACGGATGGCTGAGTACATGAAAAAGGCAACCAAAAACCTGGAGGCCAGCCAAGAATTACAAAAGCTTGGCATGACCAAAGGCTGTGCTGACTGTATACCAGCCAGGACAGAAAGTGTGGGTGTTGGAGCCTGTGGCCCCAGCAGCCCTCCAGGACAAGTGGAGTGGCCCCCATACAATAGTTGAACAAAAGGGAGAAGTCACCTACCTGGTGAATCTTGGAACTCCCAGGAGCCCCCTGAGGGTGCTCCATGTCAACAGATTAAAGCCATATGTTGACAGGGCTGACATGGGCTTGCTCATGGCAACTGATGAGGACCAGGAGGAGGAGAGTGACCCTCTCCTGACCTGCTCTCTCAGAACCCTGATGATGGGTCAGTAGATGGTGTTGCTTTGGCAAGCAGCCTCACTGACCATCAGCAAACTGAGTGCAGACAAGTTCTGCAACAGTATAGACATATGTTTAGCCTGACCCCTAGTCAGACTTCCTGGTGTACCCACGAGGTGGACACTGGAGACAGTCTGCCTGTCAAGAATAAAATCTACAGGCAACCTGACCATGTCAGGGACTGTATCAGGACTGAAGTTCAGAAAATGTTGGAGCTAGGTGTAATTGAGCCTTCAGATAGCCATTGGGCTAGCCCAGTAGTACTGGTACCCAAGCCTCATACCCAAGGTGGTAAGAAAGAAATGAGGTTTTGTGTAGACTACAGAGGCCTCAATGCAGTCACTAGGACTGATGCCTATCCCATACCAAGGGCAGATGAGCTGATTGATACTTTGGCCTCAGCCAAGTATCTAAGCACGTTTGACCTAACAGCTGGCTACTGGCAGATCAGATTAGCTGATGATGCAAAAGCCAAGACAGCATTTTCGACCCCTGGTGGGCACTACCACTTTGTGGTGATGCCCTTTGGATTGAAAAATGCACCTGCCACTTTTCAGAGGTTGGTGAATAAAGTTCTGACAGGGATGGAAACTTATTGCTCAGCTTATCTAGATGATATTGCTGTCTTTAGTTCCTCCTGGCAGGATCACCTGGTCCACCTCAGGAATGTTTTGGAGGCCCTGCAGAAAGCAGGCCTCACTATCAAGGCCACTAAGTGCCAGATAGGGCAGAGTCAGGTTGTATACCTGGGCCACCTTGTAGGTGGAGGCCAGGTTCAGCCTTTACAGAGCAAAATCCTAACCATAATGGAATGGGTTGCTCCTACCACCCAGACACAGGTGAGAGCCTTCTTAGACCTGACTGGGTACTATAGGAGGTTTGTCAAGGGATATGGATCTATAGTGACCCCCTTGAATGATCTGACCTCAAAGAAAATGCCAAAAAGGTTCAGTGGACAGCTAGCTGTCAGAAGGCATTCGAAGACCTAAAGCAGGCCATGTGCACTGCCCCCATCTTACAGAGTCCAGACTACACCAAAAGTTCATTGTCCAAACAGATGCTTCTGAGCTGGGTGTGGGAGCTGTACTGTCTCAACTGAATGATGAAGGTCAAGACCAGCCAGTAGCTTTTATTAGCAGAAGGCTGACCCCTAGAGAGAAACGTTGGTGAGCTATAGAGAGGAGGCCTTTGCTGTGGTATGGGCCCTGAAGAAGCTGAGGCCATACTTGTTTGGTACTCACTTCATAGTTCAGACCGACCACAAGGCCCTCCTATGGCTCAAACAAATGAAAGGAGAAAACCCAAAACTTTTGAGGTGGTCCATTTCCCTACAGGGGATGGACTATACAGTGGAACATAGACCTGGGACCCAACATGCCAATGCAGATGGACTCTCAAGGTATTTCCACTTTGAACACGAAGACTCAACTGGTCAAGGTTAGTTTAGTGTCCCTGCGTTTGGGGGGTTGTGTAGGAGAGTAGGATCTGCCTCTTATGTTGCCCCCACTTTTTTCTGATGTTTACACTGGTTTCTGGCTATAGTCTGGCTGGGACCCTGCTAATCAGGGCCCCAGCCTCTCTGTTCTCTCTAAACAATTTGGAGTGCACTCTAGGTGCACTAGTGATTGGATACTGTGGTACCTTATGAGTCCCTAGTATATGGTACCTTAGGTACCAAGGGCATAGGTACTCCACAGGCCTACCAGGGGCTGCAGCATGTGTTATGCCACCCCTGGGAAGCAGACTAAATCTGACACCACAGGCCTGCTACTGCAGCCTGGGTGAGGAAGTGCTAGCACCCCTCACTGAGATATAGGTCCCCTATATCTCTCCTACACACACATATAAAGCTATCAGTCACCCCTAAGGCAGGCCCTATCAATCCTGAGGGCAGGGTGCGTGGCTTCTATGTGAGGGGGTGCCTCTGCCTGAGCAGGGCCCCTCTGCAGCTCTCAGAGTCCATTCTCTGGTGCTGTCTGTGGATGCGGTTAAACCATATACTTTTAAGTGCATTATATCCTCGCGGTAAAATGCTAACTTTGGAATGGCTGCATCAAAACATGTCGTGTTTGGTGTCAAACACCTTGGAATACTACCCCCCCGCCAGTCCTGGCGGCGAGGGTAGCATTCCACCCTTCTAGAGGGATAGACATGTACCTACTGTGGAAACGCGGTAGAATCCTGCAGAGCCCTGGCATCACAAAATGGATGCCACCAGTCACAGACACTGGGCTGCCCTCCTGCTGATGACCAACACTCGCAGTGGAGGAAGCCCAACAATAGATATCCTGTCCCAAGGGGTGTGACCACCTTTCAGACAGGGTTTAGTGTATTGGGGCTGGGTGGGTGCACTCTTAGAGTGCTTTGAAGTCCGGCACTGGGGGAGCAGAAGGCTCCTCTGTGCATATGCCAGTTCAAACCGGCTCAGGGGCTACCTGTCCCTGCTCTGGCGCGAAACTGGACAAAGGGAAGTGGGTGTAGCCACCCACTCCCCTGACCCTCCCATAGGTAGGGTCATAGAGCTAGTCCCTCCCTTTCTTTTAGTATAAGAGGGGAACCTGTGCATTGCACCCTAGATTTCCCTGGACGATGCTCTACAAGAAGAATCCCGGACCTTCGACGTTCCACTACCTTTGGAAGACTGAAGAATCTCCCTTGGAGTCAAGGAGTGACTCCCCTGCTTGGCAGGCACTAAAAACTACAAACGACGGTCGCAAACTACGCTGCTCCCGCCGGAGTCCGAAGTCTCTGCAGCCCAAGATGTGGATTTCCTGACTTCTCAAAGGCCATCGTGAGTCCCCAGTGAAGCTGAGGCCAGTGGACCCCAAGAGTAACAAGGAACCGCGACCCCTGGGTACCATGCACTATTGTCGAATGCAACCCCTTCACAACGTTCCACGAACTTGTGCTTTAGACCACGTGTGGTCCCAGCCTCCAGCAGGAATCCCTCCTAAGATCAGAGGCCTACCACACCCCGAGTGACCGTGGGCCCCTGTGAGCGAATCCTCCTGAGGCGTCTTTGCGATCCCTTGCCAGCCAGATTGTGGGTCCCCAGAAGAATTTCTAAAGACACCAAAGGGCTCCTCTGGTTGCTCCAGGCCTGCCCTGACTTACCCTTGCTGGGTGAGTCCCACAGACCTTGCTGGTCTGCGCCATTGCCTCTTCACACTTTCCCCAAGACTTGCTGTTACCAAGGCTTTTTGGCTCCGATCGAGTTATCGACACCGCAGTAAGCTGAAGACATCATGGGACACGTGGAATCCAGCTCCTGGTTGTCGTCGACACCTCCTGGACTTCGTGGCTGAAGAGTCAAGGCAACCGCGAACGACCTGAATCTTGCGACGACGGTGGGCATCCATCTTCCTTGCCCCGAGTCACTGCCAAGTGACTTTGAACACTGTCCCCTCTGCTTTCAGGTCTTCCATCTTCCGAATCCAGGCTTGGATTCCTCCGGACACTTCTCCTGTCGCCGCAAGCAGCAAGTCTTCACTGGCTCCCATTGAAAACGACGCCGCGACCCGACACCAAAGAACACCTATGCATCCGGCTCCCCTGGGTGAGGTAACTTCAGCACTACGGTGCTCCTGTGGGTGTGGGCCCTAGAACTACTTACCCTGTAAGTGACTTGCTTGTAGCTTCCCTAGAAGTGTCCTAAAACTCTAACTTTTTAAGTGCACAATTGCGCTGACTCGTACAGGGTTCGCGTCTGTGTTAGACACACCGCGTCCATCTCCTTTGTAACACTATCTAAAACTGTATCCTTCGACTCGCACTGAGTTCGATCGGTGTTCGCCTCGAACACACAAAGGGCCTGTAACACTGAGATCTCCATTGCACTGACTCGCACAAGGTTCGCATCTGTGTTAGACACAGCGCATCCATCTCCCTTGCAACTCTATCTGTGACCGCGTCCTTCGACTCGTACAAGGACCGATCGGTGTGTTCGCCTCGAACACGCAAGGGACCTTTAACATTGAAATCTCAATCGGGTCTGAGCGCATAGACTGGCACAGGACTCGCACCGGTGCCAGGTCACCGCGTCTGTCCCCTGTGGGTCTCCGACAACTACCTGGGGTGGTTCTTGGGGGTCCCTCGATTCTAGATGCCCTAGACCTAGGTCTAGCGAACTAAGATTGTGATATTCGATTGTGCTAAACTTATTTTGATAATATTTGACTTGTACATATGTTCCTGACTTCTAATCTTATAAAGAGATTAGTAGAGAGTGTTTATTAATAAATACATATATATTTGATATATATACCTGTGTGGTGTCTTTTCATTTGGTGATTCAAGAGATTGTGTGGTAAAACAAGCTGCTTTACATTCCTTCAAGACTTAGCCTGAAGGCTGCTCTCCGCAGCTACCACTAGGATAGCTTTCTATAAAGGTTGTCTTAAACCTATCTACCATAAGAGTCGAATTGTTCTGGTGCAAGGTGTCCACTTTAATTAGTGAACAGCATATGCCAGGCCAACTTCTCACACCCTCTTACCTCTTGCAGCACCGCTGTTGCTTTTTTCTGCAGATCTCTTGCCTCTTTCTGCACCTCTCTTGCCTTTTTCTGCACCTCACTTGCCTCTTTCTGCACTTCTCTTGCTTCTTTCTATACCCCTCTTGCATCTTTCTGCTCCTCTCTTGCCTCTTTGTGCATTTCTCTTGCCTGTTTCTGCACTTCCCTTGCCTCTTTCTGTACCTCTCTTGCCTCTTTCTGCACCTCACTTGCCTCTTTCTGCACCTCACTCTCTTCTTTCTGCACCTCTCTTGCCTCTTTCTACACTTTTCTTGCCTCTTTCTGCACTTCTCGTGAATCTTTCTGTACCTCTCTTGCCTTTTTCTGCACCTCATGTGCCTCTTTCTGCACTTCGTTTGCCTCTTTCTACACTTACCTTGCCTCTTTCTATACCTCTCTTGCCTCTTTCTGCACCTCACTTGCCACTTTCTGCTCTACTCTTGCCTCTTTCTGAACCTCACTCTTTTCTTTTTGCACCTCTCTTGCCTCTTTCTGCACCTCACTTGCTTCTTTCTGCATCTCTCTTGCCTCTTTCTGCAACTCTGTTGCTTCTTTCTGCACTTCTCTTGCCTCTTCCTGCACCCTTCTTGACTCTTTCAGCACCCCTGTTGCTTCTTTCTACACTTCTCTTCCTTCTTTCTGCACCACTCTTGCCTCTTTCCGTAACCCTCTTGCCTCTTTGTGCACCTCTCCTACCTCTTTCTGCACCCCTCTTGCCTCTTTCTGCGTCTGTTGGTTCTTTCTGCACTGCTCTTGCTTCTTTCTGCACCTCTTTTGCAAATTTCTGTATCCCTCTTGCCTCTTTCTGCACCCCTGTCCCCTCTTTCTGCACCTTTCCTGCCTGTTTCTGTACCTCTCTTGCCTCTTTCTGCACCTCTGTTGCTTCTTTCTGTACTTCTCTTGCCTCTTTCTGCACCCCTCTTGCCTCTTTCAGCACCTCTGTTGCTTTTTCTGCACTTCTCTTGCTTCTTTCTGCAACCCTCTTGCCTCTTTCTGTACCCCTCTTGCTTCTTTGTGCACCTCTCGTTCCTCTTTCTGCACCTCTCACCTTTTTCTGCAGTTCTCTTGCCTCTTTCTGCACCTCTTTTTCTTCTTTCTGTACTTCTCTTGCCTCTTTCTGTACCCCTCTTGCCTCTTTCTGCACCTCTGTTGGTTCTTTCTGCACTGCTCTTGATTCTTTCTGCACCTATTTTGCAAATTTCTGTATCCCTCTTGCTTCTTTCTGCACCTCGTTCCCTCTTTCTGCACCTTTCCTGCCTGTTTCTGCACCTCTCTAGTCTCTATCTGCACCTCCGTTGCCTCTTTCTGCACCTCGCTTGCCTCTTTCTGCACCTCTCTTGCCTCTTTCTGAACCTCACTCTCTTCTTTCTGCACCTCTCTTGCCTCTTTCTGCACCTCACTTGCTTCTTTTGGCATCTCTCTTGCCTCTTTCTGCACCTCTATTGCCTCTTTCTGCAACTCTGTTGCTTCTTTCTGCACTTCTCTTGCCTCTTTCTGCACCCTTCTTGTCTCTTTCAGCACCCCTGTTGCTTCTTTCTGCACTTCTCTTCCTTCTTTCTGCACCCCTCTTGCCTCTTTCTGTACCCCTCTTGCCTCTTTGTGCACCTCTCCTACCTCTTTCTGTACCCCTCTTGCCTCTTTCTGCATGTCTGTTGGTTCTTTCTGCACTGCTCTTGCTTCTTTCTGTACCTCTTTTGCAAATTTCTGCATCCCTCTTGCCTCTTTCTGCACCCCTGTTCCCTCTTTCTGCTCCTTTCCTGCCTGTTTCTGCACCTCTCTTGCCTCTTTCTGCACCTCTGCAGCTTCTTTCTGCACTTCTCTTACCTCTTTCTGCAACCCTCTTGCCTCTTTCAGCATCGCTGTTGCTTTTTTCAGCACTTCTCTTGCTTCTTTCTGCACCCCTCTTGCCTCTTTCTGTACCCCTCTTGCCTCTTTGTGCACCTCTCCTTCCTCTTTCTGCACCTCTCTTGCCTTTTTCTGCAGTTCTCTTGCCTTTTTCTGTACCACTTTTGCTTCTTTCTTTACTCCTCTTGCCTCTTTCTGTACCCCTCTTGCCTCTTTCTGCACCTCTGTTGGTTCTTTCTGCACTGCTCTTGCTTCTTTCTGCACCTCTCTTGCAAATTTCTGTATCCCTCTTACCTCTTTCTGCACCCCTGTCCCCTCTTTCTGCACCTTTCTTGCCTGTTTCTGCACCTCTCTTGCCTCTTTCGGCACCTCTGTTGCTTCTTTCTGCACTTCTCTTGCCTCTTTCTGCACCTCTCTTACCTCTTTCAGCACCTCTGTTGCTTCTTTCTGCACTTCTCTTGCTTCTTTTTGCACCCCTCTTGCCTCTTTCTGTACCCCTTTTGCCTCTTTGTGCACCTCTCCTGCCTCTTTCTGCACCCCTCTTGCCTTTTTCTGCAGTTCTCTTGCCTCTTTCTGCACCTCTTTTGCTTCTTTCTGCACTTTTCTTGCCTCTTTCTGTACCCCTCTTGCCTCTTTCTGCACCTCTCTTGGTTCTTTTTGCACTGCTCTTGCTTCTTTTTGCACCTCACTTGCACATTTCTGTACCCCTCTTGCCTCTTTCTGCACCCCTCTTCCTTCTTTCTGCAATTCTCTTACCTCTGTCTGCACCCCTGTTCCCTCTTTCTGCACCTCTTTTGTCTGTTTCTACAACTCTCTTGCCTCTTTGTGCAGTTCTCCTGCCTCCTTCTGCACCTCTGTTGCCTCTTTCTGCACCCCTCTTGCCTCTTTCTTCACCCCTCTAGCCTCTTTCTGCACCCCTGGTGCTTCATTCTGCACTTCTCTTGCTTATTTCTGCACCCCTCTTGTCTCTTTCTGCACCCGTCTTCCCTCTTTGTGCATCTCTCTTGGCTCTTTCTGTACTTCTCTTTCTTCTTTCTGCACCCCTCTTGCCTCTTTCTGCATCACAGTTGTTTCTTTCTGCACTTCTCTTGCTTTTTTCTGCATCTCTCTTGCTTTTTTCTGCACCCCTTTTGCCTCTTTCTGCACATCTATTGCTTCTTTTTGCACTTCTCTTGCTTCCACCTTTTTGTACACAAATTTACAGAGTATGCTGTTTGAAACACAAGTATTCAAGTATTTGTATGTTTATTTTTATGTAACAGTCACTAGGTAAAAGCAGAGACACATGCATGCATACCTTCACAAACTTGGTCAGACTTACAACAGTGATATGCTTAGGATTTCTGTTTTATATTTGGTAGGCCTAACATTTTGAGCAGTCAATGAATATTGAACCTACAAGAGAAAAGTGATGTTTAAGACATCTTGGGAGAAAGATTAGTGATTAGACTACTTTGTATGAATCTGTTGTAAGGTACAGTCAAAGTAGGCCTCTTTATGCACCTCTGTTGGTTCTTTCTGCACATCTCTTGCTTCTTTCTGCGCCTTTCTTCCTCTTTCTGTACATGTCCTACCTATCTAGGCATAGTTAGAAATTAGCATTTAAAAAACCTTAGCAATTCACTGCAAAAACCAGAGGTTTCAAGGAAGTTATAGTTAGGGATTAGCATTTAAAAAACCTTAGAAATTCACTGAAAAAACCACGGGTTTCAGGGACGTTATAGTTAGAAACTTTCATTTAAAAAACCTTGGAAATTCACTGAAAAAACCATAGGTTTCAGTGAAGTTATAGTTAGAAATGAGCATTTAAAAAACCTTTGAAATTCAGTGAAAAAACCATAGGTTTCAGGGACGTTATAGTTAGAAATTAGCATTTAAAAAACCTTTGAAATTCACTGAAAAAACCATAGGCTTCAGGGACGTTATAGTTAGAAATTAGCATTTAGAAAACCTTAGAAATTCACTGAAAAAACCACAGGTTTCAGGGACATTATAGTTAGTTGGACATTTCACTCGTAAAAAAACAGAGAAATTCGGCCGTTATAGTTAGTTGAGCTAACTATAACTCTTGCCCCCGCAATGCACTGCTGATGACGTCACATATTACATCACTCATGACATGGTCAGTGACATCACTGATGACATCACTGATGACATCTCAAATGACGTCAAGAAAGCGCCACAGAGCTGCGTTGCAGAGAGGTGCAAAAAGGGGCGTGACCTCTGAACACCTCTCTGCAACGCAGCTTTCTGGCGCATACTGGAGGTATCTGGTGGGCTAGTTGGCCCCTAGGGACCCTCGGGATTGAGGAGGAATTAATTCTCCAACTTAAAACGCGCCACAGGGCGTGTTTGCAGACATGTCACCTCAGGTCCCACCCCCTTCCTTCACCATTGTGCAAATATTCCTCTAAAATCAGCCGAACTACAAATTCCAATTTACTCACCTGTTATCAGGAGAGACCTCAGTGCTGCATCTTTGAGCCCAGTACTGATCCTGAAAAGTAATTTTAACCGTACTTGCTAGTAACTTGAATTTCCTTCCATAGGATATCATTGCCTGCTTTTTGCTGAAAAAGTTTCCAAGTGTCGATTTTTGAAACATACAAATATTCCTATAAAATCAGCAGAACTACGGATTCCAATTTACTCACCTGTTATCAGGAGAGACCTCAGTGCTGCATCTTTGAGCCCAGTACAGATCCTGAAAAGTAATTCTAACCGTACTTACCAGTAACTTTAACTTCCTTCCATAGGCTAACATTGACTGGTTTCACTTAGAAATTCTTCTAAGTGTGGAGTTTTGAAACTTTATAATATTCCTCTAAAATCAGCCGAACTACGAATTCCGATTTACTCACCTGTTATCAGGAGAGAACCCAGTGCTGCATCTTTTAGCCCAGCACTGACCCTGAAAAGTAATTCTAACCGTACTTACCAGTAACTTGTATTTCCTTCCATAGGAATCCATTGTCTGGTTTTCAGCAGAAAAGTTTCAAAGTGTCGATTTTCACAAACTACAAATATTCCTTAAAAATCGCCTGTATGACTTAATTGCATTCTTTCAACTGTTTACAGGAGATGCACCAGTGCTGGATCCAGGATCCACCACTGAGTAAGAAAAAGTAACGATAACACTACTTACCTGCTAAGTGAATTTCCTCCCATAGGATAACATTGGTGATTGTATGTGAAAAAGTTTCTGTCAAGTTTTAAAATACAATAATATTCCTTAAAAATCACTACTGTAACCAAAACGCTTTTACTCAACTGTTTACAGGAGATGTCCCAGGACTGAATCTAGGATCCAGTCCTGTGGTTAGAAAGTAATCCATAAAGTAACTAATTGCATTTAACTAGAAATTCACATTGAGCTCAATGTTGCATTGTGTTTGAAATTGTGTTGCCCATTGCAACAACTGTAACTACTGTACTTAAAAGTCTATTGCCTATTTGCAAAGTATTTAAAGTAAAGTAATTCATTCTGAGAAAGTATATTTTGTAATGTAATATAATGTAATTACAATGTAATTTAAAAAATAAAATATCTGAAAATAAATAGTTTAAAAAAATGTAGTAAATCAGTATCAAAAAAATAAATATAACAATTAATACATTTAAAAATTGTCATTTACAAAACCTTTGAAATTCACTGAAAAAAACCATAGGTTTCAGGCACGTTATAGTTAGAAATTAGCATTTAAAAAACCTTTGAAATTCACTGAAAAAACCATAGGTTTCAGGCACGTTATAGTTAGAAATTAGCATTTAAAAAACCTTAGAAATTCACTGAAAAAACCATAGGTTTTAGGCACAGTTATAGTTAGTTGGACATTGCACTCGTACAAATCCCTTGAAATTCCCCCGTTATAGTTAGTTCAGCTAACTATAACTCGCGCCCGCAATGCACTGCTGATGACGTCACATATTACATCACTCATGACATGGTCAGTGACATCACTGATGACATCACTGATGACATCTCAAATGACATCACTGATGACATCACTGATGACATCATCCACGTGATAATCTGATGCACCTCCTCACACCCTAATATAACCTTTGATACACCCACTCTAAATTACAGACTGCCATTCGCAAAACCATAGACACTCCAACACCAATAACAACATACCCACTCACTGATTCTTAGGTCTACACACACATCTACTCACTCACCCGTACAGTCACTCATACCTACGGTCACTCAGTACAGGACTATCATATGCACTCATACTCCTATATAGACACTCAAACACCGCCACTCATCCATAGAGGTACTCACACACCTAGTCAGTCATGCAAATAATTAAACACACTTCCATTTACTCACCTATACAGTTATACACACACCAGCTCACTTACTCATACAAATACTAGCACATTCTTATGCTCTCATACAATCACTGATACAAGCACACACTCATCCATACAGTCACTCTCACAATCACACACTCTCGCTTATAGCTATTTATATACTCCAACACACATATATACTGCCTTTCACATATGTAGTTACTCACACATGTACCACTGGGACATACATTCACTCACTAACACACTCTTACACACACTTACCCACCCATACAGTCTATCACAGATGCACTCTTGAAACCATCCACCCAGTGAATCACCCACTCACACATCTATGCACAGAGTCGCACACACCCCACCCACACAAACACTCAGGCACCCATACAGATATTCAGACAACCAATCAATAACTCATATAGACACTCATGTAGCTATTCACAAACCCATGCAGCCACTTACACAGCAACAGACAGACGGATACAGACATTCACCCAGTTTAGTCACTGTGAGAAGTTGGCCTGGTATATGCTGTTCACTAATTAAAGTGGACACCTTGCACCAGAACAATTCGACTCTTATGGTAGATAGGTTTAAGACAACCTTTATATAAAGCTATCCTAGTGGTAGCTGTGGAGTGCAGCCTTCAGGCTAAGTCTTGAAGGAATGTAAAGCAGCTTGTTTTACCACACAATCTCTTGAATCACCAAATGAAAAGACACCACACAGGTATATATATCAAATATATATGTATTTATTAATAAACAACTCTCTACTAATCTCTTTATGAGATTAGAAGTCAGGAACATATGTACAAGTCAAATGTTTATCAAAATAAGTTTAGCACAATCGAATATCACAATCTTAGTTTGGCTAGACCTAGGTCTAGGGCATCTAGAATCGAGGGACCCCCAAGAACCACCCCAGGTAGTTGTAGGAGACCCACAGGGGACGGACGCGGTGTCCTGGCACCGGTGCGAGTCCTGTACGAGTCTATGCGAACAGACGCGATTGAGATTTCAATGTTAAAGGTCCCTTGCGTGTTCGAGGCGAACACACCGATCGGTCCTTGTATGAGTCGAAGGACGGGGTTACAGATAGAGTTGCAAGGGAGTTGGACGCGGTGTGTCTAACACATACGCGAACCATGTACGAGTCAGCGCGATAGTCGCACTTGGAAAGTAAGAGTTTTAGGGCCCTTCCAGGGTAGCTACAAGCAAGTCACTTACAGGGTAAGTAGTTCTAGGGCCCACACCCACAGGAGCACCGTAGTGCTGAAGTTACCTCACCCAGGGGAGCCGGGTGCATAGGTGTTCTTTGGTGTCGGGTCGCGGCGTCATTTTCAATGGGAGCCAGTGAAGACTTGCTGCTTGCGGCGACAGGAGAAGTGTCCGGAGGAATCCAAGCCTGGATTCAGAAGATGGAAGACCTGAAAGCAGAGGGGACAGTGTTCACAGTCACTTGGCAGTGACTCGAGGCAAGGAAGATGGATGCCCACCGTCGTCGCAAGATTCAGGTCGTTCACGGGTGCCTTGACTCTTCAGCCACGAGGTCCAGGAGGTGTCAACGATGACCAGGAGCTGTTTTCGGCATGTCCCACAATGTCTTCAGCTTAAAGCGGTGTCGGCAACTCGATTGGATCCAACAAGCCTTGGTAACAGCAAGTCTCGGGGAAAGTGTAAAAAGTCAATGGCGCAGACCAGCAAGGTCTGAGTGACTCACCCAGCAAAGGTAAGTCAGGGCATGTCTGGAGCAATCAGAGGAGCCCTTTGGTTCTGTAGGAAAGCCTTCAGGGGACCCACAAGCCGGCTGGCAAGGGATCGCAAAGACGCCTTGGGAGGATTCGCTCAACAGCGGCCCACGGTCAATCAGGACATGGTAGGCCTCTGATCTTCGGAGAGATTCCTGCTGGATGCTAGGATCATAGGGGTTCTAAAGCACAAGTTTGTGGAATGTTGTGAAAGGGTTGCACTCGACAATAGTGCACGGTACCCTGGGGTCGCGCTTCCTCATCACTCTTGGGGTCCACTGGCCTCAGCTTCACTGGGGACTCACGATGGCCTTTGAGAAGTCAGGAAATCTACTTTTTGGGCTGCAGGGACTTCGGACTCCGGCAGGAGTGGTGTAGTCTGCAACCGTCGTTTGTAGTTTTTGGTGCCTGCCAAGCAGGGGAGTCACTCCTTGACTCCAAGGGAGATTCTTCAGTCTTCCAAAGGTAGTGGAACGTCAAAGGTCCAGGATTCTTCTTTAGAGCGTCGCACAGGTTCCCCCTCTTATACTAAAAGAAGGGGAGGGACTAGCTCTATGACCCTACCTATGGGAGGGTCAGGAGAGTGGGTGGCTACACCCACTTCCTTTTGTCCAGTTTCGCGCCAGAGCAGGGGCAGGTAGCCCCTGAGCAGGTTTGAACTGGGGTATGCACAGAGGAGCCTTCTGCTCCCCCAGTGCAGGACTTCAAAGCACTCTAAGAGTGCACCCACCAAGCCCCAATACACTAAACCCTGTCTGGGAGGTGGTCACACCCCCTTGGGACAGGATATCTATTGTTGGGCTTCCTCCACTGCGAGTGTTGGTCATCAGCAGGAGGGCAGCCCAGTGTCTGTGACTGGTGGCATCCATTTTGTGATGCCAGGGCTCTGCAGGATTCTACCGCGTTTCCACAGTAGGTACATGTCTATCCCTCTAGAAGGGTGGAATGCTACCCCCGCCGCCAGGACTGGCGGGGGGGGGGTAGTATTCCAAAATGTTTGACACCAAACACGACATGTTTTGATGCAGCCATTCCAAAGTTAGCATTTTACCGTTAGGATATAATGCACTTAAGAGTATATGGTTTAACCGCATCCACAAACAGCACCAGAGAATGGACTCTGAGAGCTGCAGAGGGGCCCTGCTCAGGCAGAGGCACCCCTCACATGGAAACTAAGCACCCTGCCCTCAGGATCGATAGGGCCTGCTTTAGGGGTGACTGATAAGTCTCAATGTGTGTGCAGGAGAGATATAGGGGACCTATATCTCAGTGAGGGGTGCTTGCACTTCCTCACCCAGGCTGCAGTAGCAGGCCTGTGGTGTCAGATTTAGTCTGCTTCCCAGGGGTGGCATAATACATGCTTCAGCCCCTGGTAGGCCTGTGAAGTACCTATGCCCTTGGTACCTAAGGTACCATATACTAGGGACTCATAAGGTACCACAGTATCCAATCACTAGTGCACCTAGAGTGCACTCCAAGTCGTTTAGAGAGAACAGAGAGGCTGGGGCCCTGATTAGCAGGGACCCAGCCAGACTATAGCCAGAAACCAGTATAAACATCAGAAAAAAAGTGGGGGCAACATAAGAGGCAGATCCTACTCTCCTACACAACCCTCCCCCCCAAACGCAGGGACACTAAACTAACCTTGACCAGTTGAGTCTTCGTGTTCTAAGTGGAAATACCTTGAGAGTCCATCTGCATTGGCATGTTGGGTCCCAGGTCTATGTTCCACTGTATAGTCCATCCCCTGTAGGGAAATGGACCACCTCAAAAGTTTTGGGTTTTCTCCTTTCATTTGTTTGAGCCATAGGAGGGGCTTGTGGTCAGTCTGAACTATGAAGTGAGTGCCAAACAAGTATGGCCTCAGCTTCTTCAGGGCCCACACCACAGCAAAGGCCTCCCTCTCTATAGCTGACCAACGTTTCTCTCTAGGGGTCAGCCTTCTGCTAATAAAAGCTACTGGCTGGTCTTGACCTTCATCATTCAGTTGAGACAGTACAGCTCCCACACCCAGCTCAGAAGCATCTGTTTGGACAATGACCTTTTTGGTGTAGTGTGAGAAGTTGGCCTGGCATATGCTGTCCACTAATTATAGTGGGCACCTTGCACCAGTCCAAACAACCCCTTATTGGAGATAGGTTAAAGACAACCTTATTGAAAGCTATCCTAGTGGTAGCTATGGAGAGCAGCCTTCAGGCTAAGTCTTGAAGGAATGTAAAGCAGCTTGTTTTACCAGTCTATAATCTCTTGAGTGATCAAATGAAAGAGCACCACACCAGGTATATATTCAAAATATATGTATTTATTGCTAAACACACCCCTCTAGTCTCTTTATGAGGCTAGAGTTCGAAATACATAAGTTAGAATTTATTTAAACACAGTAATAGCACAAATACACGTTTGGGCCCTAGGGGCGTACCAAACCATATACCAATAAAGTGGTATAAGAACCACAACTGAACTAGACACTAGGCCTAGAGCCTCTAGAAGTGCTTGGACCACAAGGAACCACCCAAGGTAGTGACACAGGGGACCCACGGGGGACGCGTGCAGTGTAAATACACAACCGCGATACGCCGTTGACTTCTATGGAGAAAGTCGTGATCGGGAAATTAAAGAAAAGGGACACTTAAAGGAGGACTTGGAGCAAACCCTTTGAGATCTAGGACTTTGAAGAGTCTCTACCCACGGGAGCACCGGAGTACTCGTGTTACCTCACCCAGGAAGCCGGGTGCATAGGTGCCCTTCGGGGTCGGGTTTCGTCGTCGATTTGAATGGCGATCTGCTGCAAAGTGCTGCTGGCGACCAAGTGAAAAGTGTCCGGGTGGATCCAAGAGTGGATCGGAGTTCTGAAGAACCTGAAAGCAGAGGGGACAGAGTCTGGGTCACTAGCCAGTGACCAGGGAGGCGATGGACAGATGCCCACCGATGTCGAGTGCTTCAGGTGCGTTGATGGTCGTCTTGACTCTTCAGCCACGAGATCCAGGAGGCGTTGTTGGCAACCAGGAGCAGGATTCCGGCTGGTACACGATCTCTGTCGAGTGCTGAGGTGTCGGCGACCGGATTGGACCCAACAAGCCTTGGCAACGGCAAGTCTCAATGCAGAGGAAGATCGTCAATGGTGCAGACCAGCAAGGTCTGGGGAACTCACCCAGCAAGGGTAAGTGAGGTCAGGCCTGGCGCAACCAGGATACCAAGATAGAAAAAGATTGGCCTTCGTTAAGGGCTACTAGCCAACGGGCTAGCGACCGCGAAGGAGCCTCGAGATGCCGCACGTGGATCTGGCTCACAGGACACTCGTGGAGTGGAGGCCAGTGATCTTCGGTGCAGTTGGTGCTGGAGGCTAGGGCTACTCGGAGCCCAAAGCACGACTTCGGGGGAGACCCAAAAGAGGATGCACTTGCAAATGTGCTCGGTGTCCAGGGGTCACAGTCTCACGTCACCCACGATAGCTACAGGCCTCAGCTTTGCTGGAGACTCAGGGTAGCCTCGGTGAAGTCTGAGAATCCACCTCTGGTGATGCGATGTCTTCGGCGTCCGACGGGAGCTTCAGAAATGCGAACCGGACAGATGCTTCTTTGGTGCCTGCCAAGCAGGGGAGTCACTCCTTGACCCCAAGGGAGATTCTTCTGTCCTCTAATCGTGAGTAGAGCGTCGAAGGTCCAGGATTCAGTTTCAGAGTTTCGTCCAGGGATAATCTAAAGTTCTAAGGACTGGGTTCCTATACTTATACTAAGTATAGGGGTTGGACTACTCTGTGGCCCCACCTATGGGTGGGTCAGGGCAGAGGGGTGGCTACACCCCTTTCCCTTTGTCCAGTTCGCGCCAAAGCAGGGGCTGCAAGCCCCTGATCCGGTTTGAACTGGGGTATGCACAGGGACACCAAATGTGCCCCCAGTGCAGGACTTCAAAGCACCCGAAAGTGCTCCCGCCCAGCCCCAATACACATTATCCTGTCTGGGGAGGTGGTCACACCTCCCTGGGACAGGAAACCTATTGTCCAGGCCTCCCCTGCCGGAGTTTCGTCCAGCAGCAGGAGGCCAGACTCGTGTCTGTGGCAGCAGCATCCATTTTGTGATGCCAGGGCTTTGGAAAGACGTTACCGGGCTAGCCAGAGTTAACATGTCTTTCCCTCTAGAAGGGTGGAATGCTACCCCCGCCACCAGAATTGGCGGGGGGTAGTATTCCAAGATGTTTGACACCAAACACGACATGTTTAGGTGCAGCCATTCCAAAGTTAGCATTTAACGCGAGGTTATAATGCGCTTAAGAGTATATGGTCAGGCTGCACTACAAACAGCATCAGAGAAGGGTCTCCGAACGCTGCAGAGGGGCCCTGCTCATGCAGGGGCACCCTCTCACATAGGAACCATGCACTCTGCCTTTAGGATTGATAAGGCCTGCCTTAGGAGTGACTTATAGGTTTATATGTGTGTATGTATTTAGTGATATAGGTAACCTATATCACAGTAAGGGGTGCATGCACCACCTTACCCAGGCTGCAGTAGCAGACCTGTGGTGTCAGTTTGGATGGCTCTCCAGGGGTGGCATAATACATGCTGCAGCCCCTGGTAGGCCTCTGAGGTAACTATGCCCTTGGTACATAGTATACCATATACTAGGGACTTATAAGGGCACTCCAGATTCCAATCAGTGATGTGCCTAAGGCACATGGAAACCATTTTAGAGAGGAAGCAGCTAGGCTGGGGTTCTGATTAGCAGGGCCCCAGCCAGACTAATGTCGAAAAACAGTGAAGCATCAGCAAAAAGTGGGGGTACCATGTGAAGCAGATCCTACTCTCCTACACAACCCCCCCAAACGTAGGGACATTAAACTAACCTTGCCCAGTTAAGTCTTCATGTTCTAAGTGGAAGTACCTAGAGAGTCCATCTGCATTGGCATGGTTACTCCCAGGTCTATGTTCCACTGTAAAGTCCATCCCCTGTAGGGAAATGGACCACCTAAGCAGTTTGGGGTTTTCACCCTTCATTTGTTTTAGCCATAAGAGGGGCTTATGGTCTGTCTGAACCAGGAAGTGTGTACCAAACAAGTATGGCCTCAACTTCTTCAGAGCCCAGACCACAGCAAAGGCCTCCCTCTCTATGGCTGACCAACGTTTCTCTCTAGGGGTCAGCTTTCTGCTAATGAAAGCTACTGGCTGATCCTGACCTTCTTCATTCAATTGTGACAGTACAGCCCCTACCCCCAATTCAGATGCATCAGTTTGAACAATGAACTTCTTGGAGTAATCAGGACTCTGTAGAATGGGAGCAGTGCACATGGCCTGCTTCAGGTCATCAAATGCCTTTTGACAGCTAACTGTCCACTGAACCTTTTTGGGCATTTTCTTAGAAGTTAAGTCATTTAGGGGTGTCACTATTGATCCATACCCCTTGACAAATCTCCTATAGTACCCAGTCAGGCCTAAGAAGGCTCTCACCTGAGTCTGGGTAGTGGGAGCAGTCCAGTAAATGATAGTCTGGATCTTGCTCTGCAAAGGTTGAACCTGGCCTCCACCCACAAGGTGGCCCAGGTACACAACCTGACTCTGCCCTATCTGGCACTTAGTGGCCTTGATAGTCAGGCCTGCCTTTTGCAGGGCCTGTAAAACATTCCTGAGGTGGACCAGGTGATCCTCCCAGGTGGAGCTAAAGACAGCAATATCATCTAGATATGCTGCACTATAGGCTTCCAGACCTGTGAGAACTGTATTCACCAACCTCTGGAAAGTGGCAGGTGCATTCTTCAGACCAAAGGGCATTACCACAAATTGATAATGCCCACTAGGGGTTGAGAATGCTGTTTTGGGCTTTGCAGTATCAGCTAGTCTGATCTGCCAGTAGCCAGCTGTCAAGTCAAATGTGCTGAGATATTTGGCTGAGGCCAAAGTATCTATGAGCTCGACCTTGAAACAGATACCGCTCACATCTGTTGTTGAGCGGGGGAACATGGCGGCCAGAAGCTAAACGGTCGCGGCTGAGTATTCCCTGGCGTGCACTGACGGGTCGCTTCGAGGTGTGCAGCGCCCATTGTGGTGTTATTATGAGAGTTCAAAGCAACTGGTGTTGATGCCCCTGCTCTGCTGCTTATATTCTTTTTAATATCAAACGAAGATAATAGTAATACTTACGCTTTTCTCTTCTCTTGGTGGCGTGCTCTCTTTGGATGGTGACCGGGTGCCTGGGCGTGGCGATCCTGGAGCCCTCGTTGCTGCGGATTATTGGCGCAGCGCGAGACTGGAGGCGAGGGTGGAGGCGGTGGACTCCGGGTTCGCAGTTCCGGGTCCTCCATGGTAGAGCCAGTACATTCGGGCACGTTTCTGGGAGCCTTGGAGTGCAGACGCGAGGAGGCAGTTTACGGTGTGAGCGCGAGGTGAGAGTGTGCCTGCTCCTTCCTTCGCAGCCCAGGGCCAGCTCGGGTGAAGGCAAAGGAGAAGGGGAAGGTGAAAGTGGAGGTAAGACTTCGAACTATCCCATTCAGGATTCATCGGACTCTTCAGATCTTAGGATTACATCTGGGGAGGATAATGAGGCTAATGCGACCCGAAAAACTCTAAAAGAGGTAGCCAATGTTTGTGAGTTCAGGGATGAAGCTGGTTCTCTGAATTCGCTCACGAAGGCTTTTTTGTTGGTCAGTTCGCCTCTAAGCTCCCACAGTAAGGCACCTGCAGTACAGAGTCGCGTGGATCGGGAGGATCGGATTACAGCCTTACGGGGGGGTCCCCGGTACTATATGGAGAACGGTGGGAATAGCGCCCCCTGTAGCGCTTTCAGCACTTTATCCACTATTAGTCAGACTATTAAAACAGATATCTGTCGTTATACTTTGCGAAACAGGGCTCCTAATTTGGTTGAATCCATTTCTGTCTCTCCTCCGGTAATAGACATCAGGGCCACTGTGAAGCGGGGTAAAGGGAAAGTTGCCACGGAGAGTACCTCCCCCCGGTGTGGTAAGGGGAGAGGAAAAGCCAAGAAAGTTCTGTCTTCTAATTTAAGAATAACACCATCTTTGAAAACTTACTATAAAGTGTTATCTACTACATCGGAAAAGGGGCAGAATAAAATAACTACCATGGCTTTCACTGGTGTTCAGGCGGGTCCCCCTCCACTTAATTTGGATTCTCAGCCACATACTGTGTCTCTTCTAGGGGGACGAGCGGTGTAGATACATCGACGGGTCAGCAAGTGGTTATACATTCGTCTGTGGAGACTTCGAACAAATTCTTAGTTTTGGATAACCAGGATCCTGTCTCAGGCCCCCTACCTACGGTGGAGAAGAAGTCTGTTCCTGAACCATCTTTGGCAGCTCGGTTGGCTAGACCACTGGTCCCTCCATTAGACATGTTACCTGATGAAGCTTTGCCTGGCTCTTTAGCTGATATTTTATTAAGTTTAAAGGAGGATATAGGGAGAAGGTTTTCAATTTCAGAGTCCAACCAAGCTGCAATCCAGGCCTCATGTGAGGTTTTGGCACAGAAGATTGAAGAGGTGTCCCAGAGAACTGATGTTCTCGAGTCTGAAATTCCTAAAATCAAGGAAACTTTACTCTCTTCCTCAGTTGAGATGGATAAATTAGTCCACCAAAACAGGGAACTGAAAGATGATATAGAGCGTCTTGAAAACCATTCAAGAAGGAATAATTTGAAAGTATTAAATGTCCCAGAAGATCTGGAGGGGGCGATATTAAAAATTTTTTGATCTCACTTTTAAAGGCGACAATTCTCAAAGATTTACCAGAAATGGACCTGGTTTCAGACATCCAGCGAGTGCATCGAGATCCTTACAGGAGGAATTTGGATAAACAAAAGCCCAGGAAAATTTTAGTAAATTTTCTCACATATTCTGTAAAGGAGAAAATCTTATCGTTGGCTTTGAAAGCTGGTCAGGTCAAGAGTGATTCCTCTTCTGGTCCATTCTCCTACTCTATTAGATCGGATGTTTCCTATATCACAGCGACAAAACAGTGGGAGTTAGGCAAAAGAATGATAATTTTAAATTCTCTGGGGGCTAAGGCACAACTGAGGTTCCCTGCATCCCTTCGGATTATGTGGAATAATCATATGCATAATCTCCGCCAAATCGAGGAAGTAGACGCCTTAATTGATAGAATAAGGAATGGGTGCGGGGTATAAGTAGAGCAGGGTAAAAGTATTGTTTTTTTTGTTTTCTCTCTCATTGTGCTTTCTTGGAGCGATCGGTCTAGCATCAAATTGATGTGTTTTTTTTTTCTTAGAATTACCATGCCGGGGGATACTCGCCATAGGGCTCATGCCCAGTGGAGAAGGGTGGGTTCCCCAGGGTATTGAGGGGTTAAAGGGAGCACCTGGGAGAGGGGGCGAATCGTGGGGTGGGTGAGCACGGGTGGGGTTGCAGTGGGAAAAAATATTTAAAAATCCTCAGTCTCAAGCATTTCTCAAGATTTATGCCATTCTTAGATCGCCTGAATGAAGCCCTGTCTGTAGATAGACGCAGTAAGCCATAATGGGCTCAAAAATTAAATTTATCTCATGGAATATCAATGGGCTTAGATGTATACGTAGGCAAAGACTAGTAATGAAATTTCTTGAACAATCGTCAGCACAGGTCTGTCTCTTACAAGAGACACACCTGAGTTACTTGGAAAGTAGGACTTTGTTTGGTAAATATTCGTGGGTTGAGAATTTTTGTACATCCGATCAAACAGTCCACAACAAGGGGGTAGCGATATTAATTAGGGCAGGTGTCAGAGGTATCATTAAATCAGTCTTGTCAGACCAATCTGGGAGATGGATAATAGCCCAGTTGGAAGTTGGGGGACTCAGTTGACTGTAGTTTCTTTCTACGGCCCTAATGTTGACGATCCAGCTTTTATCCATAAAATACAGGCCAAATTGATTGGAATCACAACTCCAATAATAATTGGAGGTGATTTCAATGTCCTTCTTAACCCTTTACAGGATAGATCTAACCATAGTAAGTATATAGGTGCCCCTCGTATTCGTCGGGCATTGATAGACATGATTCATGATTTTGCGCTTGTTGATGTCTGGAGGGCAAAACGGGGTGCAGAATCAGGCTTTACCTTTTTTATTAAGAAATGTGGTCATGCTTCTAGACTTGATTACATCCTCACTGATAGGATGGGTTTAGAGAATCTTATAGATATCTCTATTCTCCCAAGTATCCTTTCGGATCATGCTCCCATTTCTTTTTCATATGTAGGAAAAAAGCAAAGTTTAAATCCCAGATGGACATTTAAAAGAGCAATGCTGTCCAACATTGAAATAATTAGTGCCCTTAAAATATCTATAACGGACTATTTTGCATTAAATATGGGTTTGACATCGCTAGACTTCGTCTGGGACGCATTTAAAGCGCATTTTCGCGGACAGTCGCATAGTTTGATTTGTTCTAAGAATCGGGAAAGGGCCTTGGAATTCCAGAATTTGGAAAGGGAGATCTCTAGGTTGGAAGGAGAAAGAATGAGTTGTACCCCGGTAAATCTGACGCAAATCCTTAAAGATCTTGATTGCCTGCGTCAGGAATATAGAGGGAGGTTGGACCAAAAGATTAAGGCTCAGTGGTTAGCCAGTAATATGCAAAATTATGAGTATGGGGAAAAGGCGGGTGCTCTTCTGGCTTGGAAGGCAAGGGGGGATCGTGTTAAAAATAATATAAATGAACTGGTCATTGATGAGAGTGGGGCAACCTCTTGTAAACAGGAGGATATGCAAAAGTGCCTCCTTGCCATGTTCTCTGATTTATATAGAGAAGAGATAACACCTAGCCCTGGGAATATTCAAAATTGGCTTTCAAGTAAGGCATTGTCGGTGCTATCAGTGGATGGTCGAACTGCACTGGATGCTCCCATTTCTGAGGTCGAGATAAAGCTTTATATAAATAAGATTAAGAGCAACAAGGCTGCTGGGACCGACTCTCTTCCTGGGGAGATTTATAAAATCTTTCAGGACGAGTTAGCACCCAGACTTTGTGAGTTATTTAACTACGTTTACAGTTCGGAGGGTAGAGTCCCCGGCTCCTGGAAGTGCGCTACGATTGTCCTCATTTTGAAGCCGGGGAAGGATTCTCTTAAAGCGGACTCGTATCGACCAATCTCCCTGCTAAATGCGGATTATAAGCTCTTTATGAGTATTTTGGCAGGGAGATTGGTCAAGTTAGTTCCGCAGCTGATTAACGTTGATCAAAAGGGTTTTATTCCAGGGAGATTTATACAAGATCATACGCTGCAGTTGATCGGCAGCATAGATCTAGCAGTAGCACGATTAGAACCTCTGGCGGTGGCAGCATATGATGCAGCTAAGGCATTCGACCGGGTTTGTTGGGTTTTCCTTTGGGAAACCCTTAAGATAATGGGATTTGGTCTAACTTTTATACAGACTCTGATTAGATGTTATGAGGGTGCCTCGGCAGTCATCTTGTTGAATGGCTTTTTAACATCAAGCTTCAATATAACGAGGGGAACTAGGCAGGGCTGTCCCATCTCGCCCTTATTGTTTGATATCTATATTGAGCCCCTTGCTCAAGCCATCAGATTGGAAGATTCAATCACTCCATTTCAAGTCCGTCATTATAGTAGTAAATTAGCCTTATATGCGGACGATCTCCTGATCTACACCAACAATCCAATTGAGGTACTTCCAAGGGTGGAATCCCTTTTGAAGGAATTTGGATGGTATTCAGGATATTTGGTTAATCCTTCTAAGACAGAGGTAATGTGCTGGAACGTCAACAACTGGGTTGGGAGGACGAGTAAAGAATTTAGATACCTTGGGATAACCATAGTTAAGGATTTAGATGATATTCCTCAGATCAATTTAAAGAAGGTGTCAAAAGAAATTGACCACCTCTTAGTGAGATGGCAAAACCTCCCCTTGACTATTTATGGTCGGGTCAATCTTATAAAGATGGTCGTCCTACCGAAATTAACATATTTGTTTAGTACTATTCCTTTAGATTTCCCTAGTAAGATCATAGGTAGAATACAAGGCAAAATAGGATCCTTTATCTGGTCTAATAAGATTGCCAGGTTATCTTGGAAGAAGTTGAGACGTAGGCTTCTGAAGGGAGGTTTAGCTCTCCCGGATTTGCTTTGGTATTCTTTTGCCTTTCAGTTTAAAAATATACGTTCAATGCTCATTACCACTTCTGAAACTAACTGGGGGAAGATCTTGGGTGAGATGGTTATGTTAGAAGGGGGAGGTTTGGGTTTTTTATATAAGTTTGGGGCTCCAAGGTTTTTTAAAAAGGTGCGTCTAAAAGTCCTAAAAACAGCTCTTAAAGTCTGGTACGAGATCAGAAGGAAACTTGGGATTGGCTATTATTCTGACTTTGCTCCCATATGGGATTCCCCTGGGTTACCTATATGGTTGGAAGATAGTCTTGCGCTGCCTATCAAAAACGCTGGTGTAGTGATCTGGTCCGATCTTATCTCATCAGACGGAGTTCACCCATGGGAGGTTTTAAGATCAAAAATAGGAAATTCCTTTTCAAAATTTAAATATCTACAATTATGTTCCTGGTATTTAGCTGAAAAGGAAAACATAGCGGGAAATTCGGAAATTGAGCTTCGTCTTCAAAACTCAAATCCTATAAAGAAGGAGGTCGGGTACTGGTATAGGAATCTGGTGGATACTGACGTCGCAGATCCTTCTCCACACTACCATGTCTGGAACATGTCAGTTTTAGACGGTATTGCTGTTGATCTGTATGGTCTTTCTCTAAAGATATTATATAAGTATGTCAAGTCAGCATCTCTTAAAAAAACCATTTCTATGTCATCAATAGACTTTATTATACCCCCATGAAAATAGCAAAATTCGCCCTCTTTCCTCTCCGAAGTGCCCGAGATGTGATTTTAATGCATCAGATGACATTCACATATTTTTTGAGTGTGCTATTTTGAGTGGTTTCTGGAAGAATGTGGAGAGCGCCTTACGAGCAATTTTTAAAGTTAAGCTGAATTTGAATCTCCCATTGGTTATATTTGGCATGGATAACGATATGACTAATATGTTGTCGGCAACTCAAAAAGGTCTTTTACTTCTTTTGATTGTAATTGCTCGGAGAGAGATTTGTAAACTCTGGAAAGATCATAGGCCCCCTTATATGAGAACTGGCTGAATGCTGCTTTTGGTATGGCTCGTTTGGATCAAGATTATTCGAATGATAGCAATCCTAACATTTGGGCATTGTTAATATGATGGGGCACTGAAATGCGATTAGCCCAATGCCCTGTGGTCCAATGATTACACCAAGCTTTATACAAAGAAGCTGGCCTGGTCAGGCATGAAGCCTATGCAGTAGCAGAAGACTGGGGTGCCCAGGGCGGATGGCGGTTACTTTTGCTTTATTTCTGCAGACGCTTTGGTAAGATGAGGACTAAAAAAAAAAAAAAAAAAAAAAAAGTATCTATGAGCTCATCTGCCCTTGGTATTGGATGGGCATCAGTCCTAGTGACTGCATTGAGACCCCTGTAGTCCACACAAAACCTCATCTCTCTTTTTCCACCACTGGTGTGAGGTTTTGGTACAAGGACCACTGGACTAGCCCAAGGGCTATCTGAGGGTTCAATAACTCCCAATTCCAACATTTTCTGGACTTCAGTCCTGATACAGTCCCTGACATGGTCAGGTTACCTATAAATCATGTTTTTAATAGGCAGACTGTCCCCAGTGTCCACTTCATGAGTGCACCAGGTGGTCTGACTGGGTGTCAGTGAAAACATGTGTCTAAACTGATTGAGCACCTGTCTACAATCAGTTTGCTGCTGGGTAGTGAGGCTGCCTGCCAAGGCTACACCATCAACTGACCCATCGTCAGGGTTCTGTGAGAGCAGGTCAGGGAGTGGGTCACTCTCTTCCTCCTGCCCTTCATCAGTAGCCATGAGCAAGCCCATGTCTGCCCTGTCCACATATGGTTTTAACCTGTTGACATGGAGAACCCTGTGGGGACTCCTGGGTGTTCCTAGGTCTACTAAGTAGGTAACCTCACCCTTCTGCTCAACAATAGTGTGGGGTCCACTCCATTTGTCTTGGAGAGCTGCTGGGGCCACTGGCTCCAACACCCACACTTTCTGTCCTGGCTGGTAAACAGTCAGAACAGCCTTTTGGTCATGACAGGCCTTTTGAAGTTCCTGGCTAGCCTCAAGGTTTTTGGTTGCCTTTTTCATGTACTCAGCCATCCTGGAGCGGAGACCAAGTACATAGTCCACTATATCTTGCTTTGGGGGCTTGAGAGGTAACTCCCATCCTTCCTTCACCAAGCACAGTGGACCCCTCACAGGGTGGCCAAACAGAAGTTCAAAAGGGCTGTAACCAACCCCTTCTGAGGCACCTCCCTATATGCGAATAAAAGGCAGGGCAAGAGTATGTCCCATCTACGCCTAAGCTTTTCTGGGAGCCCTTTAATCATGCCCTTCAAGGTTTTGTTGAATCTCTCAACTAAACCATTGCATTGTGGGTGATAGGGTGTGGTGAACTTATAAGTCACTCCACACTCCTTCCACATTGCTTTTAAGTACCCAGACATGAAGTTAGCACCCCTGTCTGATACTACCTCCTTAGGAAAGCCCACTCTTGAGAAAATTCCCAGGAGGGCCCTTGCCACCACAGGTGCTGTAGTGGTCCTGAGGGGAATAGCTTCTGGGTACCTGGTGGCATGATCCACTACCACCAGGATAAACCTGTGCCCAGATGCTGTTTGGGGATCCATGGGACCAACAATGTCAATCCCTACTCTTTCAAAGGGCACCCCCACCACAGGTAGTGGTATCAGGGGGGCCTTTGTAGTGCCACCTGCCTTGCCACTGGCCTGGCAGGTTACACAGGAGCGACAAAACTCCTTGGTGTCTTCAGACATGTGGGGCCAGTGAAAGTGAGGGACAATTCTGTCCCAAGTCTTGTTCTGGTGACCTGCCAAGGGAATATCATGGGCTAGGGTCAATAGGAAGCCCCTGAACTTTAGAGGTATAACCAACCTCCTGGTGGCACCAGGTTTGGGGTCTCTACACTCTGAGTACAGGAGTCCATCATCCCAATACACTGTATGGGGACCACTAGCTTTCCCAGCAGCCTCAGCAGCAGCTTGCTGTTTGAGGGGTTCAATGGAGGGGCAGCTCTGCTGCTCCTGGCTCAGATCTGCCCTAGAAGGTCCCCCTGTCCCCAAGCACTCAACCTGGTCAGGTTCAAGTTCCTCTGGGACAGTTCCTTCTTCAGGGCTGAGATCATCCCCCTCAAGGGACTGATCTTCCTCCTGAGCCAAGGGGGAAGGCACTGCCTTAACCCTACCACTGCTCCTCTTGGAAGGCGCTTGGTCCATTCTTCCAGAATCCAAGGCCTGTTCAGTGTTAGACATTTTGGCTTGTGACCTGGTCACAGCAAACACATCTGCATGGATCCCCAGCATTTCTGCATGGGTCCTGAGCTCCACTTCTGCCCAAGCAGAAGTCTCTAAGTCATTGCCAAGCAAGCATTCGACTGGTAGGTTTGCACTTACCACAACCTTCTTAAGGCCAGTTACCCCTCCCCAGGAGAAGTTAACAACTGCCAGATTATGGTCTGTTCTGACATTGCTAGCATTGGTCACTTGGTACATTTCACCAAGTATAACTTGCCCAGGATGCACAAGGTCTTGTGTCACCATTGTGACACTTGCCCCTGTGTCCCTAAATGCCAAAGCCTCTCGTCCATTGATTAAAGGCTGTTGTCTGTACTTGCCCAGATTACTGGGACTCACAGAGGAGGTCACATCCATGCCTCCATCACAGACTAACACAGCCTGAGTCAGTTCTCTGACTAGGTCAGAGCCCAACTCAGTACCCAGGGTGAACCCTACTAAACCCTTGGCTGGAGCACTCCCACCAACTGTAACTGTACTAGGGGGAACAGGTGCCTTAGGGGCATTGGTGGGTGCTGGACTTGAGTCTTTCGACTTGGTGCAATCACTGGTCCAGTGGGTCTTTTGCTTACAGACCTTGCACCATGGTTTTCTTTGGCCTTTCCCTTTGGTAGACTGTGAATCCCCACCAGAAGAAGATTTTTGATCTTTACCCTTCTCCCCACCCTTTTCAGAGTTCTTAGCATCTTGCTTCTTGGTTTCCCCACCTTGGTTCTGTACCTTCTGCTTCACCCTGGTTCTGACCCATTTGTCTGCCTTCTTTCCCAATTCTTGGGGAGAGGTCAGATCAGAGTCTACCAGGTATTGATGCAACAGCTGATTTTGACAGTTATTAAGAATCTGCTCCCTCATTATCAGATTGTACAATCCTGAGAAGTCACACACCTTACTGCCCATCAACCAGCCTTCCAGAGCCTTGGCAGAACAATCCACATAGTCTACCCAGTCTTGAGTCTGTGCTTTTTGGGTATCTCTGAACTTCAACCTGTACTGTTCAGTGGTTAGGCCAAACCCATCAATAAGAGCACTCTTCAAGACCTTGTAATTATCAGCATCCTCCTCTCTAACAGTGAGGAGCTTATCTCTACCTTTGTCAGCAAAGGAGAGCCACAAGATTGCTGCCCACTGCTCCTGAGGGACCCTCTGTACTTTACAGGCCCTCTCTAGAGCAGTTATCCACTTGTGGATGTCATCCCCATTCTGATAGAGAGGGACAATCTTGCTCAGGTTCCTATGGTTATAGGACCGTTCCCTATCTCTAGGGACATGGCTGCCACCATGGGACTCTAGTCCCAACTTTCTTCTCTCTCTAAAGAGATCTAGGGACTCCCTGTCTATAGCCAGTTGCTTCTTTTTGATTTCAAGCTGAGCTTCCTCATATTGAACTAGCCTCTTTCTTCTCTCATGAGAGGATTCCCTCCTATGAGATGAGACAGAGCTCCCTATTGAGGTGCCAGAGTGGTTAGACTCCTGAGAAGGAGATCTAGACTTCCTGGGCACACTCATAATCCTTCCTGGGGGGACAAAGAGGGCATCATCCTGATTATCCTCTTCATCTTCCTCAGGAGGGATTGGATTATCCAGGTCAGGGCCATTGTCGCCCTCCTGGCCAGTTTCAGAGGGGGGCTGGGGGTATTGGTACCCCTGGTCCCATCCTCATCATCTGCCCCACCCTCAGCTCCTACCCCTTCAGTCCCCAAGGGCTTACTAAGGTCATAAGCCACCAACAACTCCTTGAGGTGTTGGGTGGTGGGGCTTTGGCCTGTCCTTATTTTTCTCAAGTTGCATAAAGCTCTCAATTCCAAGAATGGGAGTGTATCATACTTGGAGGGTGGAAGCTCAGTGGCTTCCTGCAAGGATTCTTTAGATCCTACCCTTAAAAACATTACTACTGTGGTGTGATGTATGCACTACCTACTCTAGTGTGGCCTACTAAACTCTCTTGAGTTGTAGAAAGGGTTGTGCTATCCCTTAACACACAACTCTAAGTTCAGTAGAACTTACTGTATTCTAAGCTTAAATTATATGTACCTTAGGTACCTTTAGTGGTTTTCAGTTGATCAATTCAATTGAGATTATCTGGTAAAACAATAGCAAGCTGGAATCCCACACGCTGCACACCAATGTGAGAAGTTGGCCTGGCATATGCTATCCACTAATTATAGTGGGCACCTTGCACCAGTCCAAACAACCCCTTATTGGAGATAAGTTAAAGACAACCTTATTGAAAGCTATCCTAGTGGTAGCTATGGAGAGCAGCCTTCAGGCTAAGTCTTGAAGGAATGTAAAGCAGCTTGTTTTACCAGTCTATAATCTCTTGAGTGATCAAATGAAAGAGCACCACACCAGGTATATATTCAAAATATATGTATTTATTGCTAAACACACCCCTCTAGTCTCTTTATGAGGCTAGAGTTCAAAGTACATAAGTTAGAAGTTATTTAAACACAGTAATAGCACAAATACACGTTTGGGCCTTAGGGGCGTACCAAACCATATACCAATAAAGTGGTATAAGAACCACGACTGAACTAGACACTAGGCCTAGAGCCTCTAGAAGTGCTTGGACCACAAGGAACCACCCAAGGTAGTGACACAGGGGACCCACGGGGGACGCGTGCAGTGTAAATACACAACCGCGATACGCCGTTGACTTCTATGGAGAAAGTCGTGATCGGGAAATTAAAGAAAAGGGACACTTAAAGGAGGACTTGGAGCAAACCCTTTGAGATCTAGGACTTTGAAGAGTCTCTACCCACGGGAGCACCGGAGTACTCGTGTTACCTCACCCAGGGAAGCCGGGTGCATAGGTGCCCTTCGGGGTCGGGTTTCGTCGTCGATTTGAATGGCGATCTGCTGCAAAGTGCTGCTGGCGACCAAGTGAAAAGTGTCCGGGTGGATCCAAGAGTGGATCGGGGTTCTGAAGAACCTGAAAGCAGAGGGGACAGAGTCTGGGTCACTAGCCAGTGACCAGGGAGGCGATGGACAGATGCCCACCGATGTCGAGTGCTTCAGGTGCGTTGACGGTTGTCTTGACTCTTCAGCCACGAGGTCCAGGAGGTGTTGTCGGCAACCAGGAGCAGGATTCAGGCTGGTACACAATGTCTGTCGAGTGCTGAGGTGTCGCCGACCAGATTGGACCCAACAAGCCTTGGCAACGGCAAGTCTCGATGCAGAGGAAGATCGTCGATGGTGCAGACCGGCAAGGTCTGGGGAACTCACCCAGTGAGGGTAAGTGAGGGCAGGCCTGGAGCAATCAGGATGCCAAGTTAGAAAAAGATTGGCCTTCGTTAAGGGCTACTAGCCAACTGGCTAGCGACCGCAAAGGAGCCTCGAGACGCCGCACGTGGATCTGGCTCACAGGACACTCGTGGAGTGGAGGCCAGTGATCCTTGGTGCAGTTGGTGCTGGAGGCTAGGGCTACTCGAAGCCCAAAGCACGACTTCGGGGGAGACCCAGAAGAGGATGCACTTGCAAATGTGCTCGGTGTCCAGGGGTCACGGTCTCACGTCACCCACGATAGCTACGGGCCTCAGCTTTACGGGGGACTCAGGGTAGCCTCGGGGAAGTCTGAGAATCCACCTCTGGTGATGCGATGACTTCGGTGTCCGACGGGAGCTTCAGAAATGCAAACCGGACAGATGCTTCTTTGGTGCCTGCCAAGCAGGGGAGTCACTCCTTGACCCCAAGGGAGATTCTTCTGTCCTCTAATCGTGAGTAGAGCGTCGAAGGTCCAGGATTCAGTTTCAGAGTTTCGTCCAGGGATAATCTAAAGTCCTAAGGACTGGGTTCCTATACTTATACTTACTCTGTGGCCCCACCTATGGGTGGGTCAGGGCAGAGGGGTGGCTACACCCCTTTCCCTTTGTCCAGTTCACGCCAAAGCAGGGGCTGCAAGCCCCTGATCCGGTTTGAACTGGGGTATGCACAGGGACACCAAATGTGCCCCCAGTGCAGGACTTCAAAGCACCCGAAAGTGCTCCCGCCCAGCCCCAATACACATTATCCTGTCTGGGGAGGTGGTCACACCTCCCTGGGACAGGAAACCTATTGTCCAGGCCTCCCCTGCCGGAGTTTCGTCCAGCAGCAGGAGGCCAGACTCGTGTCTGTGGCAGCAGCATCCATTTTGTGATGCCAGGGCTTTGGAAAGAAGTTACCGGGCTAGCCAGTGTTAACATGTCTTTCCCTCTAGAAGGGTGGAATGCTACCCCCGCCGCCAGAATTGGCGGGGGGGTAGTATTTCAAGATGTTTGACACCAAACACGACATGTTTAGGTGCAGCCATTCCAAAGTTAGCATTTAACGCAAGGTTATAATGCGCTTAAGAGTATATGGTCAGGCTGCACTACAAACAGCATCAGAGAAGGGTCTCCGAATGCTGCAGAGGGGCCCTGCTCATGCAGGGGCACCCTCTCACATAGGAACCATGCACTCTGCCTTTAGGATTGATAAGGCCTGCCTTAGGAGTGACTTATAGGTTTATATGTGTGTATGTATTTAGTGATATAGGTAACCTATATCACAGTAAGGGGTGCATGCACCACCTTACCCAGGCTGCAGTAGCAGACCTGTGGTGTCAGTTTGGATGGCTCTCCAGGGGTGGCATAATACATGCTGCAGCCCCTGGTAGGCCTCTGAGGTACCTATGCCCTTGGTACATAGTATACCATATACTAGGGACTTATAAGGGCACTCCAGATTCCAATCAGTGATGTGCCTAAGGCACATGGAAACCATTTTAGAGAGGAAGCAGCTAGGCTGGGGTTCTGATTAGCAGGGCCCCAGCCAGACTAATGTCGAAAAACAGTGAAGCATCAGCAAAAAGTGGGGGTACCCATGTGAAGCAGATCCTACTCTCCTACATGTAGTCTGGACTCTGTAAGATGGGGGCAGTGCACATGGCCTGCTTTAGGTCTTCAAATGCCTTCTGACAGCTAGCTGTCCACTGAACCTTTTTTGGCATTTTCTTTGAGGTCAGATCATTCAAGGGGGTCACTATAGATCCATATCCCTTGACAAACCTCCTATAGTACCCAGTCAGGCCTAAGAAGGCTCTCACCTGTGTCTGGGTGGTTGGAGCAACCCATTCCATTATGGTTTGGATTTTGCTCTGTAAAGGCTGAACCTGGCCTCCACCTACAAGGTGGCCCAGGTACACAACCTGACTCTGCCCTATCTGGCACTTAGTGGCCTTGATAGTGAGGCCTGCTTTCTGCAGAGCCTCCAAAACATTTCTGAGGTGGACCAGGTGATCCTGCCAGGAGGAACTAAAGACAGCAATATCATCTAGATAAGCTGAGCAATAAGTTTCCATCCCTGCCAGAACTTTATTCACCAACCTCTGAAAAGTGGCAGGTGCATTTTTCAATCCAAAGGGCATCACCACAAAGTGGTAGTGCCCACCAGGGGTCGAAAATGCTGTTTTGGCTTTTGCATCATCAGCTAATCTGATCTGCCAGTAGCCAGCTGTTAGGTCAAATGTACTTAGATACTTGGCTGAGGCCAAAGTATCAATCAGCTCATCTGCCCTTGGTATGGGATAGGCATCAGTCCTAGTGACTGCATTGAGGCCTCTGTAGTCTACACAAAACCTCATTTCTTTCTTACCACCCTGGGTATGAGGCTTGGGTACCAGGACTACTGGGCTAGCCCAAGGGCTATCTGAAGGCTCAATTACACCTAGCTCCAACATTTTCTGGACTTCAGTCCTGATACAGTCCCTGACATGGTCAGGTTGCCTGTAGATTTTACTCTTGACAGGCAGACTGTCGCCAGTGTCCACCTCATGGGTGCACCAGGTAGTCTGACTAGGGGTCAGGCTAAACATATGTCTATACTGTTGCAGAACTTGTCTGCACTCAGTTTGCTGATGGTCAGTGAGGCTGCTTGCCAAAGCAACACCATCTACTGACCCATCATCAGGGTTCTGAGAGAGCAGGTCAGGGAGAGGGTCACTCTCCTCCTCCTGGTCCTCATCAGTTGCCATGAGCAAGCCCATGTCAGCCCTGTCAACATATGGCTTTAATCTGTTGACATGGAGCACCCTCAGGGGGCTCCTGGGAGTTCCAAGATTCACAAGGTAGGTGACTTCTCCCTTCTGTTCAACTATTGTATGGGGGCCACTCCACTTGTCCTGGAGGGCTGCTGGGGCCACAGGCTCCAACACCCACACTTTCTGTCCTGGCTGGTATACAGTCAGTACAGCCTTTGGTCCTGCCAAGCTTTTTGCAATTCTTGGCTGGCCTCCAGGTTTTTGGTTGCCTTTTTCATGTACTCAGCCATCCGGGAGCGGAGACCAAGTACATAGTCCATCACATCTTGTTTGGGGGGCTTGAGAGGTAACTCCCAGCCCTCTTTTACCAAACACAATGGACCTCTCACCGGATGCCCAAACAGAAGCTCAAATGGGCTGTAACCAACCCCCTTCTGTGGAACCTCTCTGTATGCAAACAACAGGCAGGGAAGAAGAAGGTCCCATTTCCGCCTAAGCTTCTCTGGGAGTCCTTTAATAATTCCCTTCAGGGTTTTGTTGAAGCGTTCAACTAACCCATTACATTGTGGGTGATAGGGGGTGGTGAACTTATAAGTTACACCACACTCCTTCCACATTGCCTTCAAATATCCTGACATGAAGTTGGTACCTCTGTCAGAAATGACCTCCTTTGGGAAACCCACTCTGGAGAAAACTCCAATGAGGGCTCTTGCCACCACAGGGGCTGTGGTGGTCCTCAGGGGAATTGCATCTGGGTACCTGGTGGCATGATCCACTACCACCAGGATAAACCTGTGCCCAGATGCAGTTTGAGGGTCAAGGGGACCAACAATGTCAATCCCTATCCTTTCAAAGGGTACCCCCACCACAGGTAGTGGTATCAGGGGGGCCTTTGTTGGGCCACCTGCCTTACCACTGGCTTGGCATGTGACACAGGAGCGACAAAACTCCTTTGTGTCCTCTGACATATGTGGCCAATGAAAATGTGGAACAAGCCTGTCCCAGGTCTTGTTTTGGCCCAAGTGACCTGCCAAAGGGATATCATGTGCTAGGGTCAAGAGGACCCCCTAAACTTCTGAGGTATTACCATCCTCCTGGTGGCTCAAGGGGCTGGATCTCTACCCTCAGAATATAGGAGTCCCTCATCCCAATAAGCTTTATGGGACCCACTAGCACTCCCAGCAGCCTCAGCAGCAGCCTGCTGTCTGAGGGGTTCAAGAGAGGGGCAGCACTGTTGCTCCTTACTCAGATCTTCCCTAGAAGGGCCCCCTGCCCCCAAGAACTCAACCTGATCAGGCTCAAGTCCCTCTGGGGCAGTTCCTTCTTCAGGATCTGCTTCACCTCCCTCTGGGGGTGAATCTGTGATCTGAGACAGAGGGGAAGGCACTGCCTTTACCCTACTGCTCCTCCTCTTGGGAAGCATCTGGTCCATTGTTCCAGGATCCAGAGCTGGATCAGTGTTATGCATTCTTGCTTGTGACCTGGTCACAGCAAATACCTCTGCAGGGTTGCCCAACATCTCAGCATGAGTCCATAACTCTACTTCAGACCAGGCTGAAGTCTCTAGATCATTGCCCAATAGACATTCGACAGGGAGGTCTGCACTGACTACAACCTTCTTGAGGCCAGTTACCCCTCCCCAGGAGAAATTCACAACTGCCAGACTATGGTTGGTCCTGACATTGCTTGCATTGGTCACCTGGTGTGAGAAGTTGGCCTGGCATATGCTGTCCACTAATTATAGTGGGCACCTTGCACCAGTCCAAACAACCCCTTATTGGAGATAGGTTAAAGACAACCTTTATTGAAAGCTATCCTAGTGGTAGCTATGGAGAGCAGCCTTCAGGCTAAGTCTTGAAGGAATGTAAAGCAGCTTGTTTTACCAGTCTATAATCTCTTGAGTGACCAAATGAAAGAGGACCACACCAGGTATATATTCAAAATATATGTATTTATTACTAAACACACCCCTCTAGGTCTCTTTATGAGGCTAGAGTTCGAAGTACATAAATTATAAGTTAGTTATCTACAGTAATAGCACAAATACACGTTTGAGCCCTAGGGGCGTACCAAACCATATACCAATAAAGTGGTATAAGAACGACGACTGAGCTAGACACAGGGCCTAGAGCCTGTAGAAGTGCTTGGACCACAAGGAACCACCCAAGGTAGTGACACAGGGGACCCACGGGGGACGCGTGAGAACTAGGCTGTTCTAGTGTCAATACCCACGGGAGCACCGGACTACTCGAGTTACCTCACCCAGGGAAGCCGGGTGCATAGGTGTCTTTCGGGGTCGGGTTTCGTCGTCGCTTTCAATGGCGATCTGCTGCAAAGTGCTGCTGGCGGCCAAGTCGAAAGTGTTCGGGTGGATCCAAAGGTGGATCGAAGATCTGAAGAACCTGAAAGCAGAGGGGACAGAGTCTGGGTCACTAGCCAGTGACCAGGAAGGCGATGAGCAGATGCCCACCGATGTCGAGTGCTTCAGGTAGGTTGACGGTCGTCTTGACTCTTCAGCCAGAGGTCCAGGAGGTATCGATGACAACCAGGAGCTGGATTCGAGCTGTCCCACAACGTCTGTCGATTGCAGGCGTGTCGGCGACCGGATTTGACCCAACAAGCCTTGGCAACGGCAAGTCTCGTGGAAATGGAAGAAGGACGATGTTGCAGACCAGCAAGGTCTGTGGGACTCACCCAGTGAGGGTAAGTCAGGGCACGCCTGGAGCAACCAGAGAGCCCAAGCAGAAAAAGATTGGCCTTCAGGAGGGCCTACTAGCCAACAGACTAGCAACCGCAAAGGAGCCTCGAGTCGATGCACGTGGAGCTGGCTCACAGGACACTCGTGGAGTGGAGGCCAGTGATCTTCGGTGCAGTTGGTGCTGGAGGCTGGGGCTACTCGGAGCCCAAAGCACGACTTCGTGGGAGACCCAGAAGAGGATGCACTTGCAAATGCATTCGGTGTCCAGGGGTCACGGTTCGACGTTACCCACGACAGCTACGGGCCTCAGCTTTGCTGGGGACTCAGGGCAGCCTCAGAGAAGTCTGGAAATCCACCTCTGGTGATGCAAAGACTTCGGCGTCCAGTGGGAGCTTCAGCGATGCAGACCGGACAATTGCTTCTTTGGTGCCTGCCAAGCAGGGGAGTCACTCCTTGACCCCAAGGGAGATTCTTCAGTCCTCTAATCTTGAAGTAGAGCGTCGAAGGTCCAGGATTCTGTATCAGAGTTTCGTCCAGGTAAATCTAAAGTCCTAAGGACTGGGGTCCCATACTTATACTAAGGTGGGGGGTTGGACATACTCTGTGGCCCCACCTATGGGAGGGTCAGGGCAGAGTGGTGGTTACACCCCTTTCCCTTTGTCCAGTTTCGCGCCAGAGCAGGGGCTAGACGCCCCTGAGCCGGTTTGAACTGGGGTATGCACAGGGACACTAAATGTGCCCCCAGTGCAGGACTTCAAAGCACCAGAGAATGCTCCCGCCCAGCCCCAATACACACTATCCTGTCTGGGGAGGTGGTTACACCTCCCTGGGACAGGAAACCTATTGTCCAGGCCTCCCCTGCCGGAGTTTCGGTCAGCAGCAGGAGGCCAGACTCGTGTCTGTGGCAGCGGCATCCATTTTGTGATGCCAGGGCTCTGGAAAGTCAGTACCGGGTATACCGGTGTGTACATGTCTCTCCCTCTAGAAGGGTGGAATGCTACCCCCGCCGCCAGAACTGGCGGGGGGTAGTATTCCAAGATGTTTGACACCAAACACGACATGTTTCCGTGCAGCCATCCCAAAGTTAGCATTTAGCGCGAGGTTATAATGCGCTTAAGAGTATATGGTCGGGCTGCACTACAAACAGCATCAGAGAAGGGTCTCCGAACGCTGCAGAGGGGCTCAGCTCATGCAGGGGCACCCTCTCACATAGGAACCACGCACTCTGCCTTCAGGATTGATAAGACCTGCCATAGGAGTGACTTATAGGTTTATATGTGTGTATGTATGTAGTGATATAGGTAGCCTATATCACAGTAAGGGGTGCATGCACCACCTTACCCAGGCTGCAGTAGCAGACCTGTGGTATCATTTTGGATGGCCTTCCAGGGGTGGCACAATACATGCTGCAGCCCCTGGTAGGCCTCTGAGGTACCTATGCCCTGGGTACATAGTATACCATATACTAGGGACTTATAAGGGCACTCCAGATTCCAATCAGAGATGTGCCTAAGGCACATGGAAACCATTTTAGAGAGGAAGCAGCTAGGCTGGGGTCCTGATTAGCAGGGCCCCAGCCAGACTAAGGTCGAAAAACAGTGAAGCATCAGCAAAAAGTGGGGGTACCCATGTGAAGCAGATCCTACTCTCCTACACAACCCCCCAAACGTAGGGACATTAAACTAACCTTGCCCAGTTAAGTCTTCATGTTCTAAGTGTAAGTACCTAGAGAGTCCATCTGCATTGGCATGGTTATTCCCAGGTCTATGTTCCACTGTGAAGTCCATCCCCTGTAGGGAAATGGACCACCTAAGCAGTTTGGGGTTTTCACCCTTCATTTGTTTTAACCATAAGAGGGGCTTATGGTCTGTTTGAACAAGGAAGTGAGTACCAAACAAGTATGGCCTCAACTTCTTCAGAGCCCAGACCACAGCAAAGGCCTCCCTCTCAATGGCTGACCAACGTTTCTCTCTAGGGGTCAGCCTTCTGCTAATAAAAGCTACTGGCTGATCCTGACCTTCATCATTCAATTGTGACAGTACAGCCCCTACCCCCAATTCAGATGCATCTGTTTGAACAATGAACTTCTTGGAGTAATCAGGACTCTGTAGAATGGGAGCAGTGTACATGGCCTGCTTTAGGTCATCAAATGCCTTTTGACAGCTAACTGTCCACTGAACCTTTTGGGCATTTTCTTGGAAGTTAAGTCATTCAGGGGTGTCACTATTGATCCATACCCCTTGACAAATCTCCTATAGTACCCAGTCAGGCCTAAGAAGGCTCTCACCTGAGTCTGGGTAGTTGGAGCAGTCCAGTCCATGATGGTCTAGATCTTGCTCTGCAGTGGTTGAACCTGGCCTCCACCCACAAGGTGGCCCAGGTACACAACCTGACTCTGCCCTATCTGGCACTTGGTGGCCTTGATAGTCAGGCCTGCTTTCTGCAGGGCCTGCAAAACATTTCTGAGGTGGACCAGGTGATCCTCCCAGGTGGAGCTAAAGACAGCAATATCATCTAGATATGCTGCACTATAGGCTTCCAGACCTGTAAGGACTGTATTCACCAACCTCTGAAAAGTGGCAGGTGCATTCTTCAGACCAAAGGGCATCACCACAAATTGATAATGCCCACTAGGGGTTGAGAATGCTGTCTTTGGCTTTGCATCATCAGCTAGTCTGATCTGCCAGTAGCCAGTTGTCAGGTCAAATGTGCTTAGATACTTGGCTGAGGCCAAAGTGTCTATTAGCTCATCTGCCCTTGGTATTGGATGGGCATCAGTCCTAGTGACTGCATTGAGACCCCTGTAGTCCACACAAAACCTCATCTCTCTTTCCCCACCATTGGTGTGAGGTTTTGGCACAAGGACCACTGGACTAGCCCAAGGGCTATCTGAGGGTTCAATAACTCCCAAATCCAACATCTTCTGGACTTCTGTCCTGATACAGTCCCTGACATGGTCAGGTTGCCTATAAATCTTATTTTTAATAGGCAGACTGTCCCCAGTGTCCACTTCATGAGTGCACCAGGTAGTCTGACTGGGTGTCAGTGAGAATATGTGTCTGAACTGATTGAGCACCTGTCTGCAATCAGTCTGCTGCTGGGTAGTGAGGCTGCCTGCCAAGACTACACCATCCACTGACCCATCATCAGGGTTCTGTGAGAGCAGGTCAGGGAGTGGTCACTCTCTTCCTCCTGTCCCTCATCAGTAGCCATGAGCAAGCCCGTGTCTGCCCTGTCCACATATGGTTTTAACCTGTTGACATGGAGAACACTGTGGGGACTCCTGGGTGTTCCTAGGTCCACCAAATAGGTAACCTCACCCTTCTGTTCAACAATGGTATGGGGTCCACTCCATTTGTCTTGGAGAGCTGCTGGGGCCACTGGCTCCAACACCCACACCTTCTGTCCTGGCTGGTAAACAGTCAGTACAGCCTTTTGGTCATGCCAGGCTTTTTGAAGTTCCTGGCTAGCCTCAAGGTTTTTAGTTGCCTTTTTCATGTACTCAGCCATCCGGGAGCGGAGACCAAGTACATAGTCCACTATGTCTTGCTTTGGGGGCTTGAGAGGTAACTCCCATCCTTCCTTCACCAAGCACAATGAACCCCTGACAGGGTGACCAAACAAAAGTTCAAAAGGGCTGTAGCCAACCCCCTTTTGAGGCACCTCCCTGTATGCAAATAAAAGGCAGGGCAAGAGTATGTCCCATCTTCGCCTAAGCTTTTCTGGGAGCCCTTTAATCATGCCCTTCAAGGTTTTGTTGAATCTCTCAACTAAACCATTGCAGTGTGGGTGATAAGGTGTGGTGAACTTGTAAGTCACTCCACACTCCTTCCACATTGCTTTTAAGTATCCAGACATAAAGTTTGCACCCCTGTCTGATACAACCTCCTTAGGGAAGCCCACTCTTGAGAAAATTCCCAGGAGGGCCCTTGCCACCACAGGTGCTGTAGTGGTCCTAAGGGGAATAGCCTCTGGGTACCTGGTGGCATGATCCACTACCACCAGGATAAACCTGTGCCCAGATGCTGTTTGGGGATCCATGGTACCAACAATGTCAATCCCCACCCTTTCAAAGGGAACCCCCACCACAGGTAGTGGTATCAGGGGGGCCTTTGTAGTGCCACCTGCCTTGCCACTGGCCTGGCAGGTTACACCGGAGCGACAAAACTCCTTGGTGTCTTCAGACATGTGGGGCCAGTGAAAGTGAGGGACAATTCTGTCCCAAGTCTTGTTCTGGCCCAGGTGACCTGCTAAGGGAATGTCATGGGCTAGGGTCAATAGGAAGCCCCTGAACTTCAGAGGTATAACCAACCTCCTGGTAGCACCAGGCTTTGGGTCTCTACACTCTGAGTACAAGAGTCCATCATCCCAATACACAGTATGGGGACCACTAGCTTTCCCAGCAGCCTCAGCAGCAGCTTGCTGTCTGAGGGGTTCAAGAGAGGGGCAGATCTGCTGCTCCTGGCTCAGATCTGCCCTGGAAGGGCCCCCTGTCCCCAAGAACTCAACCTGGTCAGGTTCAAGCTCCTCTGGGACAGTTCCTTCCTCAGGACTGAGATCATCCCCCTCAAGAGACTGATCTTCCCTCTGAGCCAAGGGGGAAGGCACTGCCTTTACCCTACTACTCCTCTTCTTGGAGGGCACTTGGTCCATTATTCCAGAATCCAAGGCCTGTTCAGTGTTAGACATTTTGGCTTGTGACCTGGTCACAGCAAACACATCTGCATTGATGCCCAAGCTGAAGTTTCTAAGTCATTGCCAAGCAAGCATTCAAAGGGTAGGTCTGCACTTACCACAACCTTCTTAAGGCCAGTTACCCCTCCCCAGGAGAAGTTAACAACTGCCAGAGTATGGTCTGTTCTGACGTTGCTAGCATTGGTCACTTGGTACATTTCACCAAGTATAATCTGCCCAGGATTCACAAGGTCTTGTGTCACCATGGTGACACTTGCCCCTGTGTCCCTAAATGCCAAAGCCTCTTTTCCATTGATTAAGGGCTGTTGCCTGTACTTGCCCAGATTACTGGGACTCACAGAGGAGGTCACATCCATGCCTCCATCACAGACTAGGACAGCCTGAGTGAGTTCTCTGACTAGGTCAGAGCTCATCTCCTTACCCAGGGACAACCCTACTAAACCCTTGGCTTGTGTAGTCCCACCACCAACTGTAACTGCACTAGGGGGAGCAGGTGCCTTAGGGGCATTGGTGGGGGCTGGAGTAGAGTCTTTGGACTTGGTGCAATCACTGGTCCAGTGGGTCTTTTGCTTACAGACCTTGCACCATGGTTTCCTTTGGCCTTTCCCTTTGTTAGACTGTGAATCCCCACCTGAAGAAGATTTTTGGGGGCCTTGTGAAGACTTTTGATCTTTACCCTTCTCCCCACCCTTATCAGAGGTTTTCGAATCTTGCTTCTTAGGGTCACCACCTTGGTTCTGTACCTTCTGCTTCACCCTGGTTCTGACCTATTTGTCTGCTTCTTTCCCAATTCTTGGGGAGAGGTCAGATCAGAGTCCACCAGGTGCTGATGCAACAGCTGATTTTGACAGTTATTAAGAATCTGCTCCCTCATGATCAGATTGTACAATCCTGTGAAGTCACATAACTTACTGCCCAATAACCAACCTTCCAGAGCCTTGGCAGAACAATCAACAAAGTCCACCCAGTCTTGAGTCTGTGCTTTTTGGGTATCCCTGAACTTTAACCTGTATTGTTCAGTGGTCAGGCCAAACCCATCAATTAGAGCACTCTTCAAGACTTTGTAATTATCAGCATCCTCCTCTCTAACAGTGAGGAGCTTGTCTCTACCTTTGTCTGCAAAGGAGAGCCACAAGATTGCTGCCCACTGCTCCTGAGGGACCCTCTGTACTTTACAGGCCCTCTCTAGAGCAGTTATCCATTTGTGGATGTCATCCCCACTCTGGTAGGGAGGGACAATCTTGCTCAGGTTTCTATGGTCATAAGACCTTTCCCTATCTTTGGGGAAACTGCTGCCACCATGGGACTCTAGTTCCATCTTTTGTCTCTCTCTATAGAGATCTAGGGACTCCCTGTCTATAGCCAATTGCTGTCTTCTGAGTTCAAGTTGGGCTTGCTCATACTGAATCAGTCTCTTTCTCCTTTCCTGAGAGGATTCCCTCCTATGAGAGGAGACAGAGGTCCCTATTGAGGTGTCAGAGTGGTTAGACTCCTGAGAAGGAGACCTAGACCTTCTGGGCACACTCAGAACTCTTCCTGGGGGGACAAAGGGGAGGTCATTCTGATCCTCCTCCTCCTCCTCCACAGGAGGAATTGAGTTTTCCAGGACAAGGTCATTTTCACCTTCCTGGCCAGTTTCAGAGGGGGGGGCCTGGGTTTCTTCACCCCTGGCCCCTTCCTCATCTTCTGCCCCACCCTCTTTGCCTACCCCTTCAGACCCTATGGGCCTACTGAGATCATCAGATAGTAACACCTCCCTGAGGTGTTGGGTGCTGGCACTTTTGCCTGCCTTCAACTTCCTAGTATTGCATAATGCTCTCAATTCCAAGAATGGGAGTTTATCATACTTGGAGGGAAGAAGCCCACTGGCTTCTGGCGAGGACTCACTGGGTCCTGGCTTTGAAGACATTACTAGTGAGGTGTGGTGTATGCACTACCTACTCTAGTGTGGCCTACTAAACTCTCTTGAGTTGTAGAAAGGGTGTGCTATCCCTTAACACACAACTCTAAGTTCAGTAGAACTTACTGTATTACTAAGCTTGATTTATATGTACCTTAGGTACCCTTAGTGGTTTTCAGTTGATCAATTCAATTGAGATTATCTGGTAAAACAATAGCAAGCTGGAATCCCACACGCTGCACACCAATGTGAGAAGTTGGCCTGGCATATGCTGTCCACTAATTATAGTGGGCACCTTGCACCAGTCCAAACAACCCCTTATTGGAGATAGGTTAAAGACAACCTTTATTGAAAGCTATCCTAGTGGTAGCTATGGAGAGCAGCCTTCAGGCTAAGTCTTGAAGGAATGTAAAGCAGCTTGTTTTACCAGTCTATAATCTCTTGAGTGACCAAATGAAAGAGGACCACACCAGGTATATATTCAAAATATATGTATTTATTACTAAACACACCCCTCTAGTCTCTTTATGAGGCTAGAGTTCGAAATACATAAATTATAAGTTAGTTATCTACAGTAATAGCACAAATACACGTTTGAGCCCTAGGGGCGTACCAAACCATATACCAATAAAGTGGTATAAGAACCACGACTGAGCTAGACACAGGGCCTAGAGCCTGTAGAAGTGCTTGGACCACAAGGAACCACCCAAGGTAGTGACACAGGGGACCCACGGGGGACGCGTGCAGTGTATGAACACAGCCGCGAATCGCCGTTAACTTCTATGGGGAAAGTTGCGATTTGAATTTAAAAGAAAAGGGACACTTAGAGGAGGACTTGGAGCAAACCCTTTGAGAACTAGGATGTTCTAGTGTCAATACCCACGGGAGCACCGGAGTACTCGAGTTACCTCACCCAGGGAAGCCGGGTGCATAGGTGTCTTTCGGGGTCGGGTTTCGTCGTCGCTTTCAATGGCGATCTGCTGCAAAGTGCTGCTGGGGGCCAAGTCGAAAGTGTTCGGGTGGATCCAAAGGTGGATCGAAGATCTGAAGAACCTGAAAGCAGAGGGGACAGAGTCTGGGTCACTAGCCAGTGACCAGGAAGGCGATGAGCAGATGCCCACCGATGTCTAGTGCTTCAGGTAGGTTGATGGTCATCTTGACTCTTCAGCCACAAGGTCCAGGAGGCGTCGATGACAACCAGGAGCTGGATTCGAGCTGTCCCACAACGTCTGTCGATTGCAAGGGTGTCGGCGACCGGATTGGACCCAACAAGCCTTGGCAACGGCAAGTCTCGTGGAAATGGAAGAAGGACGATGTTGCAGACCAGCAAGGTCTGTGGGACTCACCCAGCAAGGGTAAGTCAGGGAACGCCTGGATCAATCAGGGAGCCCAAGCAGAAAAAGATTGGCCTTTGGGAGGGCCTACTAGCCAACGGACTAGTGACTGCAAAGGAGCCTCAAGTCGATGCACGTGGAGCTGGCTCACAGGACACTCGTGGAGTGGAGGCCAGTGATCTTCGGTGCAGTTGGTGCTGGAGGCTGGGGCTACTCGGAGCCCAAAGCACGACTTTGTGGGAGACCCAGAAGAGGATGCACTTGCAAATGCGTTTGGTGTCCAGGGTTCATGGTTCCACAATACCCACAACAGCTACGGGCCTCAGCTTTGCTGGGGACTCAGGGAAGCCTCGGGGAAGTCTGGAAATCTACCTCTGGTGATGCAAAGACTTCGGCGTCCGGCAGGAGCTTCAGCGATGCAGACCAGACAATTGCTTCTTTGGTGCCTGCCAAGCAGGTGAGTCACTCCTTGACCCCAAGGGAGATTCTTCAGTCCTCTAATCTTGAAGTAGAGCGTCGAAGGTCCAGGATTCTGTATCAGAGTTTCGTCCAGGTACATCTAAAGTCCTAAGGACTGGGGTCCCATACTTATACTAAGGTAGGGGGTTGGACATACTCTGTGGCCCCACCTATGGGAGGGTCAGGGCAGAGGGGTGGTTACACCCCTTTCCCTTTGTCCAGTTTCGCGCCAGAGCAGGGGCTGGAAGCCCCTGAGCCGGTTTGAACTGGGGTATGCACAGGGACACCAAATGTGCCCCCAGTGCAGGACTTCAAAGCACCAGAGAGTGCTCCCGCACAGCCCCAATACACACTATCCTGTCTGGGGAGGTGGTTACACCTCCCTGGGACAGGAAACCTATTGTCCAGGCCTCCCCTGCCGGAGTTTCGGTCAGCAGCAGGAGGCCAGACTCGTGTCTGTGGCAGCGGCATCCATTTTGTGATGCCAGGGCTCTGGAAAGTCAGTACCGGGTATACCGGTGTGTACATGTCTCTCCCTCTAGAAGGGTGAAATGCTACCCCCGCCGCCAGAACTGGCGGGGGGGTAGTATTCCAAGATGTTTGACACGACATGTTTCCGTGCAGCCATCCCAAAGTTAGCATTTAACGCGAGGTTATAATGCGCTTAAGAGTATATGGTCGGGCTGCACTACAAACAGCATCAGAGAAGGGTCTCCGAACGCTGCAGAGGGGCCCAGCTCATGCAGGGGCACCCTCTCACATAGGAACCACGCACTCTGCCTTCAGGATTGATAAGACCTGCCATAGGAGTGACTTATAGGTTTATATGTGTGTATTTATGTAGTGATATAGGTAGCCTATATCACAGTAAGGGGTGCATGCACCACCTTACCCAGGCTGCAGTAGCAGACCTGTGGTGTCATTTTGGTTGGCCTTCCAGGGGTGGCACAATACATGCTGCAGCCCCTGGTAGGCCTCTGAGGTACCTATGCCCTGGGTACATAGTATACCATATACTAGGGACTTATAAGGGCACTCCAGATTCGAATCAGAGATGTGCCTAAGGCACATGGAAACCATTTTAGAGAGACATCAGCTAGGCTGGGGTTCTGATTAGCAGGGCCCCAGCCAGACTAAGGTCGAAAAACAGTGAAGCATCAGCAAAAAGTGGGGGTACCCATGTGAAGCAGATCCTACTCTCCTACACCTGGTACATTTCGCCCAGGATGATCTGTCCAGGGTCCACAAGATCCTCTGCCACCATGGTGACACTAGCACCTGTGTCCCTAAATGCCAAAGCCTGTTTGCCATTTATTACAGGCTGCTGTTTGTATTTGCCCAGATTACTGGGGCTCACAAGTAAGGACATGTCCATGTCTCCATCACAAATCAGCATTGCCTGAGTGGGCACTCTGACTAGGCCAGAGTCCACTTCAGAACCCAGGGTCAACCCTACTACACCCTTATTCTGAGTACCACCTCCACCAGTAGCTGAGCTAGGGGGAACAGGTGCCTTAGGGGCAGGAGTGGTGGTGGTTTGGTCTTTGGACTTCTTACAATCAGAAGTCCAGTGCCCTTTCTGTTTACAGAATTTGCACCAGGGCTTCTTTTGGCCTTTTCCCTTGTTGGATTGTGACTCCCCACCAGATGCAGATTTTTGGGGCCCTTGTGAAGACTTCTGGTCTTTTGACTTATCCCCACCTTTCTCAGAGCCCTTAGGATCTTGCTTCTTGGTGTCACCCCCTTGGTTCTGGGGTTTCTGCCTTACCCTGGTTCTGACCCATTTGTCTGCCTTCTTTCCCAATTCTTGGGGAGAGGTCAGATCTGAGTCCACCAGGTATTGATGCAACAACTGGTTCTGGCAATTATTAAGGATCTGTTCTCTCATCATCAGATTATACAATCCCTTGAAATCAGTAACCCTACTGCCAACCAGCCAACCCTCCAGAGCCTTGGTTGCACAATCTACAAAGTCAGTCCAGTCCTGAGTCTGTGCCTTCTGGGTGTCTCTGAACTTCAACCTGTACTTCTCAGTGGTTAAGCCAAACCCATCTATCAGTGCACTCTTCAGGACTTCATAATTATCAGCATCCTCTTCTCTAACAGTGAGGAGCTTGTCTCTTCCTTTGTCTGAAAAGGAGAGCCACAAGATTGCTGCCCACTGCTTTTGGGGACCTGCTGTACTCTACAGGCCCTCTCCATAGCAGTTATCCACTTGTGGATATCATCCCCACTCTGGTAGGGAGGAACAACCTTGCTCAGGTTCCTATGGTCTGGAATATATTCTCTGCCTCTAGGGACACTGTTGCTGCCACCAAGGGGTTCTAACCCCTCTCTTCTAGAAGCTCTCTGGATCTCCAGGGCTTCTCTATCCAGTGCCAACTGCTTGGTTCTGAGGGCAACTCTTGGTTCCTCATACTGCAGCAGTTTGCACATTCTGTCAGAGGAGCTCTCTCTTATGGGAAAGTATGAGTTCCTCTGCTGGACAAATTCTCTGCCAGAGTGATAAGAGTGGTCAGACTCCCTGGAAGGGGACCTATGCCTCTCATCCACTCTGTCAGTTCTCTTAGGGAGAATTCCTCTGTCCTTTTCAGGCCCCTTGGAGCCTGGCCCTTCAATCACAGAGTCTTGGTCATTCTGATTTTCATCATCTGACCCAGACACTGTAATTGACCCACCCCCTGATTCAGATCCATTAGCTCCTAGAGCCAATCTAAGATCATCTGCTGTCTGCAGATCTATCAGGTGTAGTGTGGAGGGACTCTGTCCTAGCTTCAGGTGTCTTTCAACACACATGGCTCTCAAGTCAGAGAAAGCCATGTCCTTATACTGAGGCTGAGTGGATCCACTGGTTCCACCCTTTAAGGACATTCTAGTGTTGTGCAGTGTTGTACTACCTACACTAGTTTGTGGCCTACTGATACTAACTTGAGCTGTAGAAAGGGTGTGCAATCCCTTGGCACACAGCTCTAAGTTCAGTAGAACTTATTGATACTAAGCTTGACTTTATATGTACCTTAAGTACCTATAGTGGTTTTCAGTTAGTAATTCAAATAGAGATTTTCTGGTAAAACAATAGCAAGCTGGAATCCCACACGCTGCCCACCAATGTGAGAAGTTGGCCTGGTATATGCTGTTCACTAATTAAAGTGGACACCTTGCACCAGAACAATTCGACTCTTATGGTAGATAGGTTTAAGACAACCTTTATAGAAAGCTATCCTAGTGGTAGCTGTGGAGAGCAGCCTTCAGGCTAAGTCTTGAAGGAATGTAAAGCAGCTTGTTTTACCACACAATCTCTTGAATCACCAAATGAAAAGACACCACACAGGTATATATATCAAATATATATGTATTTATTAATAAACAACTCTCTACTAATCTCTTTATGAGATTAGAAGTCAGGAACATATGTACAAGTCAAATGTTTATCAAAATAAGTTTAGCACAATCGAATATCACAATCTTAGTTTGGCTAGACCTAGGTCTAGGGCATCTAGAATCGAGGGACCCCCAAGAATCACCCCAGGTAGTTGTAGGAGACCCACAGGGGATGGACGCGGTGTCCTGGCACCAGTGCGAGTCCTGTACGAGTCTATGCGAACAGACGCGATTGAGATTTCAATGTTAAAGGTCCCTTGCGTGTTCGAGGCGAACACACCGATCGGTCCTTGTACGAGTCGAAGGACGCGGTTACAGATAGAGTTGCAAGGGAGTTGGACGCGGTGTGTCTAACACAGACGCGAACCATGTACGAGTCAGCGCGATAGTCGCACTTGGAAAGTAAGAGTTTTAGGGCACTTCCAGGGTAGCTACAAGCAAGTCACTTACAGGGTAAGTAGTTCTAGGGCCCACACCCACAGGAGCACCATATTGCTGAAGTTACCTCACCCAGGGGAGCCGGGTGCATAGGTGTTCTTTGGTGTCGGGTCACGGCGTCGTTTTCAATGGGAGCCAGTGAAGACTTGCTGCTTGCGGCGACAGGAGAAGTGTCCGGAGGAATCCAAGCCTGGATTCAGAAGATGGAAGACCTGAAAGCAGAGGGGACAGTGTTCACAGTCACTTGGCAGTGACTCGGGGCAAGGAAGATGGATGCCCACCGTCGTTGCAAGATTCAGGTCATTCACTGGTGCCTTGACACTTCATCCACGAGGTCCAGGAGGCGTCAAAGATGACCAAGAGCTGGATTCGGCGTTCTCCACAATGTCTTCAGCTTACTGCGGTATCGGCGACTCGATTGGAGCCAAAAAGCCTTGGTAACAGCAAGTCTCGGGGAAAGTGTAAAAAGTCAATGGCGCAGACCAGCAAGGTCTGAGGGACTCACCCAGCGAAGGTAAGTCAGGGCAGGCCTGGAGCAACCAGGGGAGTCCTTTGGTTCTGTAGGAAAGCCTTCAGCGGACCCACAAGCCGGCTGGCAAGGGATCGCAAAGATGACTCAGGAGGATTCGCTCAACAGGGGCCCACGGTCACTCGGGACGTGGTAGTCCTCTGATCTTCGGAGGAATTCCTGCTGGAGGCTAGGACCACACGGGTTCCAAAGCACAAGTTCGTGGAACGTTGTAAAGGGGTTGCACTTGACAATAGTGCACGGTACCCAGGGGTCGCAGTTCCTCGACACTCTTAGGGTCCACTTGCCTCAGCTTCGCTGGGGACTCACGATGGCCTTTGAGAAGTCAGGAAATCCACTTCTTGCGCTGCAGGGTCTTCGGACTCCGGCGGGAGCGGCATAGTCTGCGACTGTCATTTGTAGTTTTTGGTGCCTGCCAAGCAGGGGAGTCACTCCTTGACTCCAAGGGAGATTCTTCAGTCTTCCAAAGGTAGTGGAACGTCGAAGGTCCAGGATTCTTCTTTAGAGCGTCGTCCAGGGAGATCTAGGGTGCAATGCACAGGTTCCCCCTCTTATACTAAAAGAAGGGGAGGGACTAGCTCTATGACCCTACCTATGGGAGGGTCAGGGGAGTGGGTGGCTACACCCACTTCCCTTTGTCCAGTTTCGCGCCAGAGCAGGGGCAGGTAGCCCCTGAGCCGGTTTGAACTGGGGTATGCACAGAGGAGCCTTCTGCTCCCCCAGTGCAGGACTTCAAAGCACTCTAAGAGTGCACCCACCCAGCCCCAATACACTAAACCCTGTCTGGGAGGTGGTCACACCCCCTTGGGACAGGATATCTATTGTTGGGCTTCCTCCACTGCGAGTGTTGGTCATCAGCAGGAGGGCAGCCCAGTGTCTGTGACTGGTGGTATCCATTTTGTGATGCCAGGGCTCTGCAGGATTCTACCGTGTTTCCACAGTAGGTACATGTCTATCCCTCTAGAAGGGTGGAATGCTACCCCCGCCGCCAGGACTGGCGGGGGGGTAGTATTCCAAAATGTTTGACACCAAACACAACATGTTTTGATGCAGCCATTCCAAAGTTAGCATTTTACCGTGAGGATATAATGCACTTAAGAGTATATGGTTTAACCGCATCCACAAACAGCACCAGAGAATGGACTCTGAGAGCTGCAGAGGGGCCCTGCTCAGGTAGAGGCACTCCCTCACATGGAAACTAAGCACCCTGCCCTCAGGATCGATAGGGCCTGCTTTAGGGGTGACTGATAAGTCTCAATGTGTGTGCAGGAGAGATATAGGGGACCTATATCTCAGTGAGGGGTGCTAGCACTTCCTCACCCAGGCTGCAGTAGCAGGCCTGTGGTGTCAGATTTAGTCTCCTTCCCAGGGGTGGCATAATACATGCTTCAGCCCCTGGTAGGCCTGTGAAGTACCTATGCCCTTGGTACCTAAGGTACCATATACTAGGGACTCATAAGGTACCACAGTATCCAATAACTAGTGCACCTAGAGTGCACTCCAAGTCGTTTAGAGAGAACAGAGAGGCTGGGGCCCTGATTATCAGGGACCCAGCCAGACTATAGCCAGAAACCAGTGTAAACATCAGAAAAAAAAGTGGGGGCAACATAAGAGGCAGATCCTACTCTCCTACAGTCACTAACCCATGCATTCAGTAAGATACGTCTAATCACTCACTTATAGAGTTAGTCACGCACCTACTAAATCATCCATACAGACACTTATACACCCACTCATTCTTCAATACGCCTTTCCCTATATATATTAAAAATATTTAAACTTTACAGAAACACACAGTCACTGGATGATGTCATCAGTGATGTCATTTGAGATGTCATCAGTGATGTCATCAGTGATGTCACTGACCATGTCATGAGTGATGTAATATGTGACGTCATCAGCAGTGCATTGCGGGGGCGCGAGTTATAGTTAGCTGAACTAACTATAACGGGGGAATTTCACGGGTTTTGTACGAGTGCAATGTCCAACTAACTTTAACTGTCCCTAAAACCTATGGTTTTTTCAGTGAATATATATATATATAGTTAGATAGTTAGATAGATAGATAGATAGATAGAAAGATAGATAGATAGATAGATAGATAGATAGATAGATAGATAGATAGATAGATAGATAGATAGATAGATAGATAGATAGATAGATAGATAGATAGATAGATAGATAGATCAAGTCCAAAACCCCACTCACCATAAGAATTGGTCCGACACTGCTCGGGTGAGATAACAATGGTATTTAATTAAATAAAATCTTGTGCATAGCGTTGAATTCTTGAGTCCGTGAAATGTTCTTAGAGCAGTCACATGTCAACACTTTCCAAGGATGATGGGGCATGGTACCAATAACCATCCAGTGAATTGTTTTATTCATATTTTAATCATACCTGAGGGGGATAAACCTGTGGTACATCTTAAGGTATTTTTAATATAAACTGGATGCCTATATAATTCAGCAAAGGGATATACTTTAGTGACTCCCCCATTAATTGATTTCAAGCCCGCCCCGGTAGTACCATCTACTAGGGTGGGATGAGGTGGCCAATGATGAAGCATGGCACATTATGAGGGTGAGACAACCACATTTAAAATCTTTTTTTGACCCGAAAGGGATCCATTAACCTGGGGACAAAGAGTTAGGAATAGGAATGTAAATAGATTCACCACAATCTTCATGATTTATTATCAACAAAACTGCCTTTGATATTTATTGATTTTGAGTTCAAAACAACTGCAGATTTTTTTCATAACTCAAACCTTCAAAAAATGCATTTTATACCCATCAATTGTGCTTTATGTTTGGCTACCACTAAGCTTTTGAAGGAGATAATATTGACTTCTATGCATTTTGATAAACTCAGATGATTTTCCCAGTTATGTGCAGAGTGGAACTGTGATTTTGATAACGACACAACTAGAAGTTTTATCCCCCTCTGCAATGCAAATAAATATGGTAGTTGTTTAAACAACAAGGAGAACATTGATAAAGGTTTGAGGATCTCATTTAGTATTGGCAGGTAAAGGAAAATACTCTTTGGGGAAAGTGTCAAATTGGAGGAGAGGCCTTGGTGATATTTCCTCCTCCATATAAATACTAATGGGCCTTGAAATGTCAAACTTTAATCCTTCAGATGAACGGCTTTCTTTCGAAGTCAGGGGCTTTGTATTTTCAACGAACTCTAAATTAGACTCTAGTTTGTTATTTTACAAAGATATAGATAGACTGTACTTTTCTAGACTGTACTGCCTGCAGATGAGTAATGAAGTCTATCTGTTTAAATTATAGCGTTTGCACATATGCTATTATAAAATCAAGAATATCTTCCCATAAACTATGACGATCATGTACATTGTTGAATGTTGATCTCTTGAAAAGATCCATGGCGTGGCCTACTCTTGCATCTGTATACTTGGAGCCATACTTCAGTGGTGTGGCAGATAATGCGCACACATTTTAGCAACTAAACTCACTTGAAACTCTGAAGGCTAGAGTTCATGTGGAGTTCTACATTATAACAAGATCCAAACATGTCCTGGCTTTGTAGCTGGCCCTTAACAATCAAACACTTGGAAGTTGTCAGATACTATTGAGGGTAGGAGCCTGATATTGAATCATAAATCCTGCATAGTTTTGGTGTATGGCGTGCTCCAGAATAATTTTGGCCAATGCAGGATTATGCTGAGGTACTTCCAGGTGGGCTCCTACACCATACTCTTTAAAATCTGTGACTTAAGAACATTATGGAACCAATGGGTGTCCAATTGTGGAGTTCTGGCATATGCAGAAGGAGTTCTTAAGAATACTGCTTAAAGAGAGGCTACTTTTATTAGTGTCCAGATAGGTGACTTTAATGCAATATGGACTTACTTTAGTTCATTTATTTATTATTACTCATAAGTTTTATTTAGGGTAGGTCAGACTCAAGGGGTGTAACATTGTTAGACTTATTAGACTTGTTAGACTTGATTTTGACAGAAAAACATTAAAACATATTGGATTGGGCATTTTTCAGAGTTCTTGGTTTAAATGACTCTCTTTAAGCGAAAGCCACTCTTTCACTTATTGTTCATTTATTGTTCTGTCAAAATATCAATTACTCGAGAGTGACAAGTAAATCTAGTTACTAGCTGAGAAGATTCATTATTCCTTGTCTCTATAAGAAACAGATATCAACATTTTATGTAATCGAAGTTCATACTTTTCTAGACTGTTTGGCCTGAGACCCACAGTTGTGTAGGAAGCAATTCAACGTGGATTTAACTCTGTTAGTGGAGGGGGCTAAGATACTGGGATCTCTCTAAGATTGTTCTTGTTGGGTCCGTTTCTCTAGCAGAGAGCCTTCAGATTTCTGAGGCTTTTTGTATGGAATTTTCAAGATTCCTGAGTAAGACTAATCACTTTAATAAATTCTACATTTGATGGTCTCTAGTCTTTTGGCAAATCAAAGATAGACTCTGCAGATAGAACTGGTGGGGCTCTTATATTCCTGGATTCCCTATTTGTCTGCATTGAAATTTAGAAAAGGGGTGGCAGGGAGAACTGGCATTGCCTAACCTCCTGGGTGGTATAAGTATTTGTTCGATGACAGTAGTAGATCCCTAGATCGTAGCCGATCTGGCATAAGCCTCATCATTTCATAGTTAAGACTATCATATTTGGCTGACAGGCTACTAAGGCCTGCTGCCTTCAGAACATCTACTTTACCATCAGAGCTTGATCAAAGTGAACGAAGATCTTAAACTTTCAGGGACCCAAGTTGAGGGATAAAGGAGATGACAGGTAAAGGAGAGATGATACGGTCTGCCCTGCAATGGGACTCTTTGGTGAAGGGAGATGCTTCTGTGAAAATTCTGTGAGTAGCAGCAGTGTCCGATCCTTTAACCAGAAGGAGTAGGGTGTGTTGGTTTGGTTGGGGTAAAGAGGGAAATGGGAGATAATGAGCAATGCAGAAGATTGGAGGGTAGGGGTAAGGTATGGATCTACAGTCAGAATTAGGTAGCAGCCAAGAAGACTACAACTAAGGAGAAGGAAGGTTAGTAATATTCAAGACTTCCACAGGGAAAGAAACGTATAGAAATGAACAGTATATGAGAGTTATTCATATTTATACTTTATTTCGGCCATTCGACCATAAAAGTGCATGTGTACAGTACAACTCTTACACACGATGTTAAAATGTGAGACAGATAATCATAGAAAAAATCCTCTAGATAAAAAAGCAATTACACTATTACTTAAAAGTTCTCTAAGTACATTATCAAAATAACCTCAATCATAAAACTATAAAATATTTTTAAAAAGATACAACATCAGTTCAGGCCGTTAGAGACTAAGACCAGAAGCACAATGCACAAGCGAGACAGCCCTCTGTCTACGCTACTCAAAACAGTGGCAACAATAACCTACCAGGAGTTTCTCCTTAATCCCCTCAGCCTCAACAACCTCAATCTGCTTGTAGGAACTTTCTCCTGCTGCCCCGCATAAGGCCCAAAAATTGTGCCACAGTGCATGCTATCAATGGGCTTGGATCTGTTCTAAATATTCGCCGCACTTCACCATGGTTCCGTGTTCCCATCTGCCTGCATACAGGTGCAAGCCACCCGGCTCTTGGAGATCGGTAGTCTGGGCAGGCAAATAGGACATGTGCTACGGAGTCAACACTGGCGATGCAGAGGACAGAACCACGATAACATTTGAGTGGAACTCCAAGAGCTAGTAATGGCATTGAGGGGAAGCGTGCCAAATCTGAGCTGCATATACAATTTCCTGTCACTAGGCATCAGTATTATTTCTAGATATGGTTCAAAAAGGCGATAGATTTATGGTCGGTGAACTCTGAAGTTAACCAGCCCTCTTTAGGATTGGCAGCTGCTGTTTTGGCTACCCAATCCAAAAACTGCATTTTGAGAGAGGCTTTAGTAGGAACTAAGGCTGGATCCTTGTTCTCCCAGAGACCCTCCAACCCTAAGTCAGATAGTAGAGGCTTTACATTCTTTAGCCAACCAATTTTATGTTGTGTTTCTAGTTGAATGACTTCATCGAGCGCCTTGGCATCAGGGCCTAGCTCAGGGGTGGTCCTAATCCTCCTCCAGAATAACAGGGGACAGAGCTTAGCCTTATCAGCAATTGATATCCTGCCCATGTCTAACCTTAGAAGGTGGAGAGGGGTATTCTTTGGCACCTGGACCAAACTCCTCAGAAACATATTCTCTGCACTAACAAGATCGGCCAGTCTTTCGAAACCCCACAGCTCTCCCCTTTATAGGGCAGAGCTCACTGCCTTGAATTCGCATATCTGCAGTGGTGCTGCCACTGGTTTGGTATAGGAGGTACTAAGGATCCTTGCTCAAAGCTCCAGCTATTTGAGTTAGCTTCAAAGCGGATTTAACCACCTGAGGATACCAGGACAGACTTTCAGATAAAGTTATACCCTAGTAGTTGAATGTGCTGACTCTCTCAAGTGGAGTGCGACCCAAGGTTGGGCAACCCCTATAAGATTTGTGGCAATTGATCATCAAGAATTTTGTCTTTGCAGTATTGATCTCAAGGCCACACATCTTACAGAAGTCATAAAAATGATTAAGCAGAATCTAGAGTCCCCCGGGTGTTTTTGACACAAGTAGAGTATCATCTGCAAATAAGAGCATATGAGAGTGTCAACTGAGGGTTCAATCATGAATTTACTATTCTTGTAAATGGACATGGAAACCTCAGGCTTAAAAAAGATGAAGGGGAAACTGTTTTCTGATTATAGGAAATGTTGGAGATTTTGGTGAAACATTGAATGATTAAATCTATAGAAGAAAATATGACATCTGATTCATGCATCCTCTCCCAGAGCAGTAATAATGATAAATATTGAGAACTTTAAGGTAATCTCTGAAGAATTTATGTTTGAAGATTTTTCCAGCATTTTTAAAATGGATTAGGTACGTAAATGTTTGCGGCCGAAACATTATGACAAGGAAGTGCTGAGTGAATTAGTTGTAACCTTCCTAATGAAGAGTGAGAAAATGGAGCGATGTGGAGGATGTGTGTGAGCCATAGTAGAGAGAGCGATCAAGTGGGGGAAATTGTGCAGAGAAAGAGGAGGAACAATTAAAGACAAACTGAACAGCAGAGGGTATCAACTTTTTCATGAGCAGAAAACCTCTCCTAGCTGTAAAAAGGGGAGGCAGGAACTCCCAAACCCTCAGCAGGTATTTCACATGCTAAATGTGGAACATTCTACCATGGACTGATGCCTGCTATGGTTTAAAAGGTTTCTGCTGGGTGATGCTTCTGCAGAATCCCTTAATGTCCTACATGTTTTGGAGCACGAAGGAATGCATCATCTGTCATGTTCTGTATTATTCGTGGCTCTAATGATAGTAATTAATGCGCTGTTCTCATATAAAGGAGCTGAGACTATGAACCTTAGAGGGGGAATGGATTGCCTTGTTTTATGAAGAAAAACGTGTTTTCGGAGGCTTAAGGATGTTTACTCATATTATCCAGATCCTATTTCGAAGCGGCTCATAAAATGCACTGCACATCGTTTTTCTTGGAATATTGTCAAATTTCTTTTTTGAGAATACTGAGAAACAGCTGCAACAACAAATAGCTACTGAGTAACATAATATTTGCATCATGCTGTCCAAGGTCTGTCATGGAACTGCATTTGAACAAATGAATGTTGTTAATGTGGAAAACATTTTGTTTTTTTTAGCAATTTATGTTTTATGTGGATCCACAGGGCGGCATATGGCATAGCGATATGCATCAAGGATCCCCTGTTCATGAATTCCTAGCAGATTTATGCCGAACCCTAGTGTTTTCTTTGATATTATGTCTATTCTAGCAGTAATACACTGAAAATATGCAGAAACAACTGCCATACCGAACTCAGATGAAGCGACTGGCACATAGATTGACACAAAGAGGCATACTACTGACTCCTTCTCCATTGCACTTTGAACATTGGTGTCTTTGATGCAGCCGCAGGGCAGGGAGTCGTTCAGTACACCTGTGCAGCTGACATTGAGGGAGGACTTGCATGAAGAAGTACCAATTACTCCATCTTAATGTCCTGCAAAGATAAGGGACTTGCTCCAATGTCTTTTGTAATGAACATTGCTTTTCTATGACTGTAGTGCTGGAACGTACAGTGCCATTCATATTTCTCCTGCTTGCATGAGGAAGTGTGTAATGAATCTGACATGTCTTTGACTGCAATGGGCAAAAAAGCACTGAACGGTTGGCATGGCTCCTTGATTTAGTTCAGCTTGTCAGTTTAACCAGCGGTGGCGGGCACAGGTAAGTGCGGTCAGGCGCGGCAGGGCGCGGCGGGGAAGAAGTCAACAGACAACGGAATAGGTATTATTTATTTATTTAATTATACCTATTCTGTTGTCTGTCGACTTTCCTCCCTCCCACCCCGCCCCCGCCCCACCGCGTTTACCTGTGCCGGTCGCTGCTGAGTTTAACCAGTGTATGTTACACTCAAATATAAAAAAAAAAACAGTGATGTTCCAATGACCTTCAACAGTTTGTGGGAATTGTACAGTGAAGGCATCCCAGAAAACTTAGGCCATGATTTCGAGGGCCCCAGTTAGTTCTAACAAGTGCAGTGACTCCTGTTCCCACACATATTGAAATTTTGCTTTTGTGATCATTACCACACCTCCTGTCCCACTCCATTTTTTTCTCCGGTAGATTTTGGCAGGTCAAACCTGATGATATTTATCGGGCAAAAAGACCTGGTAAACACTGATTCTATGTGTCAAATGGGAGCAGGAGGTATTTACCTCACCCGACGGAATCAGGGTTTACCTGGTGTACTAAATATATCAGCTCGTTCTTACGCACTGGCTATCAGAGCCTTAGTAATTTGGGAGTAATTGTTTTCTAATTGAGAAGCGGCTGAAAACACATCTATGAAGATTGTTTTTGTGTGTGATGACAATAACACTAAATCAGTCGTTTAGTGCGCATTGGTTAAAAAGCAGCGGCGGCCGGCACAGGTAAATGCGGTGCGGCGGTGTGTCGGGGTGGGATGGGAGGACGTGAAGTTGACAGATGACGGAATAGGTATAATTAAATAAATAAATAATACCTATTCCATCGCAGTGGTGGCTCCTCGAGGGAGTGCTGCGGGCGGTGGGGTGGGGTAGTAAACTCCGGCATACGGCCGAACGGAGTTAAGTAAATAAATAAATAAATAAAACTAATTACATTGCGCGTGCTGCTTCGCCAAACGGCGATGCAGCGCGCGCAATGTAATTCGTTCTATCTATTTATTTATTTACTTAACTCTGTTCGGCCGTATGCCGGAGTTTACTACCCCCCACCCTGCCCCTCCCCCGCCCCACCGCCCCGCAGCACTCCCTCGAGGAGCCGCCACTGTTCCATCCTCTGTCGCCTTCCCCCGCACCGTGCCCTGCAGCCCTCCCCACCACGCTTACCTGGGCCGTGTCCGATTCTCCAAGATAGGCATTTTTAGCTTCTCTTCCTGCTGATGAACGTCTTCACAGGAAGGATGAAGCTGAAAGTGTTTAAATGTGTCCCAGGAAAGAGACCCAATAGTTGAGACATTGTATTAAAAGAATGTAAAATTTTGGCACCTTTACAATATTGCAACAGCATCTGCACTTGGAAGGCAATATTCCTACCTGACTGGTTAAAAAGTGTGTGACTCAGAGAAAACAGGACAAAAAAACAACCAAATTATATATTTTTCTTTTTTAAATAGCTGTGAAGTGACTTTGTGCTCATCCGCTAACCCTGTCTTTTCTGATAACAGCATTTTGGATTCAGATTATAGTTTTTCGTATAATAGAAGAAGTATGGGCTTAAAAACCAGTACGTGTAAAGTGATGTTGGTACAATAGGGGAGAAGCTGAAGATGTTGCACCCGTGACATGGAGCCACTTTTGTAAAATTGTACAAAGAGGACAAGTCCAGAGGATTTGGAAAACTGATTCACATGCAATTTCAAATCTAAGTTCTTCACATATTTTACTGCACGGAGGAAGATATAATTACGGACAATGTACGGAAGGTGATCATTGCTTTAAAGAGCATTGATGGCTTTTGGAAAATGTTTACACTATCAATCACTGGGAGAATCTTACTAGTGAAAAAGGGTAGCTGTTCCTTGATTACTGCATTAATTTACCAGTTTGAATGCCACCTAAAATAATGAAGGAATCTGGGGCCAGATGCACTATCCTTCTAGTTGCAAAAAGCAGTCACAATTTGCAACTCTTCATTTTGCGACCAGAAGCCTATTTTATGAACCAGCCTATATACTAATAGCTCAGTCTGCAAAATAAGGACTCTTAGGGCCGATTATGATGTTGGTTGGAGATAGGCGGTCGGAATTGAAACCGACAATCTCGGCCGGAAAGCCTCTGACCTCAGGTTGGAGGCTTTCCGACTGAGATCGTGATAAGCCCCATAGTTGGTCACAGTCCGACCTGCCTAATTAATATGCATCAGGTAGGTCACAAACTGTGACTCATTCAGATTGGTTTTAAACACAGAAATGGTGGCCTGCAAGGGTCACATGCCTGTGATTGTCTTTAAAAAAGAGATCTTTTTTTTTTCAAAGCAACCCAATATCCTTAAAGGAAATGGGCTGCTTTAAAAAAACTTTTTTTTTTAAACGTTTCAGTGAGAGTTGGCAGTAGTGTCCTGGACCACTGTCTTTGTCCTCAGAAACATTTACCCCAATTCACGAAGGTAAAGGAGTACAAAGGGCACACCTTTCCTATTGAAAATCAGTGTCCATCCTAATTCAGGAGTTGGTAACTTTTCAATGGTTTGCACTTACTATTTCGGTTGCAACCCATTGATAAATATGGATAGGAACACTTTTTGGAAGGACATACACAACACCACTCTTCCAAATTGTGATTGGTAATCCATTTCAAATCCTGTTTTAAGAGGCTGTAAAACATTACTTCTAAAATGGGCTTAGTACACACTGCAAAACATTTTGATGGTTGCAGACCCACACATTTACTGAATTGCAGGGTTTGCAACTGCTAATTTCAGGGTCGCAATCATTTTGTAATTAAAACCATCTGGTGCCCTAACCCTGCCGGTCGTCACTTAATCCAGGGGCTCTCTGCACGGACACTTGGATCATAAAGAGAACGTGGGGCCCACTAGGGGGTACACCAAGAACTTTCATCAATGACAATTGACATCTTGGAGGGAATGACCCTGATGGATTTTTATATAACCATTGATCCCTACAGGAGTAAAAGTGTGAAAGGGAGCTGATCCAATATTTTAATTCATTTTTAAATTTTAGTTTTCAAGGGACGCAAAGCAGTAAATAGAGCCCATGTAGTCATGGCGCTATGTTAAGTTGAATACCGGGTAGCTCCTGGGGAAGGGTGGTTGTTGAGGGGGTGTTGTTCATGTGTTTTATACTGTAAAGATTTTAAGTAATCGCACAGTTAATAAAGAATACTACTATATTAAAAAACTGCTAACACGTTTTTACATCTGGCCCTAGATACCATATTGCAGGAGTTAACTTGGATTTTGACTCTGTATGAAGTGGCACTTCACTTAGTATGCCTCCACTGAAACAAGGGCGGGTGGAGCATACCTGATTTTGAACTATATTACATTGCAATGGACATCCAAATGGTTCTTTGGTTAACCATCGCAGAAAGCTCAGATTATTCTGTCTCGTTCTCATCTCAGAGACCCATTTTGTGTATTTCTTAACTTTCACAAACAGGTTATCTCATTTGAACCCTACCTAGATTTCATCCAGGCACCGCGCGACAGAACACTCTATATACAGTTTAGGATAGGATCACTTCCAGTTCGAGAGTTTACTGCAAAGTGGCGTGTGCCACATCAAACATCAAAGGAGTGTCCCTGCTGTAAGGCGCCTGCTGAGAGTGTAGCGCATCTTATGTTCGCTTGCCCTTTCTATAAAAATGCTAGGTCGAGATGGCTTAAACCCATCTGCAGACAATTGGGAACTCAAGAACATTGTATTGCCCTGCGCATTTTAAAATCAGACGCACGGACCCTCTTTGCCTGCGGTGTGGCTAAGTATCTCGGCCGCGCCTGGATAACAAGACATACATTTTTGAGTGGGGTTTCATGATGAATGTTCATGTATTTGTGTTAGTTTTAACGAAAATTGCTTGTATATCTTAAATTCCATTGTCATTTTATACTGTATCTTGCGAGGGTCATTTTGATGAATTTTACGTTTTTATGTTATTTTTTAACTAAAACGATTTACACAAGTTGCACTGTCACTTTAGATGATGAGAGCTGGTATGGAATGTTTTTTTTTTTTTTTTTTTTTTTTAATTGTACTGTGTTCCCAGATTTTGCAGTCCGTTCTTCCCAGCCCTGGGCTATTATGAAACACAAGAATTGATGGACTTTTAAAGTTTTTATGTCCCGTTTTTTATTCTGTATACTGTTTAGGGATGGAAATAAGAATGTTAATGCTTTTAAGATACTTTGTTATCGAAATAAAGCTTTAAAGAATGTATTTCTTAACTGAATCACTCAGCATAATAAGCTGCCTAGGTTGCTAAGGGCTTCAGGGTGCTACTGCTATGAATGCCCCAGATGGATCTAGGAAATGTCTTCTAATCTCCTAGAATTTCATTTTAAGCATTCTCTGAACTACAGGATCATTAACAGGCAAAACATATGTCCCATGTCACAAAGTGGGGCTCAAAGAGGTGGGAAGGTTCTTTGAGGCTGAGAGCCTGAGGACATTCTTTTGTTGGAGCATGGGGTTCCCTTGTCACTTACTCATCACCATGAACCCAGCGTACAGGTTGATGGATCTTTGATGTTGACAGAGATGTAAGGAGCTGAAGTCAATCTCAAATGTTATCAATTATCATTACTTTAGTTCAGTCGATAAAGAAAGCTAATTGTGAGATAAAGGGTTTTATTTTCAAATCTTTAGTAATCCATTATTTTATTAATGTATTATTTTCCAAGTTTCATCCTTAAGGGTTAACATATCAATCAATCAATATGTAGTAATAAGATAAGTCAATTAAGTCATTCAAATGGAGCATCAATACAATGAAATGTAACAAGTGTGTTCCATAAAGAAACTTCCCTGTTCTAAATAAATCAAGTTCAATGCAAGAAAGGATTAAAGGTGTCAGTTCAGATACCCATGAGGGCTCCTGATGACAGAATCAAGCGTAAGCATAAAGCTTTAGCCAAATAAGCTGGAAAGTATTCTTAGCTCAAATAACAGCAGATCAAAAAATAAGCTAAGTCTTCTCATGAATACATGTCTCAGAAAACTGAAAAAAGAGTCTGCTCTCAGAGAGTATGGGACAGGGGGCATACACGAACTGCTGCCCTAATCTAAGAACGCGCACTAATTTAAACACATGTTTTCTATGTTACAACATGTTGACCAATAAGAATTCAGGACACTCCTGGGAACAGCTCTACTCCTCATCTTCTCACCAAAGTGCGATCCATGTGAATGTTTCACCACATCCTCTCTTGTTTTCCAACACACTTTTCCATGAATCAACCTGCCTGTCATCTAAATCTTTTGCTGTGAGAAGGTCGCTACCAGTTGTCTAATACAAAAAATGTGTATTCATTAGCTAATAAACAGTGGCTACCAAAATTGCAACGTCTGCAGCAAAGAGTAGAAAACATCTTGCACAATGGTCATTTAAAGTGAAAAACAAGTATTTGAGTACTACTGTGGCTTCTGGTTATCATGGCATCTTCAGTTGCCAATTTTAGAATCCATACTTCATTTCTATATTACAGGCCTTCATTTTTAATTGCAGATTTTGCACATTATATTATTTAATAAAGCACTTTGTAAATTAAATTTGCGTTAGTAGTTTCTCCCCTCTGATGGTTGAAAAACCATCACAATTTCCTCACAATTAATCTTTTAGAATACGATCTCACTCTCTGCTAAGCATTCTTTTTCAGTTTTATGTTTCCCAAGTTCTCTCAGTTTCTTGCATTCTCTATTCTTTTTCTCCTATAATTCTAATTCTCTGCTAATTTCTGTTTTATTCTCTGTTCTTTCTCCTGTTTAGACAACATCTAACTATTTTATTTAAAGCTTGTAGATATTAAACAAACACCTATTATAAGTCCAAGTTTTTAAATGACTCTAAAAAGTCCTCCTCCTACTGTTTCAAGCCATTTACTAATATTAGAGGCTCCTTTACCTAAATACTCTAATTCACTGGCAGTTTCTAATGGTTCTAGTTCAGATTTCAGGTAAGAAATCTTCTTTCCAAATTCTTCTATCTTTCTCATCTGGACTGTATGAACAGCAATGCTGAACTGTCAGCATCTTGCAGACTCCATCTTTCTCTGCCAGCAAAGTGTCTAAAGCTAATTGATCTTCTAAAACCATTGATCTAATAGCCGCTAGTTCTGTGTTAACAGCAAGCAAAGCACCAGATGTACTAGTTGCTACTTTATCTACTGCTGTTAACAGCTTTCTAATCTTTCCATCATTTAAAACTACTTCTACTGGTGATATGATTGCTCCAGAAATGTTTCCCACTAATTGTGTTCCATCATAAACCCTTTGACAATTACGAATCTGGTGGTCCGAGGACTGCCAGACTTGTGGTGGCGCTGCCGTGGAAGATCTAGCCACCGCCGTACCTTTGGTCCAACTGCCCAATTATGACTCGGACAGTCCGTCTGCCCTGGGATCGCCGGCTAAGCCAGAGAACTGCGGTTCCTGGTGTAGGAGCGGTGGTCAGAGGCCGCAATATGCTCGGCGGCACCACCACGGTCTCACCAAGCATAATAATACTAGTTTCCACTCTGCCAGGGTTTACATAGCGGTTCTACCGCAGACCACAGACCGTAAAAATGTAAACACAGCAAATACTAAACAAGCACTAGAGTCAGTTTTACAACTCCTCAAGGCCACCCTCTACTGTCTGATTCCCAGGAGCCAATATAAGGGTGCAATCCATTTAGACCTTGGTTTGTTGTTGGCCCCCCATAGGAATAAAAATGCCCCTCACTCCCTTTCAAGAGAATAAAAACCTGGGAAATACAAGAGCTGGGGTATTAATTGACCATTTAAAGTTGAAAGTAGGTAATGGAAGGATACCAACTCTAAATTTGATATACAGATCCCTCATTTTGGGATGAGGATATATAATTTTAAAAAATCCTCAAATTTCATGTCTCCATTAAATGTTAAAAACAAATTATAAGGCTACCAGAAGTGGGGGGTAGTATACAATTACTTAAAACTAGTCCCCAATATTTAAACTTACATATTTTGGGACTATTTTGAGGAATCTGTAATGGACTTGACCAAAACATACCCAAGCCCATATTATTTAGCCACGTTTTTACATAGGCAGCCCACAAGATCTTAAAGCTAGTGAGCTTGGTCATAACATCTTACACTGCAAGATCTATTTCAACTTCATTCATCCACTGTCCAAATTCATAACCAGTACTAGAGACTGTTCAATTTAGCAGTAAAAGAAATGGGTTTCAGATCGAAATCAAGTCTTAGCAGGAGCACTGCGTTCTCCTTGGGAACTTCAATAATGATTTAATAAATTTGTTTTAGTTCTTTTCTAACATTTCTAAATTATAGTGCCCCCACAGCTCTGAACCATAAAGAACAACACTAATAGCCTTTGCCCTATATATTTCTAAAAGGGATGATATAGCGAAGGAGAATGAGCAATTAGCAAATTTGAGCATGGCAGCCGCTCAATGATTTAAGAGAAGATTGCTTTTAATAATTTGCAAGGACCAGGTATATAAACTTGATAATCTAATGCTGAATTCATGGACTCTATCTAGAGAAAAATAATTTGTGCTAATCAACTTTTTAAATGGCCTATGGGGATTGTGCACCATGAATTTTGTTTTCAAAGCATTAATTCCGAGCCCATTATTTACACAAAACTCAGTAAATCTCTCCAAGAGAGGTTTAAGACCAACTTGGGTTTTGGCTAATAATAATGTTTCTAATGCAAATTTGAGAGCCCGGACATTTTGGCCCGCAATGTAAGAGTAGTAATTGAAGCAATTTAACATGAAGTCAATCCAACAGTTCCTGAAATGTAAAAAGAGTGTTGGGGCAAGGACACAATCCTGTCACACTCCCATAATAATATTTATCCTTTTTCTTACCTTACAATTTATACCCCAACAAACTTGTGCAAAATTCTCTGAATATAGTTGAATTACTATAGAAAGTAAGTTAAAGGGCTCTCTGTGTTTTGCAAGCACTTCCCATAATGTTGATCTTTGGACAAGGTGGAAAGTAGCTTGGGTGTCTACCAAAGCCACATATAAATGGAAATGTTTAATGCCAATAGTTTCCAACTTAAATTAAGAAAAAGCACATTAATTCATACTGGACTAAATTAATTGCCCTTCTACAGCTTTATTATACGGGTGCTTTAGGATTCGTATTAAAAAGTGATTGGTTGTATATATTAACAATGTGCCCATTTCCAGGTGTTTTCACAATGCGACACAGTGCACATTTGTTGTCTTGTCTGTTTTGGGTACATTTTATATTTTACATATATTTTCCCTGACTTGTACATAATTCTTATGATTTGTGCTTCCTTCTGTTTTTTTAATCAGAACCACTCTTGGAGATTTCGTGTGGTTCTGTTGTATATATTAAATGTTTGCCAATACATTTTCTGCATATCAATAAAATTCATCAAGTAATGCTACAACAGGCTACAGACTACCTGTCCCATAATCCCGTACACAGAGAGAAGGGGCGAAAGGAGAATGGTCCCACGAAGGCAAGCACAATAAAGCGCCACCAGCCACCCGCTGCACGGGATGTGCACAGGCCTTACTCAGGCAAAGCCTAGCCAAAGGCGGGCCCTTCATTGCCCATCAGCAACAGAAAGAGGTGGGCAGGACCATCCCCCTTTAGCCCTCCTGTTGGAAGCTCTCTTGCTTCAATTTGAATCTATGGACTATCAGATTCATTCACCTGGAAAATAAACTTGGTTCACTGTAATCAATTTTATATATGGTATTTTAGTCTTGTGCAGAATACATTTGTTTTTAATATATCAGAATCCAGGTTTGATGTTATATCCAATCTACAAAATCTCAGGGAGTTTAGCCTTTTGTCTTGGTGTTAGCTTGGTATGTGGTTGACTCTCTGTGTGCATAGAATATTATCTATGTACTTAGAGGTAGGTTATAGCAGGTGGTAAATAGGTTCTCTGCTGAAGTTAGCCCCCAATGATAGCTAAAAGGAAGGCAGTAGAGTGCCCACAAGGGGCAGGGATGCTGGGGAAGGCTGGGAAGCATGCTGCAGAGAATTGTATGTTAGAAGTTATGGATGAGTTTATTTAAGAGATCAAATCTATCCTAAATTCTAACGCTATCTCCAGTTGACGCACTTTCTGTCCCTGCATACGCAAATAAGATTGTGCTCACAGTTGTCTTGGTGAAGCGCCACAGCAGCGGTCCCAGTCTATTTGGACTGGTGGTAGTAATTATCAATTTAGCTTAATACAGTCATCGACTCTTGAAATTAGTCAACTAAAGGAATTCGTTTTGCCACTATCTAAGAAAATTGATTATTTAAGTCAGGGCGGTCAGGTTAACATTAACAATGTGAGTGATAGAGGGAACTCTTTCTATTCACGTCAATTGAAAAGGAAAGAGCAGGGTCAGCTTGACATTAATACTCGTCCTGCAGCAAGGCAGGTCCTACAGTTGGTGCGGACGGTGTCTACAGAATTGGTAAACCACACAAGACAAACACTCATATTAATTATCCAGTAATTAAACAACAATCACAGAGCTTGAGGGGAAAGTCAAGTTCAACCTCAACTAGAACCTCATATAAAAATACTCTACTAATCTGTATTACAAAAACGAGCATGTAAATAGAAATTCTGACATTATAATGCAGTCTTCACACTCTTCACCTTATAGAAGCAGAAGGATTTACATGCTCAAGGTATATAAATTGAGCCCTAATGCAATGGGGGATAATGACTCACTGAAGAATACTGTGATTCTTTGGATATAGCAGAGCTGGCAATGTTATTCCTTTATACTCTCTGACCTTGTGTATGCCAAGCACTATTCTCTTCCCAATTAGCCACATGATTATATTACACTGAGATTGATCAGTTAGTAGAGGGTCTGGTGACCTTGACCAACGTACTACTAATCCAACCATTGGTTTGGCAATCCAATTTAAGTTAATTCACTGCTTACATCACATTCTTAATTTCCATCTGGTGAACCCAAAAAAAAAACAGAGTCTACAAGTAATGGGGAAGCATTGCCAACCTCATTAAATGCTAGTTTTATTTCAGGTCTGACAGGTCTACATTTACAGGAAGAAGGGCATTCTCCAAATGGCATTGACATCACCCCAATTGATTCCCCTTTATCTAATGTGGCTCAGGTGTCTTTTCATCCATAATGTGGGAAATGGTAAGGCACTTTAATTGAGGCCCCAATATCAAATAGCTTAGAATCAACCAGATACCCAATGTTCACCTGCCGCAGGATTCAGCTGGTGTTGGCAGTCTCCAGCTATTGTTATGGAATGTGGCAGGACTGAAGACTAAAGATGCATTGTGGGGTGCCAATATTGACAATTTTGTTCTCATTTCTTCCTCTGTTGGCCCTTCTCTCAAGTTAATTGATGTTTATAATCGGACGTCTGCACTGTATACAGAATCCCCAATAGTACAATTAATGGGTATTTATCTGGTACAAAGCAGTGGAAACAGTCAGCTTCTTTTGACTGGGGATTTTAATGAGTCCTATGAGCCTTTGACTTCAAGACTCCTTTAGGATTAATGACAATGAGGCCTATACTCACAACCACTTCCTTAAAAAAAGAGATCTACTGCTGCTCTGCAGATAGCATTATTTACTTTATCTCATGGAGTGCAAACTTGTAATGGGAGATCTAATTCAGACAGGGAACAAATGTTTAAATTCAAGAGGGACAAAATTAATAGTGAAATAGATTATATTCTATTAGATCTGTGTCTCTGGTCCAGTTTGTGTGATATGAAAGTGGTGGATAGAAATGATAGTGAGCACAATGTATTGAGTCTTTCCATGAATAGTTCTTCTCTTGCTGACTTGCCAGCATCCATTGATGGGCCTTTAAGCCTATCCTTTTTGACAAAAGTAGGAGATGTGTGAAATAGCCCTTAATAAAGGCGAGGCCAGATGTGCTTGCGAGTATATATATGTGAGAAGTTGGCCTGGTGTATGCTGTTCACTAATTAAAGTGGACACCTTGCACCAGAACAATTCGACTCTTATGGTAGATAGGTTTAAGACAACCTTTATAGAAAGCTATCCTAGTGGTAGCTGTAGAGAGCAGCCTTCAGGCTAAGTCTTGAAGGAATGTAAAGCAGCTTTTTTACCACACAATCTCTTGAATCACCAAATGAAAAGACACCACACAGGTATATATATCAAATATATATGTATTTATTAATAAACACTCTCTACTAATCTCTTTATGAGATTAGAAGTCAGGAACATATGTACAAGTCAAATATTATCGAAATAAGTTTAGCACAATCGAATATCACAATCTTAGTTTGACTAGACCTAGGTCTAGGGCATCTAGAATCGAGGGACCCCCAAGAACCACCGCAGGTAGTTGTAGGAGACCCACAGGGGAAGGACGCGGTGACCTGGCACCGGTGCGAGTCCTGTGCGAGTCTATGCGCTCAGACGCGATTGAGATTTCAATGTTAAAGGTCCCTTGCGTGTTCGAGGCGAACACACCGATCGGTCCTTGTACGAGTCGAAGGACGCGATTACAGATAGAGTTGCAAGGGAGATGGACGCGCTGTGTCTAACACAGACGCGAACCTTGTGCGAGTCAGTGCAATGGAGATCTCAGTGTTACAGGCCCTTTGTGTGTTCGAGGCGAACACTGATCGGACTCAGTACGAGTCGAAGGATACAGTTCTAGATAGTGTTACAAAGGAGATGGACGCGGTGTGTCTAACACAGACGCGAACCCTGTACGAGTCAGTGCAATTGTCGCACTTAGAAAATTAGAGTTTTAGGACACTTCGAGGGAAGCTACAAGCAAGTCACTTACAGGGTAAGTAGTTCTAGGGCCCACACCCACAGGAGCACCGTAGTGCTGAAGTTACCTCACCCAGGGGAGCCGGGTGCATAGGTGTCCTTTGGTGTCGGGTTGCGGCGTCGTTTTCAATGGGAGCCAGTAAAGACTTGCTGCTTGCGGCGACAGGAGAAGGGTCCGGAGGAATCCAAGCCTGGATTCGGAAGAGGGAAGACCTGAAAGCAGAGGGGACAGTGTTCAAAATCACTTGGCAGTGACTCGGGGCATGGAAGATGGATGCCCACCGTCGTTGCAAGATTCAGGTCATTCGCAGGTGCCTTGACTCTTCAGCCACGAGGTCCAGGAGGCGTCGACGACAACCAGGAGCTGGATTCGGCGTGTCCCACAATGTCTGCAGCTTACTGCCATGTCGGCGACTCGATTGGAGCCAACAAGCCTTGGTAACAGCAAGTCTTGGGGAAAGTGCAAAGAGGCAATGGCGCAGACCAGCAAGGTCTGTGGGACTCACCCAGCGAGGGTAAGTCAGGGCAGGCCTGGAGCAACCAGAGGAGCCCTTAGGTTTCTTTAGAAAGTCTTTTGGGGACCCATAAGCTGGCTGGCAAGGGATCGCAAAGATGCCTCAGGAGGATTCGCTCACAGGGGCCCACGGTCACTCGGGACATCGTAGGCCTCTGATCTTCAGAAGGTTTCCTGCTGGAGGCTAGGACCATATGTGGTCCAAAGCACAAGTTCATGGAACGTTGCGAAGGGGTTGCACTTGACAATAGTGCACGGTACACAGGGGTCACGGTTCCTCGTTACTCTTGGGGTCCACTGGCCTCAGCGTCACTGGGGACTCACGATGGCCTTTGAGAAGTCAGGAAATCCACTTCTTGGGCTGCAGGGACTTCGGACTCCGGCGGGAGCGGCGTAGTTTGCGACTGTCATTTGTAGTTTTTGGTGCCTGCCAAGCAGGGAGTCACTCCTTGACTCCAAGGGAGATTCTTCAGTCTTCCAAAGGTAGTGGAACGTCGAAGGTCCGGGATTCTTCTTCAGAGCGTCGTCCAGGGAAATCTAGGGTGCTATGCACAGGTTCCCCCTCTTATACTAAAAGAAGGGGAGGGACTAGCTCTATGACCCTACCTATGGGAGAGTCAGGGGAGTGGGTGGCTACACCCACTTCCCTTTGTCCAGTTTCGCGCCAGAGCAGGGACAGGTAGCCCCTGAGCCGGTTTGAACTGGCATATGCACAGAGGAGCCTTCTGCTCCCCCAGTGCAGGACTTCAAAGCACTCTAAGAGTGCACCCACCCAGCCCCAATACACTAAACCCTGTCTGGAAGGTGGTCACACGCCCCTTGGGACAGGATATCTATTGTTGGGCTTCCTCCACTGCGAGTGTTGGTCATCAGCAGGAGGGCAGCCCAGTGTCTGTGACTGGTGGCATCCATTTTGTGATGCCAGGGCTCTGCAGGATTCTGCCGCGTTTCCACAGTAGGTACATGTCTATCCCTCTAGAAGGGTGGAATGCTACCCCCGCCGCCAGGACTGGCGGGGGGTAGTATTCCAAGATGTTTGACACCAAACACGACATGTTTCGATGCAGCCATTCCAAAGTTAGCATTCTACCGCGAGGATATAATGCACTTAAAAGTATATGGTTTAACCGCATCCACAAACAGCACCAGAGAATGGACTCCGAGAGCTGCAGAGGGGCCCTGCTCAGGCAGAGGCACCCCCTCACATAGAAGCCAAGCACCCTGCCCTCAGGATCGATAGGGCCTGCCTTAGGGGTGACTGATAGGTTTATATAGGAGAGATATAGGGGACCTATATCTCAGTGAGGGGTGCTAGCACTTCCTCACCCAGGCTGCAGTAGCAGGCCTGTGGTGTCAGATTTAGTCTGCTTCCCAGGGGTGGAATAATACATGCTTCAGCCCCTGGTAGGCCTGTGAAGTACCTATGCCCTTGGTACCTAAGGTACCATATACTAGGGACTCATAAGGTACCACAGTATCCAATCACTAGTGCACTAGAGTGCACTCCAAGTTGTTTAGAGAGAACAGAGAGGCTGGGGCCCTGATTGGCAGGGACCCAGCCAGACTATAGCCAGAAACCAGTGTAAACATCAGAAAAAAAGTGGGGGCAACATAAGAGGCAGATGCTACTCTCCTACACAACCCCCCCCAAACGCAGGGACACTAAACTAACCTTGACCAGTTGAGTCTTCGTGTTCAAAGTGGAAATACCTTGAGAGTCCATCTGCATTGGCATGTTGGGTCCCAGGTCTATGTTCCACTGTATAGTCCATCCCCTGTAGGGAAATGGACCACCTCAAAAGTTTTGGGTTTTCTCCTTTCATTTGTTTAAGCCATAGGAGGGGCTTGTGGTCAGTCTGAACTATGAAGTGAGTGCCAAACAAGTATGGCCTCAGCTTCTTCAGGGCCCACACCACAGCAAAGGCCTCCCTCTCTATAGCTGACCAACGTTTCTCTCTAGGGGTCAGCCTTCTGCTAATAAAAGCTACTGGCTGGTCTTGACCTTCATCATTCAGTTGAGACAGTACAGCTCCCACACCCAGCTCAGAAGCATCTGTTTGGACAATGAACTTTTTGGTGTAGTCTGGACTCTGTAAGATGGGGGCAGTGCACATGGCCTGCTTTAGGTCTTCAAATGCCTTTTGACAGCTAGCTGTCCACTGAATCTTTTTTGGCATTATCTTTGAGGTCAGATCATTCAAGGGGGTCACTATAGATCCATATCCCTTGACAAACCTCCTATAGTACCCAGTCAGGCCTAAGAAGGCTCTCACCTGTGTCTGGGTGGTTGGAGCAACCCATTCCATTATGGTTTGGATTTTGCTCTGTAAAGGCTGAACCTGGCCTCCACCCACAAGGTGGCCCAGGTATACAACCTGTCTCTGCCCTATCTGGCACTTAGTGGCCTTGATAGTGAGGCCTGCTTTCTGCAGGGCCTCCAAAACATTCCTGAGGTGGACCAGGTGATCCTGCCAGGAGGAACTAAAGACAGCAATATCATCTAGATAAGATGAGCAATAAGTTTCCATCCCTGTCAGAACTTTATTCACCAACCTCTGAAAAGTGCAGGTGCATTTTTCAATCCAAAGGGCATCACCACAAAGTGGTAGTGCCCACCAGGGGTCGAAAATGCTGTTTTGGCTTTTGCATCATCAGCTAACCTGATCTGCCAGTAGCCAGCTGTCAGGTCAAACGTGCTTAGATACTTGGCTGAGGCCAAAGTGTCAATCAGCTCATCTGCCCTTGGTATGGGGTAGGCATCAGTCCTAGTGACTGCATTGAGGCCTCTGTAGTCTACACAAAACCTCATTTCTTTCTTACCACCCTGGGTATGAGGCTTGGGTACCAGGACTACTGGGCTAGCCCAAGGGCTATCTGAAGGCTCAATTACACCTAGTTCCAACTTTTTCTGGACTTCAGTCCTGATACAGTCCCTGACATGGTCAGGTTGCCTGTAGATTTTATTCTTGACAGGCAGACTGTCTCCAGTGTCCACCTCATGGGTGCACCAGGAAGTCTGACTAGGGGTCAGGCTAAACATATGTCTATACTGTTGCAGAACTTGTCTGCACTCAGTTTGCTGATGGTCAGTGAGGCTGCTTGCCAAAGCAACACCATCTACTGACCCATCATCAGGGTTCTGAGAGGGTCACTCTCCTCCTCCTGGTCCTCATCAGTTGCCATGAGCAAGCCCATGTCAGCCCTGTCAACATATGGCTTTAATCTGTTGACGTGGAGCACCCTCAGGGGGCTCCTGGGAGTTCCAAGATTCACCAGATAGGTGACTTCTCCCTTCTGTTCAACTATTGTATGGGGGCCACTCCACTTGTCCTGGAGGGCTGCTGGGGCCACAGGCTCCAACACCCACACTTTCTGTCCTGGCTGGTATACAGTCAGTACAGCCTTTTGATCATGCCAAGCTTTTTGTAATTCTTGGCTGGCCTCCAGGTTTTTGGTTGCCTTTTTCATGTACTCTGCCATCCGGGAGCGGAGACCAAGTACATAGTCCATCACATCTTGTTTGGGGGCTTGAGAGGTAACTCCCAGCCCTCTTTTACCAAACACAGTGGACCTCTCACAGGAAGCCCAAACAGAAGCTCAAATGGGCTGTAACCAACCCCCTTCTGTGGAACCTCTCTGTATGCAAACAACAGGCAAGGAAGAAGAAGGTCCCATTTCCGCCTAAGCTTCTCTGGGAGACCTTTAATCATTCCTTTCAAGGTTTTGTTGAAGCGTTCAACTAAACCATTGCAGTGTGGGTGATAGGGGGTGGTGAACTTGTAAGCTACACCACACTCCTTCCACATTGCTTTTAGATATCCTGACATGAAGTTGGTACCTCTGTCATAAATGACCTCCTTTGGGAAACCCACTCTTGAGAAGACTCCAATGAGGGCTCTTGCCACCACAGGGGCTGTGGTGGTCCTCAGGGGAATTGCTTCTGGGTACCTGGTGGCATGATCCACTACCACCAGGATAAACCTGTGCCCAGATGCAGTTTGAGGGTCAAGGGGACCAACAATGTCAATCCCTACCCTTTCAAAGGGTACCCCCACCACAGGTAGTGGTATCAGGGGGCCTTTGTTGTGCCACCTGCCTTACCACTGGCTTGGCATGTGACACAGGAGCGACAAAACTCCTTTGTGTCCTCTGACATATGTGGCCAATGAAAATGTGGAACAAGCCTGTCCCAGGTCTTGTTTTGGCCCAAGTGTCCTGCTAAAGGGATGTCATGTGCTAGGGTCAAGAGGAACCCCTAAACTTCTGAGGTATTACCATCCTCCTGGTGGCTCCAGGGGCTGGATCTCTACCCTCAGAATATAGGAGTCCCTCATCCCAATAAACTTTATGGGACCCACTAGCACTCCCAGCAGCCTCAGCAGCAGCCTGCTGTCTGAGGGGTTCAAGAGAGGGGCAGCACTGTTTCTCCTTACTCAGATCTTCCCTAGAAGGGCCCCCTGCCCCCAAGAACTCAACCTGATCAGGCTCAAGTCCCTCTGGGGCAGTTCCTTCTTCAGGATCTGCTTCACCTCCCTCTGGGGGTGAATCTGTGATCTGAGACAGAGGGGAAGGCACTGCCTTTACCCTACTGCTCCTCCTCTTGGGAAGCATCTGGTCCATTGTTCCAGGATCCAGAGCTGGTTCAGTGTTATGCATTCTTGCTTGTGACCTGGTCACAGCAAATACCTCTGCAGGGATGCCCAACATCTCAGCATGAGTCCATAACTCTACTTCAGACCAGGCTGAAGTCTCTAGATCATTGCCCAATAGACATTCGACAGGGAGGTCTGCACTGACTACAACCTTTTTGAGGCCAGTTACCCCTCCCCAGGAGAAATTCACAACTGCCAGACTATGGTTGGTCTTGACGTTGCTTGCATTGATCATCTGGTACATTTCGCCCAGGATGATCTGTCCAGGGTCCACAAGATCCTCTGCCACCATGGTGACACTGGCACCTGTGTCCCTAAATGCCAAAGCCTGTTTGCCATTTATTACAGGCTGCTGTTTGTATTTGCCCAGATTACTGGGGCTTACTAGAAAGGACATATTAAGGTCTCCCTCACAAATCAGCATTGCCTGAGTGGGCACTCTGACTAGGTCAGAGTCCACTTCAGAACCCAGGGTCAATCCTACTACACCCTTATTCTGAGTACCACCTCCACCAGTAGCTGAGCTAGGGGGAACAGTTGCCTTAGGGGCAGGAGTGGTGGTGGTTTGGTCTTTGGACTTGTTACAGTCAGAAGTCCTTTTCCCTTTCTGTTTACAGAATTTGCACCAGGGCTTCTTTTGGCCTTTTCCCTTGTTGGATAGTGACTCCCCACCAGATGCAGATTTGTGGGGCCCTTGTGAAGACTTCTGGTCTTTTGACTTATCCCCACCTTTCTCAGAGCCCTTAGGATCTTGCTTCTTGGTGTCACCCCCTTGGTTCTGGGGTTTCTGCCTCACCCTGGTTCTGACCCATTTGTCTGCCTTCTTTCCCAATTCTTGGGGAGAGGTCAGATCTGAGTCCGCCAGGTATTGATGCAACAACTGGTTCTGGCAATTATTAAGGATCTGTTCTCTCATCATCAGATTATACAATCCCGTGAAATCAGTAACCCTACTGCCAATCAGCCAACCCTCCAGAGCCTTGGTTGCACAATCAACAAAGTCAGTCCAGTCCTGAGTCTGTGCCTTCTGGGTGTCTCTGAACTTTAACCTGTACTGTTCAGTGGTTAAGCCAAACCCATCTATCAGTGCACTCTTCAGGACTTCATAATCGTCAGCATCCTCTTCTCTAACAGTGAGGAGCTTGTCTCTACCTTTATCTGAAAAGGAGAGCCACAAGATTGCTGCCCACTGCTTCTGTGGGACCTGCTGTACTCTACAGGCCCTCTCCATAGCAGTTATCCACTTGTGGATATCATCCCCACTCTGGTAGGGAGGAACAACCTTGCTCAGGTTCCTATGGTCTGGAATAGATTCTCTGCCTCTAGGGACACTGTTGCTGCCACCAAGGGGTTCTAACCCCTCTCTTCTAGAAGCTCTCTGGATCTCCAGGGCTTCTCTATCCAGTGCCAACTGCTTGGTTCTGAGGGCAACTCTTGCTTCCTCATACTGCAGCAGTTTGCACATTCTTTCAGAGGAGGTCTCTCTTATGGGAAAGTATGAGTTCCTCTGGTGGACAAATTCTCTGCCAGAGTGATAAGAGTGCTCAGATTCCCTGGAAGGGGACCTATGCCTCTCATCCACTCTGTCAGTTCTCTTAGGGAGAACTCCTCTGTCCTTTTCAGGCCCCTTGAGGCCTGGCCCTTCAATCATTCTGGTCATTCTGATTTTCATCATCTGACCCAGATACTGTAATTGACCCACCCACTGATTCAGACCCATTAGCTCCTAGAGCCAATCTAAGATCATCTGCTGTCAGCAGATCTATCAGGTGTAGGGTTGAGGGACTCTGTCCTAGCCTCAGGTGTCTTTCAACACACATGGCTCTCAAGTCAGAGAAAGCCATGTCCTTATACTGAGGCTGAGTGGATCCACTGGTTCCACCCTTTAAGGACATTCTAGTGTTGTGCAGTGTTGTACTACATACACTAGTTTATGGCCTACTGATACTAGCTTGAGCTGTAGAAAGGGTGTGCTATCCCTTGGCACACAGCTCTAAGTTCAGTAGAACTTATTGATACTAAGCTTGACTTTATATGTACCTTAAGTACCTATAGTGGTTTTCAGTTAGTAATTCAAATAGAGATTTTCTGGTAAAACAATAGCAAGCTGGAATCCCACCGCTGCCACCAATGTGAGAAGTTGGCCTGGTATATGCTGTTCACTAATTAAAGTGGACACCTTGCACCAGAACAATTCGACTCTTATGGTAGATAGGTTTAAGACAACCTTTATAGAAAGCTATCCTAGTGGTAGCTGTGGAGAGCAGCCTTCAGGCTAAGTCTTGAAGGAATGTAAAGCAGCTTGTTTTACCACACAATCTCTTGAATCACCAAATGAAAAGACACCACACAGGTATATATATCAAATATATATGTATTTATTAATAAACACTCTCTACTAATCTCTTTATGAGATTAGAAGTCAGGAACATATGTACAAGTCAAATATTATCGAAATAAGTTTAGCACAATCGAATATCACAATCTTAGTTTGACTAGACCTAGGTCTAGGGCATCTAGAATCGAGGGACCTCCAAGAACCACCGCAGGTAGTTGTAGGAGACCCACAGGGGACGGACGCGGTGACCTGGCACCGGTGCGAGTCCTGTGCGAGTCTATGCGCTCAGACGCGATTGAGATTTCAATGTTAAAGGTCCCTTGCGTGTTCGAGGCGAACACACCGATCGGTCCTTGTACGAGTCGAAGGACGCGATTACAGATAGAGTTGCAAGGGAGATGGACGCGCTGTGTCTAACACAGACGCGAACCTTGTGCGAGTCAGTGCAATGGAGATCTCAGTGTTACAGGCCCTTTGTGTGTTCGAGGCGAACACTGATTGGACTCAGTACGAGTCGAAGGATATAGTTCTAGATAGTGTTACAAAGGAGATGGACGCGGTGTGTCTAACACAGACGCGAACCCTGTACGAGTCAGCGCAATGGTCGCACTTAGAAAATTAGAGTTTTAGGACACTTCGAGGGAAGCTACAAGCAAGTCACTTACAGGGTAAGTATTTCTAGGGCCCACACCCACAGGAGCACCGTAGTGCTGAAGTTACCTCACCCAGGGGAGCCGGGTGCATAGGTGTCCTTTGGTGTCGGGTCACGGCGTCGTTTTCAATGGGAGCCAGTGAAGACTTGCTGCTTGCGGCGACAGGAGAAGGGTCCGGAGGAATCCAAGCCTGGATTCGGAAGAGGGAAGACCTGAAAGCAGAGGGGACAGTGTTCAAAGTCACTTGGCAGTGACTCGGGGTACGGAAGATGGATGCCCACCGTCGTCGCAAGATTCAGGTCGTTCGTGGGTGCCTTGACTCTTCAGCCACGAGGTCCAGGAGGCATCGACGACAACCAGGAGCTGGATTCGGCGTGTCTCACGATGTCTGCAGCTTACTGCGGTGTCGGCGACTCGATTGGAGCCAACAAGCCTTTGTAACAGCAAGTCTTGGGAAAGTGCGAAGAGGCAATGGCGCAGACCAGCAAGGTCTGTGGGACTCACCCAGCAAGGGTAAGTCAGGGCAGGCCTGGAGCAACCAGGGGAGCCCTTTGGTTTCTTTAGAAAGTCTTCTGGGGACCCACAAGCCGGCTGGCAAGGGATCACGAAGACGCCTCGGGAGGATTCGCTCACAGGGGCCCACGGTCACTCGGGACGTGGTAGTCCTCTGATCTTCAGAGGGTTTCCTGCTGGAGGCTGGGACCACACGTGGTCCAAAGCACAAGTTCGTGGAACATTGTGAAGGGGTTGCACTCGACAATAGTGCATGGTACCCAGGGGTCGTGGTTCCTCATTACTCTTGGGGTCCACTGGCCTCAGCTTCGCTGGGGACTCACGATGGCCTTTGCGAAGTCAGGAAATCCACTTCTTGGGCTGCAGGGACTTCGGACTCCGGCGGGAGCGGCGTAGTTTGCGACCGTCGTTTGTAGTTTTTGGTGCCTGCCAACCAGGGGAGTCACTCCTTGACTCCCAGGGAGATTCTTCAGTCTTCCAAAGATAGGGGAACGTCGAAGGTCCGGGATTCTTCTTCAGAGCGTCATCCAGGGAAATCTAGGGTGCTATGCACAGGTTCCCCCTCTTATACTAAAAGAAGGGGAGGGACTAGCTCTATGACCCTACCTATGGGAGGGTCAGGGGAGTGGGTGTCTACACCCACTTCCCTTTGTCCAGTTTCGTGCCAGAGCAGGGACAGGTAGCCCCTGAGCCAGTTTGAACTGGCATATGCACAGGGAGCCTTCTGCTCCCCCAGTGCAGGACTTCAAAGCACTCTAAGAGTGCACCCACCCAGCCCCAATACACTAAACCCTGTCTGGAAGGTGGTCACACCCCCTTGGGACAGGATATCTATTGTTGGGCTTCCTCCACTGCGAGTGTTGGTCATCAGCAGGAGGGCAGCCCAGTGTCTGTGACTGGTGGCATCCATTTTGTGATGCCAGGGCTCTGCAGGATTCTACTGCGTTTTCACAGTAGGTACATGTCTATCCTTCTAGAAGGGTGGAATGCTACCCCCGCCGCCAGGACTGGCGGGGAGTAGTATTCCAAGATATTTGACACCAAACACGACATGTTTCTATGCAGCCATTCCAAAGTTAGCATTCTACCGCGAGGATATAATGCACTTAAAAGTATATGGTTTAACCGCATCCACAAACAGCACCAGAGAATGGACTCCGAGAGCTGCAGAGGGGCCCTGCTCAGGCAGAGGCACCCCCTCACATAGAAGCCAAGCACCCTGCCCTCAGGATTGATAGGGCCTGCCTTAGGGGTGACTGATAGGTTTATATGTGTGTGTAGGAGAGATATAGGTGACCTATATCTCAGTGAGGGGTGCTAGCACTTCCTCACCCAGGCTGCAGTAGCAGGCCTGTGGTGTCAGATTTAGTCTCCTTCCCAGGGGTGGCATAATACATGCTTCAGCCCTGGTAGGCCTGTGAAGTACCTATGCCCTTGGTACCTAAGGTACCATATACTAGGGACTCATAAGGTACCACAGTATCCAATCACTAGTGCACCTAGAGTGTACTCCAAGTTGTTTAGAGAGAACAGAGAGGCTGGGGCCCTGATTGGCAGGGACCCAGCCAGACTATAGCCAGAAACCAGTGTAAACATCAGAAAAAAAGTGGGGGCAACATAAGAGGCAGATCCTACTCTCCTACAATATACTACTGTGGCTAATATTCTCAAACCTTATTCAAAGTGTTTGCTCAAAGAGAGCCTAATAATCAATATCAATCACACTAACTTTACATCAGTTAGAGATCACTTTGAGTGCCATTTGAGGTTGCTGCATTCTAAACCAAGAGGAATGTCTTGGTTTGATAACAACTGTAAAAAGGCAAAATCCAAACTGCTATTGGCAATTAAAAGCGGCACTAGAGGAAAAATAGCAGCGGTTAAGAGAGAAAATAAGACAGCTATAAATGTAAGTAAAAGGCGAAGCGAGGAGATATATTGGAAACCATGGATACAAGATTGATTTGGCATCTTTTTATTTATGGTACCCCTAAACCCAATAGGAATGTTAAGTTTATCATTCAACCTCAGATATTGTACCAACAATTTTCTGATCTTTATCTAGTTAGAGATATTAATAGTATTTTTATGGACAAATCAAATCACATTGCAGAACCTGGGACCCCAATTTGTTTTTGTACGCTGGACGAAACAATAGCAGATATCGAGGCTCTTAAAGTTGGCATTTGGTCTGGATAGAATACCAGGTGAACTTTATCAGTCAGAGCTTGCGGTTTGGGGTCCCTATTCAAATGCAGTTGAATCTCATCCTGTTGGGGGAGGCAGAGGGGTGAGCTCACTGACTAGATAAATATAGGGTGGGCAGTACGTCAGAGCTGTGTGTTGGCCCCCACCCTTTTCACACCATATATTAATTGGGTAATAGAAATGCTTTGTGAATGCAATAATGATTCCTCTAAATTAGCTAATCAGAAAAGGCCAGCTCTTCCATTTGCAGATGACACTCTAATTATCTCTAAAACCCCTATCGGTATCCAAATACTTCTTAACAGAATTTCGACTTTTTGCACCCAACAGGGATTAGACATTATTCCTGGGAAACACAATTTATGGCACTCGATCCTCATTGGACCTTTAGGGGCAATATCAAATTTGGTGAAACCCTTTTGGAAAGGATAAAGGAATTTGAGTATTTGGGGGTACTGATTTGTTGTCTTGGACACCCCAGGTGCCGCATTACATAAAGTGCCCTTGGGGCGCAATGGGCGTTTATGCCCAGTTTGCGCACCCCCGGGGCACTTTGGCATTAAAGAAGAGGCTGCAGACATTTGTGTGGCCCCTTCTGCAATATCAATAGTGCTGTTGCACATAAAGCGCAAGTGCTATCTTCAAGGGGGCGTTCCCTCATTCGCATGGGGGTGTGTATTACCAGCATGGGTGCAGAGGCAAAGAAGCTTCCAGGTGGCGCACTGTCTGTGTGCCTCCTGAGAGCAGCCCTCTGCATGAGGTAAATGGGTCCCATGGACCCCCCCAGACATCCCCTTGCACGCGGGTACACTCAATGACTGCACCCTTCTGCATGGGGATTTCTAATCCCCATTAAAAGTGCAGGTGGGTTGCCGTCTGCACAGTGAAACTCAGAGCGTCTGTAAAGCAGCCGCTCCATATTTCACGTGACTGCGCTGTCCCCAGGGCAGCACGAGTTCGCGACTGCCCTGGGGGCAGCGCATTACCCATAATGCAGTTAATTTTCCTTCATTGTGGTGGGCGCACCATTTTAAAGGTGCACCTTGTGCAGTGAAGGAAAACGCGCTGCATGTGTAATGCGGACCCAGTTCACAAAGAGTCAATTGACTCTTCAACATAGAGCCCTTTAAGTTTTAAAAATACACAAAACCCCTACGTATCGCCCAATATTCCCAGTTCTGGAGATATATTGTGCCAAAGGATTGAGTGTAGCTTTATATTGTGAAGAATTTTCGGGCAATTGTAACCTAATTAGTCTCATCCATGTGGAAAATAGATTTATGCATACATTTTCCAATCTTGCGCATAGTGCACCATCTATTCCGATACTGTTGGATTTGGGGCAAAAGAGTGTAGCAGATGTAGGTAATCTTAGATTCCTGTTATATTGGGTGAGAGTGTGCTCCAATAAATCCTTGAGACCCTACAAGGAATCATTTGCAGAAATAAAAGACAAGGATAAAGGATGCAAAATAACTTGGTTTGTGAAATTCAAACCTTGGTTTTGAAAGCTGAACCTGTATAAGGCTTGGAATAATCCTGAGTCCATTACAAAGGAATTAACTGCCACTGTCAATGCTAGATTGGCTGCATTTTCAGGAAAGGTGCTGGACAAGCTTAAAACTGTGGGGCATATTAGCAAGACTGGCGATAAAATTATCGCCGTTTTAGCGGCAGGAAACTGCCGCTAAAACGGCGATAATTGGCTTGCTAATAAGCGTTATAGAATTCCAATAGAAGCCCAGGTTAGATGTCCTGCACATCTAACCTGGGCTTCTATTGAATTCTATAACGCATATTAGCAAGCCAATTATCGCCGTTTTAGCGGCAGTTTCCTGCCGCTAAAACGGCGATAATTTTATCGCCAGTCTTGCTAATATGCCCCTGGGTTCCTTGACTGAGAGGTTTTTAGATCTTAAAAATGTACAGGAGCTGAACAGTTTTTAGATCAAATTAAATCAGCTGAGGCAAGAACGTTTGTATGGTAAGTGGCGAGCAAATGGGGATTGCAAGGAAATTTGGCCTTTTTGTAAATTATATGTAGCCCACTTTTTTCTTTTCTGCCCAGCAGGTACGACACAGCTCCGGGGATTAAAAGGCTTTATTGCTGTTCTTGCGCAAGTGAATGAAGTCAAAGAAACGCTTTGGCAGACGCATTTCAGCCTTCAAATGGCTTCTTCAGTGCCGGTTTCAATGGCTCCTCGATCTCACAGGGGGGCCAAACGATATGGTGCTAATAACGTGACCACTCCCAGTCAGGTGGTCTCTCGCCCCTCCTCAGCCTTAACGATGTTCAGGTGCCTTGCGCTCGCCCAACCAGACAGATGCATGCTGGTACTGGAAGTCCTCTGAGGAAGCCCATTCAGTAATAGGGCATTTCCTAACACCATGTGATGTCCCAACGAGTTGGCTACAGGTCCCCACACCGCCACAGGTACCTGGAAGGGTTTGGCCTTTTTGTGTCCCCTTATCAGGCAATCAGTGTTGCCTCCTCTCTCCCCATTTGGGGGGGCGACGCGTTGCAGTTTTTATGCACAATCCAAAGTGCAGGCTTCCCGCATTGCTCCAGAACGAGAGGGCGTCGTCAGCCAGTGCCTGCTTGCTGGCAAAACATCAACACCAGAACTCTCTTCCAGGTAGGGAAAAATGTACGACACAGCTCCGGGGATTAAAAGGCTTTATTGCTGTTCTTGCGCAAGGGAATGAAGTCAAAGAAACGCTTTGGCAGATGTGTTTCAGCCTTCAAACGGCTTCTTCAGTGCCGGTTTCAATGGCTCCTCGATCTCACAGGGGGGCCAAACGATATGGTGCTAATAACGTGACCACTCCCAGTCAGGTGGTCTCTCGCCCCTCCTCAGCCTTAACGATGTTCAGGTGCCTTGCGCTCGCCCAACCAGACAGATGCATGGTGGTACTGGAAATTCTCTGAGGAAGCCCATTCAGTAATAGGGCATTTCCTAACACCATGTGATGTCCCAACGAGTTGGCTACAGGTCCCCACACCGCCACAGGTACCTGGAAGGGTTTGGCCTTTTTGTGTCCACTTATCAGGCAATCATTGTTGCCTCCTCTCTCCCCATTTGGGGGGGCGACGCGTTGCAGTTCTTGGGCACAATCCAAAGTGAAGGCTTCCCGCGTTGCTCCAGAACGAGAGGGCGGTCGTCAGCCAGCGCCTGCTGGCTGGCAAAACATCAACACCAGAACTCTCTCCCAGGTAGGGAAAAAGGTACGACACAGCTCCGGGGATTAAAAGGCTTTATTGCTGTTCTTGCGCAAGTGAATGAAGTCAAAGAAACGCTTTGGCAGACGCATTTCAGCCTTCAAATGGCTTCTTCGGTGCCGGTTTCAATGGCTCCTCGATCTCACAGGGGGGCCAAACGATATGGTGCTAATAACGTGACCACTCCCAGTCAGCTGGTCTCTCACCCCTCCTCAGCCGTAACGATGTTCAGGTGCCTTGCGCTCGCCCAACCAGACAGATGCATGCTGGTACTGGAAGTCCTCTGAGGAAGCCCATTCAGTAATAGGGCATTTCCTAACACCATGTGATGTCCCAACGAGTTGGCTACAGGTCCCCACACCACCAGAGGTACCTGGAAGGGTTTGGCCTTTTTGTGTCCCCTTATCAGTCAATCAGTGTCGCCTCCTCTCTCCCCATTTGGGGGGGCGACGTGTTGCAGTTTTTGTGCACAATCCAAAGTGCAGGCTTCCCGCATTGCTCCAGAAGGAGAGGGCGGTCGTCAGCCAGCGCCTTCTTGCTGGCAAAACATCAACACCAGTACTCTCTCCCAGGTAGGGAAAAAGGTATGACACAGCTCCGGGGATTAAAAGGCTGTATTGCTGTTCTTGCGCAAGTGAATGAAGTCAAAGAAACACTTTGGCAGACGCGTTTCAGCCTTCAAATGGCTTCTTCAGTGCCAGTTTCAATGGCTCCTCGATCTCACAGGGGGGCCAAACGATATGGTGCTAATAACGTGACCACTGCCAGTCAGGTGGTCTCTCGCACCTCCTCAGCCTTAACGATGTTCAGGTGCCTTGCGCTCGCCCAACCTGACAGATGCATGCTGGTACTGGAAGTCCTCTGAGGAAGCCCATTCAGTAATAGGGCATTTCCTAACACCATGTGATGTCCCAACGAGTTGGCTACAGGTCCCCACACCGCCACAGGTACCTGGAAGGGTTTGGCCTTTTGTGTCCCCTTATCAGGCAATCAGTGTTGCCTCCTCTCTCCCCATTTGGGGGGGCGACGCGTTGCAGTTTTTGTGCACAATCCAAAGTGCAAGCTTCCCACGTTGCTCCAGAATGAGAGGGCGGGCGTCAGCCAGCGCCTGCTTGCTGGCAAAACATCAACACCAGAACTCTCTCCCAGGTAGGGAAAAAGGTACGACACAGCTCCGGGGATTACAAGGCTTTATTGCTGTTCTTGCGCAAGTGAATGACGTCAAAGAAATGCTTTGGCACACGCGTTTCAGCCTTCAAATGGCTTCTTTACTGCCGGTTTCAATGGCTCCTCGATCTCACAGGGGGGCCAAACGATATGGTGCTAATAACGTGACCACTCCCAGTCAGGTGGTCTCTTGCCCCTCCTCAGCCTTAACGATGTTCAGGTGCCTTGCGCTCGCCCAACCAGACAGATGCATGGTGGTACTGGAAATTCTCTGAGGAAGCCCATTCAGTAATAGGGCATTTCCTAACACCATGTGATGTCCCAACGAGTTGGCTACAGGTCCCCACACCGCCACAGGTACCTGGAAGGGTTTGGCCTTTTTGTGTCCCCTTATCAGGCAGTCAGTGTTGCCTCCTCTCTCCCCATTTGGGGGGGGCGACGCGTTGCAGTTTTTGTGCACAATTCAAAGTGCAGGCTTCCCGCGTTGCTCCAGAACGAGAGGGCGGTCGTCAGCCAGCACCTGCTTGCTGGCAAAACATCAACACCAAAACTCTCTCCCAGGTAGGGAAAAAGGTACGACACAGCTCCGGGGATTAAAAGGCTTTATTGCTGTTCTTGCGCAAGTGAATGAAGTCAAAGAAACGCTTTGGCAGACATGTTTCAGCCTTCAAATGGCTTCTTCAGTGCCGGTTTCAATGGCTCCTCGATCTCACAGGGGGGCCAAATGATATGGTGCTAATAACATGGCCACTCCCAGTCAGGTGGTCTCTCGCCCCTCCTCAGCCTTAACGATGTTCAGGTGCCTTGCGCTCGCCCAACCAGACAGGTGCATGCTGGTACTGGAAGTCCTGTGAGGAAGCCCATTCAGTAATAAGGCATTTCCTAACACCATGTGATGTCCCAACGAGTTGGCTACAGGTCCCCACACCGCCACAGGTACCTGGAAGGGTTTGGCCTTTTTGTGTCCCCTTATCAGGCAATCAGTGTTGCCTCTTCTCTCCCCATTTGGAGGGGCGACGCGTTGCAGTTTTTGTGCACAATCCAAAGTGCAGGCTTCCCATGTTGCTCCAGAACGAGAGGGCGGTCGTCAGCCAGCACCTGCTTGCTGGCAAAACATCAACACCAGAACTCTCTCCCAGGTAGGGAAAAAGGTACGACACAGCTCTGGGGATTAAAAGGCTTTATTACTGTTCTTGCGCAAGTGTTTGAAGTTTGGCCTTTTTGTAAATTATATGTAGAACACGTTTTTCTTTACTGCCCAGTATGGTACTACATAAGAAATGGAATATGGAATATATATATTATATATATATATATATATTCGAGTTACCACACGCCCTCCTGCACTTCCTTTTGGTGAGAAGAGAGCAACGAACTCCAGTGGGAATCTTGCAAAATTTCTCACAGGTTTCAAAATCTGACGCGTTTTGGTCAACAAGTGACCTTAATCACATACGAAAACGCTGTACGGCTTAACTTTTATTCCACACCCCCTGTCACATGATCAACACCATAGAAGAAATACTTCATCCTTAACTTATACCAGTGATAGCCTATTTTTCGGAGCGCTCGTAATTCTATTTTTGTTATTCTCTTTTTCGTATTATCTCATTTCTATTACTTGTTTGCGACAACATTGTTATTACGACAAATCTAAAATTAGCTTTTTAAAGGCAATAGATATGTTTCACTTGATGTATATAAATAAATAATTAAATACATAAATTTTGTATGTACACCCATTGAAACATTTACATCCTCCATATAAAAAGATGCTGTTCTTATGCACATGAAACATATATTGCTTCAGTATTGAACTCCATTAATATGTCATGTTAAAACATACTTATATGACCGCATGAATGCTAATACGGGTATTTAATTGTCAACAACCTTAAAATCGCTACAAAGGCCTCCTATCGTAAAACGAAGCACCTGTTTTTCTCTTGTTTTTTTGTAATATAGTAATAATAAAGTGCTTTTGTGCCTAGCAGCTCCAAAGTAAGTGCTTAAGTGCATTAAAAGTGCTATGTGCATACTAGTGCAACTATGGTTTCTTATTGGTGCTAATGGTTTTTAAATTTATTTACAAAGGTATAACTGTATTTTCAGAGGTATTATAGATGATATAGATATGCTTATATCTGGTGGCGGTCTTTTTAAATCTCATGAATTGATAGACCCCTGCTTCTACTTTCACTGTGGTACATATATGTTGGTATACATGGAGCTATATATACACATATGTTGTGGGAGATTGTGATGTTATCCCCATCTCTTATTTACAGGAAATTGTGGTGATCTTCGGTGTTGTTTAGCCCATTTGGAGCTTTGTAACCGAACTCCAAGATCATGCGTGACTCTAGTTGTCGCAACATGCGTTCCCTGTTCCCGCCTCTGCGGAGGCTCGGAACTGCATCAACCACATAGTATTTTAAACATTTGAGACCGTTGTTGTGCTCATTCCTAAAGTGGCGTGCGACTGGATATGCGGTATCATTGTTTACGATGGCCCGTAAAGGCTGTAATATCCTGACATGCACCTGTAACTTTGTGCTGCCTACATATTTGAGGCCACAGGTGCATGTCAGAACATATACCGCATATTCTGTTCTGCAGTTGAAACTGCCCCTAATGGCTGTCTCTCCCGGGCTGAATGGAGTAGAGTAATGCATTGTATTGACTCCAAATTTACATGCTCTACATGTAGAGCATTTAAAAAATCCTTGTCTAGGTTTAAACCACATGTTGTTCGAACTAAGTTCAGGCTGCTTTTGACTATTTGTGATCTCATGGAAGCTGCTTTTCTGTAAGTGAATGTGGGTGCTGTGGGAAGTCTAGCTGCCAGTACTCCATCAGTGAGTACGATTGGCCAGTTTTTCTTGATTATGGACCTCACTTGCCTCTCTTGCTTATTGAACGTGGTAATCAGTCTAGGGGTACTTTCATCTGTTTTTTTCGGTCCCCCGGATGTAAATAATTCTTGGGTGGTTTCTCTATTGTGTTTCCCTGATGTCATAAGGGACTCCCTAGATCTAGCTTTAACTCGTTTCTCAGCATTGCTGACAGTGCTTTCATCATACCCCCTTCTCCTAAATCTTGTCAGTGCATCTCGTGAGCATTTTTTAAATTCTATCTGTGTATTTCAGATCCTTTTTAGTCTCAAAAGTTCCCCATATGGGATACTTTTTATTAGGTGTTTTGGGTGCGAGCTGCTGGCGTGTAATGTTGAATTCGCCGCCGTGGCTTTGCGATGTAATGTTGTTTCCAATTTCCCGTCAGCTACATACACCTTTACATCTAAGAACTTAATATTAGTTTTACTCATATTAGATGTAAATTTTAGATTGGCAGTATTGATATTAATATCATAAATGAATTTTGTTGCACTTTCCTGGTCTCCTTGCCACACCACGAAGACATCATCTATGAAACGTAGCCAATATTTGATATGTAGAGAATACATTTCAGAGTGCGTTGTCCTGAGGGCTGTTCCTCCCACCAGCCCCCCTGCAAGCAGGCATAGCTTGGGGAGAAACAGGCTCCCAACCCAACGCCCCTGAGCTGTTGTATAGATCTTTTCCAAACATGAAGTAGTTATTATACAAACACCATTCAATCAAATCTTAAAGCATTTTGTTGTGTTTGTAGTAAGTTAGAACTCTAGTGTCCAAAAAATGTTTGACCGCTTTAAGACCTGTGTGGTGTTCGATGCTAGTATATAGCGATTCGATGTCTAATGTGATGAGCATTAGATCATCTGTCCATTCAATTTCTCTCACTTTTTCCAGAAAGTGTCCGGTGTCTTTTATATAGGTTGGGAGCCCTTTGACTAAATCCTGCAGAAAGAAGTCCACATATTGCGTGATATGCTCGCCTACTCTTTTTATTGCTGAGATTATCGGTCTGCCCTGTATGGGTGTTGTATTTTTGTGGACTTTGGGTACAAAGTAAATTGTAGGGAGTACTGGATGATCGTTGTGTAAGAATTTTAATTCCGCAGTTGATATTAATCCCTCTCTTTTCCATTGATATAGGTCTTTTTTTAATATTTCCTTTGATTTGTTGTATTCTTTTATATTGGTTCTTTCATAGCATTCTTGATTGTTTAATTGTCGTTGGGCTTCCTGTAGATATTCTTCTTTTGGGCCATATCACTATATTTCCGCCCTTGTCGGACTTATTTATAACCACTTCTTGATTGTTCCTTAGTTTTTTAATCAGGTTTGCATATTGTATCTCTTTGTAGTGTTTCATACGTTTTTTGTTTTGCACTTTAAAGTACAATTTTTTGATGTCTTCCGTTATCCTCTCATGGAAAATCTCAATAGCATCTTTTGGTATGACTGGGAGCAATGTTGATTTGGGCTTGAATGGGCTTTTGCCTGCACTTTGCTGATCTATATTCATATCTTGTAATCTTTCCTGGGTTGACCCAGTGTTTGTAGTGTCCAGTCTGACCATGTTGGTTTCATTGCTTAACTCCTGCAGTTGAAGTTACTTTCTGGACTGAAAGTAAGTCCCAGCGATAGCAGTTGTTGTTCTGCTTGTGTCAGTACCATGGTCAACAGATTGATTATTGTATTATCGTTCATCTACTGGCGGTCGCCAGTAGATAGTTATAGTTAGGACCTATTATCCATAGGAAATCCGTAACATTCTATTCCCAATAACTTTGGCGTCGTTTGACGAATCAATGCGAAATTTTCAAAACTAGTGGGGCGCTCCGGTCCGCTCCTGTCTTGAAAGTTTCGGGGTGATTCATCAAGCGGCGGCCGAGAAAAAAGGGGGGTCCCAAACGTGTTTTCTCCATGTTAATTCCCATAGGAAATTTTAGCCACGGCTACAGCCCGAACTGCTGAACGGAATTACACCAAATTTGGCAAAAAGGTAGCGCTTGGTTCAGAAAGCGACCTTTTTTTAAATGGTGTAAATCCGTTCAGTAATTGCGGAGAAATTAAAAAAATAAGAGTGAAAAAATCAATTTCCCATAGGAAACTTTATGCAAGGCTACAGCAAAAACTGCTGAACGGAATTACACCAAATTTGGCAAAAAGGTAGTGCTTGGTTCAGAAAGCAGCCTTTTAAAAATGGTGTAAATCCGTTCTGTGGTTGCTGAGAAACTCCAAAATAAAAGTTTTGATATCTAGGGCCGCGGTGGATCTGCGCACCCTCCCGACCACGAGCTGCATGCTAATTGGCTGTCAACACTGCAAACCAGGAAGTGTTGGCAGCCATCTTGTTCCTCGGTAGAACTGAGGAACAAGAAAGCAGTAAAACAAGTGCGCAAAACGCAAAAAGGGGGCAGGGTAGAAACACCCTGACCCCCTAGGTCTGCTCAGGGGTCCCACAAGGACCCCCTGGGCAGAAAAAAGCATTTTTCTTTTTTTTTAAATCGGCGGGATGCGCTTAGGGTGCGCGGATCCCGCAGATTAAAAAAAAACCCACAAGAAACAAGTGCGCAAAACGCACAAACGGGGCAGGGTAGAAACACCCTGACCCCTAGGTCTGGTCAGGGGGTCCCATAAGGACCCCCTGGGCAGAAAAAAGCAAAAAAAATAAAAAAAACGGCATGGTGCCGGAGGTCCCGCCCTCTCCCTGCAGCAGTCTGCAAACGCGCCCCCTGGCATGTTTTAAGAAGGGGAAGTAATTCCCCTTGAATACTGGGGGTCCCTGGGGGCCAACTAGCCCACCAGGAACCTCCGGTATGCACCAGGGGGCTGCGTTGCAGAGAGGTGTACAGAGGCCACGCCTCTTTTTACACCTCTCTGCAACGCAGCTCTGTGACGCTTTTTGGAGGTACATGGTGAGCTAGTTGGACTCCAGGGACCCTCAGTATTCAAGGGGACTTAATCCCCCAACTTAAAACGCGCCACGGGGCGCGTTTGCACAGAGGTGAAGGGAGGGGCGTGGCTTCAGGTGACATGTGTGCAAACAGGCCCCGTGGCACGTTTTAAGATGGGGAATTAAATCCTCTTCAATCCTGAGGGTCCCTGGGGGCCAACTAGCCCACCAGGTACCTCCAGTAAGCGCCACGGAGCTGCGTTGCAGAGTGTTGTAAAAGGGGCGTGGCCTCTGAACACCTCTCTGCAACGCAGCTCTCTGGCGCATACTGGAGGTATCTGGTGGGCCAGTTGCCCCTAGGGACCCTCGGGATTGAGGAGGAATTAATTCTCCAACTTAAAACGCGCCACAGGGCGTGTTTGCAGACATGTCACTTCAGGCCCCACCCCCTTCCTTCACCATTGTGCAAATATTCCTCTAAAATCAGCCGAACTACGAATTCCGATTTACTCACCTGTTATCAGGAGAGACCTCAGTGCTGCATCTTTGAGCCCAGTACTGATCCTGGAAAGTAATTTTAACCGTACTTACCAGTAACTTGAATTTCCTTCCATAGGCTAACATTGACTGGTTTCACTTGGAAATTCTTCTAAGTGTGGAGTTTTGGAACTTTATAATATTCCTCTAAAATCAGCCGAACTACGAATTCCGATTTACTCACCTGTTATCAGGAGAGACCTCAGTGCTGCATCTTTGAGCCCATTACTGATCCTGAAAAGTAATTTTAACCGTACTTACCAGTAACTTGAATTTCCTTCCATAGGCTAACATTGACTGGTTTCACTTGGAAATTCTTCTAAGTGTGGAGTTTTGGAACTTTATAATATTCCTCTAAAATTAGCCGAACTACGAATTCCGATTTACTCACCTGTTATCAGGAGAGACCTCAGTGCTGCATCTTTGAGCCCAGTACTGATCCTGAAAAGTAATTTTAACCGTACTTACCAGTAACTTGAATTTCCTTCCATAGGCTAACATTGACTGGTTTCACTTGGAAATTCTTCTAAGTGTGGAGTTTTGGAACTTTATAATATTCCTCTAAAATTAGCCGAACTACGAATTCCGATTTACTCACCTGTTATCAGGAGAGACCTCAGTGCTGCATCTTTGAGCCAAGTACTGATCCTGAAAAGTAATTTTAACCGTACTTACCAGTAACTTGAATTTCCTTCCATAGGCTAACATTGACTGGTTTCACTTGGAAATTCTTGTGTGTGGAGTTTTGGAACTTTATAATATTCCTCTAAAATCAGCCGAACTACGAATTCCGATTTACTCACCTGTTATCAGGAGAGAACCCAGTGCTGCATCTTTTAGCCCAGCACTGACCCTGAAAAGTAATTCTAACCGTACTTACCAGTAACTTGTATTTCCTTCCATTGGAATCCATTGTCTGGTTTTCAGCAGAAAAGTTACAAAGTGTCGATTTTCACAAACTACAAATATTCCTTAAAAATCGCCTGTATGACTTAAACGCATTCTTTCAACTGTTTACAGGAGATGCACCAGTGCTGGATCCAGGATCCACCACTGAGTAAGAAAAAGTAACGATAACACTACTTACCTGCTAAGTAAATTTCCTCCCATAGGATAACATTGGTGATTGTATGTGAAAAAGTTTCAAAGTGTCAACTTTTAAAATACAATAATATTCCTTAAAAATCACTACTGTAACCAAAACGCTTTTACTCAACTGTTTACAGGAGATGTCCCAGGACTGAATCTAGGATCCAGTCCTGTGGATAGAAAAGTAATCCATAAAGTAACTAATTGCATTTAACTAGAAATTCACATTGAGCTCAATGTTGCATTGTGTTTGAAATTGTGTTGCCCATTGCAACAACTGTAACTACTGTACTTTAAAGTCTATTGCCTATTTGCAAAGTATTTAAACTAAAGTAATTCATTCTGAGAAAGTATATTTTGTAATGTAATGTATAATGTAATTACAATGTAATTTAAAAAATAAAATATGTAAAAATAAATAGTTTAAAAAAATGTAGTAAATCAGTATCAAAAAAATAAATATAACAATTAATACATTTAAAAATTGTCATTTACAAAACCTTTAAGAAATTCACTGAAAAAAACCATAGGTTTCAGACATGTTATAGTTAGGAATTAGCATTTAAAAAACCTTTGAAATTCACTGAAAAAACCATAGGTTTCAGGCACGTTATAGTTAGAAATTAGCATTTAAAAAACCTTACAAATTCACTGAAAAAACCATAGGTTTTAGGGACAGTTATAGTTAGTTGGACATTGCACTCGTACAAAACCCGTGATATTCCCCCGTTAAAGTTAGTTCAGCTAACTATAACTCGCGCCCCGCAATGCACTGCTGATGACGTCACATATTACATCACTCATGACATGGTCAGTGACATCACTGATGACATCACTGATGACATCTCAAATGACATCACTGATGACATCACTGATGACATCATCCACGTGATAATCTGATGCACCTCCTCACACCCTAATATAACCTTTGATACACTCACTCTAAATTACAGACTGCCATTCGCAAAACCATAGACACTCCAACACCAATAACTACATACCCACTCACTGATTCTTAGGTCTACACACACATCCACTCACTCACCCGTACAGTCACTCATGCTTACGGTCACTCAGTACAGGACTATCATATGCACTCATACTCCTATATAGACACTCAAACACCGCCACTCATCCATAGAGGTACTCACACACCTAGTCAGTCATGCAAATAATTAAACACACTTCCATTTACTCACCTATACAGTTATACACACACCAGCTCACTTACTCATACGAATACTAGCACATTCTTACGCTCTCATACAATCACTGATACAAGCACACACTCATCCATACAGTCACTCTCACAATCACACACTCTCGCTTATAGCTATTTATATACTCCAACACACATATATACTGCCTTTCACATATGTAGTTACTCACACATGTACCACTGGGACATACATTCACTCACTAACACACTCTTACACACACTTACCCACCCATACAGTCTATCACAGATGCACTCTTGAAACCATCCACCCAGTGAATCACCCACGCACACATCTATGCACAGAGTCGCACACACCCCGCCCACACAAACACTCAGGCACCCATACAGATACTCAGACAACCAATCAATAACTCATATAGACACTCATGTAGCTATTCACAAACCCATGCAGCCACTTACACAGCAATAGACAGACGGATACAGACATTCACCCAGTTTAGTCACTAACCCATGCATTCAGTAAGATACGTTTAATCACTCACTTATAGAGTTAGTCACGCACTTACTAAATCATCCATACAGACAATTATACACCCACTCATTCTTCAATACGCCTTTCCCTATATATATTAAAAATATTTAAACTTTACAGAAACACACAGTCACTGGATGATGTCATCAGTGATGTCATTTGAGATGTCATCAGTGATGTCATCAGTGATGTCACTGACCATGTCATGAGTGATGTAATATGTGACGTCATCAGCAGTGCATTGCGGGGCGCAAGTTATAGTTAGCTGAACTAACTATAACGGGGGAATTTCACGGGTTTTGTACGAGTGCAATGTCCAACTAACTATAACTGTCCCTAAAACCTATGGTTTTTTCAGTGAATTTGTAAGGTTTTTTAAATGCTAATTTCTAACTATAACGTGCCTGAAACCTATGGTTTTTTCAGTGAATATATATATATATATATTCACTGAAAAAACCATAGGTTTCAGGGCGTTTTAGTTAGTTGGACATTTCACTCGTACAAAACCATAGAAATTCCCCCGTTATAGTTAGTTCAGCTAACTATAACTTCAGCGCGCCCGCAATGCACTGCTGATGACGTCACATATTACATCACTCATGACATGGTCAGTGACATCACTGATGACATCACTGATGACATCTCAAATGACATCACTGATGACATCACTGATGACATCATCCTTGTGATAGAGTGGCAGACCTCCTCTCACCCTAATATAACCTTTGATACACACACTCAAAAATACAAACTAACATTTTCAAAACAATGGACATACCAATACCAGTTACAACACACCTATTCAGTAATTCCAAGATCTACACACACATCCACTCATTCACCAACAGTCCCTATACAGTCACTCATACATGTACTCACTCATCATATGTACTCATACACCTATACATCCTGTTACACACCGCCACTCATCCATAGAGTTACTCACACACATAGTCACACATGCAAACACAGTATCAAACATCCATTTACTTGCATATACAGTTATAAACACATTACCACACTTACTTCTACAGAAACTTACACATACTTACTATCTTAAACAATCACTTATAGAAACACCTACTTATTTGTACAGGAACTCTTCCAATCTCTCACTCTCACATATACTCACTTATATACACCAATACTCACATATACTAGTTTAAAACATATGTAGTTACTCATAAAGACACTATTGAGACAGTCATTCACTCACTAACACACCCATACACATACTCATCCACCTATACAGTCCTGCACACATGCTGTCTTCAACACATACAAACAGTGAGTCACTCATTCATGCATCTATGCACTAAGTAATACCCCCCACCGAACCATACAGACACTCAGACACTCATACTGATACTCAAAAAACCAACTAATAACCCATATAGACACTCATGTAGCTACTCACCAACCCATGCAGCCACTTATACACAAAGTGAGAGACTGATACAGATATTTTCATATTTAAACATTACTCACTAACCCATGTATTCACTAAGATACACTTAGTCAGTTATACAATCAATTTTACAAAACAAAATCATCCATTTAGACACTTATATACCCATTTATTCTTCCATCGACCTTGAGATATACATATATAAAACATATTTAATTTTCAGAAAAACACACGTTCACTGGATGATGTCATCAGTGATGTCATCAGTGATGTCATTTGAGATGTCATCAGTGATGTCATGAGTGATGTCACTGACCATGTCATGAGAGATGTAAATTAATATGTGTCGTCATCAGCAGTGCATTGCGGGCCCACAAGTTATAGTTAGCTGAACTAACTATAACGGGGGAATTTCTATGGTTTTGTACGAGTGAAATGTCCAACTAACTATAACGCCCCTGAAACCTATGGTTTTTTCAGTGAATTTCTAAGGTTTTTTAAATGCTAGATTCTAACTATAACCTGCCTGAAACCTATGGTTTTTTCAGTGAATTTCTAAGGTTTTTTAAATGCTAATTTCTAACTATAACGTGCCTGAAACCTACGGTTTTTTCAGTGAATATATATATATTTATTATACTATGTATACATGTGAAAATGTCTCGGTCCCCTGTTTGCCTCGGTGGCACGGAAAAAATGGGTGGAACTGACGTCAGCACGCCGACGAGGTTCTCTTATGGCTCCAATGACGTCATACGGTGTCGCGAGCGGAGCCGTGCTATTATGATGTCCTCATTGACGTGTGAGAGCTAGGAAAGAATTTCCGTGGAATGCTGGTGCAGGGGATATTCACCTAAGTGTTCAGGCTAGTCCTTTGGGAGCAACTGTTTATGTTGCCACTCCAGAAACCGAAACCAGTGATCCAAGGGCAGAGGCCCTGCAGATGGCACACGAGGTGGGGTGCCCAGTCGTGTGCACCGGCGGGGCAGCGAAGTGACAAGCACCACAACCCACAAAAAAGGTAACGAGGGCACTGAATAACACAGGATCTTCTCTTTGTATCTGGCAGGAACAACGAAGTTAAAATGCCCTAGTACCAAAATGTAGAATTAGTGCTACAACGGTCTTCAAGAGGACCTGCGATGCCGCTTCTGCCTCCCGTACCCTGGAGGTGGCACATGGGTCACGCGGTACGGTCATACTGCGGTGGGACGCACACTCGTTGACCTCTCATGGCACTGCTCCACACTTCAGGGAGGACGCTTTCCATTAGCTATGTTTTCTGATGACATGTCGCGCCGGCCCCGTCCAACAACAGAACTCCTTTAGATCCAAACAGCCTCTTCCACTCTCTCACCGGATGTGAAACCAGGCCGCGCGGACACTTTCACAATACAACAGCCGGGAATGCACTTTTCGGTAAAAAACACATTCCTTCCTCCTAATTAATCAAATAAACGTCTCACTGAAGAACAGGGGCCAGCTTCGATCGGTAAACAGCCGTTACAACGACTTTTTACTTTGCGATACCATTACAACGCATGCATTACCACGCATGCGTTGTACATCACGAAAGTCATTACTACGCATTTTTTTAGAACGCATGGTCATTTACCACGCATGCCTTTACAACGAATTTTGTTGTAAAGGTATGTATGGTAAATGACCATGCGTCTAAAAACATGTAGACGATCCATGTCATTGTAAGGAAACAGAGGCTGTTCCGTTTCCTCACAACGACGTGCACCGCCCCTCAGAGACGACGTGAAGCAGGAACCACGAGGAGAGAGGAACCACGAGGAGTGAGAGGTAAGGGGGATTGGGCATGGGGTGGGGGTTTCTTTTCTAGGGTTTAGGGTAGTGCAGTGGTGTTGGGGGGGTGGAGGAGATCGTGCTGGGGGTAGTGTTTTAGGGTTTAGGGTAGTGCAGTGGTGTTTGGGTAGTGTAGGGGGTCGTGCTGGGGGTAGTGTTTTAGGGTTTAGGGTAGTGCAGTGGTGTTTGTGTAGTGTAGGGGGTCATGCTGGGGGTAGTGTTTTAGGATTTAGGGTAGTGCAATGGTGTTTGTGTAGTGTAGGGGGTAGTGTTTTAGGGTTTAGGGTAGTGCAGTGGTGTTTGTGTACTGTAGGGGGTCGTGCTGGGTTCTAGTGTTTTAGGGTTTAGGGTAGTGCAGTGGTATTTGTGTAATGTAGGGGGTAGATTTAGGGTTTAGGGTAGTGCAGTGGTGTTTGGGTAGTGTAGGGGGTCATGCTGGGGGCAGTGTTTTCGAGTTTAGGGTAGTGCAGTTGTGTTTGGGTAGTGAAGGGGGTCGTGCTGGGGGTAGTGTTTTAGGGTTTAGGGTAGTGCAGTGGTGTTTGGGTAGTGTAGGGGTCAACCAACATGAATTTGTCCTTGTGTGATGTAACCAATGCTCATGTAAAGCACTCCAATACCTGACCAGTCTGCACTATATAAAACTGCAAAAAAATAAAAATAAAAAGTGTTTTGCACACTTATGTCATTGGGCTATACGTGGGCTTCCTCTGGGTGATATTTGTGCTACATTTGGGCTCTTTTTTCTCTGGTGGCCATCTTGGGAGACTTATTTGTTATGATGTTTCCTAATTTCCTCATTTACTACAGTCTCCTCATTAGGAAATGCTTTCAGTTTTTTACTTTGATTCCATCAAGAAGGCATTCAGATGTGTCACACATTTGCCATAAATTCAGAATGTTAGCACTCTAGTTGTTCATTAGATCACTGTAGTAAAGCTACTGCTCACCAAGGAGTTAACTGGAAGTCTACTGCTGGTATTGAAAGTGATTGTTTCAGTCTGCATGTCAGAATTTTCTAATGAAATAGAAGAGGATTTGAGATCTCACTTAAAACATGCCCTAAGTTTTCTTTTTGCAGCACTAACCATAATTTCTATGGCAAAATGAACCCCCTCATTTGTTCCTTTTTAAATTAAATGCTTTAAGTGTTACCAGTTTATTCCAATCAAGATGGCTTCAGGTGTGCCATACTTTTGTCATAAGTAAGGCTGTTAGCACTCTAGTTGTTCTTTAGAACACTCTGGGAAGCTGCAGTAGAACACAAAGGCATCAACTGACAGGCTGCTTCTGTTGAAATATAACAGGAAGATATTTGAGATCTCACTTAAAACATGTCCTAATTTTTCTTTCTACAGCACTAACCATAATTTCTATGGCAAAATGAAGCCCCTCATTTTGTTCCTTTTTAAATTAAATGTTTTAAGTGTTACCAGTTTATTCCAATCAAGATGGCTTCAGGTGTGCCATACTTTTGTCATAAGTAAGACTGTTAGCGCTCTAGTTGTTCTTTAGAACACTCTGGGAAGCTGCAGTAGAACACAAAGGCATCAAATGACAGGCTGCTCCTGTTGAAATATAACAGGAAGATATTTGAGATCTCACTTAAAACATGTCCTAATTTTTCTTTCTACAGCACTAACCATAATTTCTATGGCAAAATGAAGCCCCTCATTTTGTTCCTTTTTAAATTAAATGTTTTAAGTGTTACCAGTTTATTCCAATCAAGATGGCTTCAGGTGTGCCATACTTTTGTCATAAGTAAGGCTGTTAGCACTCTAGTTGTTCTTTAGAACACTCTGGGAAGCTGCAGTAGAACACAAAGGAATCAACTGACAGTCTCTGCCATTGTTGGATGTACATGTTTTACTGAGAATGTCAGACTTCATTCTCACATGACTGAGAAAGATAATGTGAATTTACAGAAAATATGCTCTCATTTTAGCTTCTGGAGCACCTTCCAAAACTGTATGGGACAAGCATGTGAAAATAGTTTTCTCTCAAACATGATTCATGATATCCCAGCAGAAGGTTTTTCACAGGGTAAAATCACCTTAGAACACACCACAATTCCTGAAATTAGTATGGTACCATCAACAAATGAATTCTAATGTAACTAAAGTCTGTTATCACCCTTTATAGTTCTCCTTTTGGTAACCCTCAAAATCTTCGATTCACTACAATGCATTTCAATGGGGTACTATCATTTATATTGGTCCCAAGATGGCTGCCAGCAATTCCAGGATGAAGTGCTGACAGCCAATCAGATCTCACGATGACATGTGTGGTTAGGCTCCGCCCAGATATATATGTGTTTTTACTTTTGATTTTCTCAGCAACTACTGAACGGATTTACACCATTTAACAAAAGGGTTCTTTCTGAACCAAGAACTACCTCTTTGCCAAATTTGGTGTAATTCCGTTCAGCAGTTCGGGCTGTAGCCTTGCATAAAGTTTCCTATGGGAAATTGATTTTTTGACTCTTATTTTTTTAATTTCTCCGCAACTACTGAATGGATTTACACCATTTAATAAAAAGGGTTCTTTCTGAACCAAGAACTACCTCTTTGCCAAATTTTGTGTAATTCCGTTCAGCAGTTCGGGCTGTAGCCGTGGCTAAAGTTTCCTATGGGAAAATGAATGGGGAAAACACGTTTTGGGACCCCCCTTTTTTCTCGGTCCCCGCTTGACGAATCACCCCGAATCTTTCAGGGTAGGAGCGGACCGGAGCGGGTCATAAAGTTTGAAAAGTTCGCGAAGTTTTGTCAACCGACGCAAGAGTTATTTCAAATAGAATGTTGCGGATTTCCTATGGAAAATAGGTCCTAACTATAACTATCTACTGGCGACCGCCAGTAGATTATATATATATATATATATATATATATATATATATATATATATATATATATAGTTGCTCCAAATTTCACCCTTTAACTGTCGAATTCAGGGCGGGTGCTATTCTCCGCTTTACATGTGGGTGAAAACATGTAGAACTTCCAAGGCTGCAAAAATGCGGAGCACTCACGGGACGTGTTCAAAGTAGATTTATTTCAGCAAATGCATTTCGGCCTTTAGCCTTCCTCAGTGCTTATCCACTTTGGCGCCAGACAAAACACATGTTTAAATACATTTTGGAAAGATTTCATTGGGGAAGCACACAGTCACGGCCAGCAACGAAGGACTAGTAAAATTCAAGGTCAAAATACCAATCTCTCTGGCTGCCATGCCAGCGTGTGTTTTGCTGCTTGTAATCCGATGATAAAACATTTCGTTTTTCTTTTATTTCAAAGTTCTCAGTCTATAATAGACGATAGCTGCAATCCATCTTAGATAGAAAGAAAAGCTGAAATGTCAGATTTCACTCATACGCAGTATGTTCCATGGGGTCCTTCGTGAAAAAACCGGACTCTGTGCCTCCAAATGCTGGTGCCATATTCGCTGTAATTCAGTCCCTCGCCACTGCCCAGGTTTTAAATGTTACACATTCCTACAGGTCTCGGTATGAATTACTTCGATCCTTCCATTAATTGCAGCCTTGATATATATATATATATATATTCACTGAAAAAACCATAGGTTTCAGACACGTTATAGTTACAAATTAGCATTTAAAAACCTTTGAAATTCACTGAAAAAACCATAGGTTTTAGGGACAGTTTTAGTTACTTGGACATTGCACTCGTACAAAACCCGTGAAATTCCCCCGTTATAGTTAGTTCAGCTAACTATAACTCGCGCCCCGCAATGCACTGCTGATGACGTCACATATTACATCACTCATGACATGGTCAGTGACATTACTGATGACATCACTGATGACATCTCAAATGACATCACTGATGACATCATCCAGTGACTGTGTGTTTCTATAAAGTTTAAATATTTTTAATATATATAGGAAAAGACGTATTGAAGAATGAGTGGGTGTGTAAGTGTCTGTATGGATGATTTAGTAGGTGCGTGACTGACTCTATAAGTGAGTGATTTAACGTATCTTACTGAATGCATGGGTTAGTGACTAAACTGGGTGAATGTCTGTATCCGTCTGTCTGTTGCTGTGTAAGTGGCTGCATGTGTTTGTGAATAGCTAAATGAGTGTCTATATGAGTTATTGAATGCTTGTCTGAGTATCTGTATGGGTGCCTGAGTGTTTGTGTGGGAGGGGTGTGTGCAACTCTGTGCATAGATGTGTGAGTGGGTGATTCACTGGGTGGATGGTTTCAAGAGTGCATCTGTGATAGACTGTATGGGTGGGTAAGTGTGTGTAAGAGTGTGTTAGTGAGTGAATGTATGTCCCAGTGGTACATGTGTGAGTAACTACATATGTGAAATGCAGTATATATGTGTGTTGGAGTATATAAATAGCTATAAGCAAGAGTGAGTGATTGTGATAGTGGCTGTATGGATGAGTGTGTGCTTGTATCTGTGATTGTATAAGAGCGTAACAATGTGCTACTATTTGTATGAGTAAGTGAGCTGGTGTGTGTATAACTGTATAGGTGAGTAAATGGCAGTGTGTTTAATTATTTGCATGACTGACTAGGTGTGTGAGTATCTCTATGGATGAGTGGCGTTGTTTGAGTGTCTATATAGGAGTAAGAGTGCATATGATAGTCCTGTACTGAGTGACCGTAAGTATGAGTGACTGTACGGGTGAGTGAGTGGATGTGTGTGTGTAGACCTAAGAATCAGTGAGTGGGTATGTAGTTATTGGTGTTGGAGTGTCTATGGTTTTGCGAATGGCAGTCTGTAATTTAGAGTGGGTGAATCAAAGGTTATATTAGGGTGTGAGGAGGTGCATCAGATTATCACGTGGATGATGTCATCAGTGATGTCATTTGAGATGTCATCAGTGATGTCATCAGTGATGTCACTGACCATGTCATGAGTGATGTAATATGTGACGTCATCAGCAGTGCATTGCGGGCGCGAGTTATAGTTAGCTGAACTAACTATAACGGGGAATTTCACGGGTTTTGTACGAGTGCAATGTCCAAGTAACTAAAACTGTCCCTAAAACCTATGGTTTTTTCAGTGAATTTCAAAGGTTTTTTAAATGCTAATTTGTAACTATAACGTGTCTGAAACCTATGGTTTTTTCAGTGAATTTCAAAGGTTTTTTAAATGCTAATTTGTAACTATAACGTGTCTGAAACCTATGGTTTTTTCAGTGAATTTCAAAGGTTTTTTAAATGCTAATTTCTAACTATAACGTGCCTGAAACCTACGGTTTTTTCAGTGAATTTCAAAGGTTTTGTAAATGACAATTTTTAAATGTATTAATTGTTATATTAATTTTTTTCATACTGATTTACTACATTTTTAGAAACAATTTTTTTTTACATATTTTATTTTTTAAATTACATTGTAATTACATTATACATTACATTACAAAAAATACTTTCTCAGAATGAATTACTTTAGTTTAAATACTTTGCAGATAGGCAATAGACTTTTAAGTACAGTAGTTACAGTTGTTGCAATGGGCAACACATTTTCAAACACAATGCAACATTCAGCTCAATGTGAATTTCTAGTTAAATGCAATTAGTTACTTTATGGATTACTTTTGTAACCACAGGACTGGATCCTAGATTCAGTCCTGGTACATCTCCTGTAAACAGTTGAGTAAAAGCGTTTTGGTTACAGTCGTGATTTTTAAGGAATATTATTGTATTTTAAAAGTTGACAGAAACTTTTTCTCATAGAATCACCAATGTTATCCTATGGAAGGAAATTCACTTAGCAGGTAAAAACTGTTATCGTTACTTTATCTTACTCAGTGTTGGATCCTGGATCCAGCACTGGTGCATCTCCTGTAAACAGTTGAATGAATGCGTTTAAGTCATACAGGCGATTTTTAAGGAATATTTGTAGTTTGTGAAAATCGACACTTTGAAACTTTTCTGCTGAAAACCAGACAATGGATTCCTATGTTAGAAAATATAAGTTACTGGTAAGTACGGTTAAAATTACTTTTCAGGGTCAGTGCTGGGCTAAAAGATGCAGCACTGGGTTCTCTCCTGATAACAGGTGAGTCAATTGGAATTCGTACTTTGGTAGATTTTAGAGGAATATTATAAAGTTCCAAAACTCCACACTTAGAAGAATTTCCAAGTGAAACCAGTCAATGTTAGCCTATGAAGGAAATTCAAGTTACCGGTAAGTACGGTTAAAATTAATTTTGAGGATCAGTACTTGGCTGAAAGATGCAGAACTGAGGTCTCTCCTGATAACAGGTGAGTAAATCAGAATTCGGATTTCGGCTGATTTTAGAGGAATATTTTAAAGTTCCAAAAATCAACACTTGGAAACTTTTTCAGCAAAAAGCAGGCAATGATATCCTATGCAAGGAAATTCAAGTTACTGGTAAGTACGGCTAAAATTACTTTTGAGGATTAGTACTGGGCTGAAAGATGCAGCACTGACGTCTCTCCTGATAACAGGTGAGTAAATCGGAATTCGTATTTCGGCTGATTTTAGAGGAATATTTTAAAGTTCCAAAACTCCACACTTAGAAGAATTTCCAAGTGAAACCAGTCAATGTTAGCCTATGAAGGAAATTCAAGTTACCGGTAAGTACGGTTAAAATTACTTTTCAGGACCAGTACTGGGCTGAAAGATGCAGCACTGAGGTCTCTCCTGATAACAGGTGAGTAAATCGGAATTCATATTTCGGCTGATTTTAGAGGAATATTTGCACAAGGGTGAAGGGAGGGGCGGGGCCTCAGGTGACATCTGTGCAAACGCGCCCCGTTGCGCGTTTTAAGTTGGGGGATTAAGTCCCCTTGAATCCTGAGGGTCCCTAGGGCCAACTAGCCCACCAGGAACCTCCAATATGCGCCAGGGGCTGCGTTGCAGAGACGTGTAGAGAGGCCACACCCCTTTTACACCTCTCTGCAACGCAGCTCTGTGGCGCTTTCTGGATGTACCTGTTGGGCTAGTTGGCCCTCAGGGACCCTCAGGATTGAAGGGGATTTAATTCCCCATCTTAAAACACGCCACGGGGCCTGTTTGCACACATGTCACCTGAAGCCCCGCCCTCCCTTCACCACTGTGCAAACGCGCCCCATGGCGCGTTTTAAGTTGGGGGATTAAGTCCCCTTGAATCCTGAGGGTCCCCGGAGTTCAACTAGCCCACCATATACCTCCAAAAAGCGCCACAGAGCTGCGTTGCAGAGAGGTGTAAAAAGGGGCGTGGCCTCTGTACACCTCTCTGCAAGGCAGCCCCCTGGCGCATACTGGAGGTACCTGGTGGGCTAGTTGGCCCCCAGGGACCCCCAGTATTCAAGGGGAATTCGTTCCTCTCTGCAAACGCGCCAGGGGCGCGTTTGCAGAGTGGTGAAGGAAGGGTGCGGGGCCTGCGGGCCCGATCGTTTAAAAAAAAAAAAAAAAATTCTCCCTGAAGGGGGGCTGTGTGGCCCCCTTCCTTTTCTCTTTTTTGGGCCCTGGGGACCCCATCCCCAGGGCCTTACCCCTTTTTAAATTACCTTTAAAAAAAAAACGGGAAGGGGGCCGCGTGGCCCCCTTCCCTTGGCCTGTATTGGCCCCGGGGACCCCATCCCCGGGGCATGGCCTCTATATTTATTTTTTGAGGGGGGCAGCGTGGCCCCCTCCTCTGGCCATTTTAAGGCCCCGGGGACCCCATCCCCGGGGCCGGCCTTTCCTTTTAAAAAAAATTTGTTTGCTCTTTTTTGGGGAGGGGGCCGCGTGGCCCCCTCCCGGGCCACTACTTGCCCCGGGGACCCCATCCCCGGGGCTGGCCCTCTCCGTTGGGGACTGTGGGGGGTCCCCAATCCTTCCACAGTCCCGCCGGCTCCCCACGTCCCTTGGGAGCCGGCATTGCTGTTCCACATGGGGAGCAGCTGACATGCTGCTCCCCATGTGGAAAGCAATCGGCTTTGGATATTGGAAGAGAGAGCAGGTTTCCTGCTCTCTCTTCCAATATCCAAAGCAGTTTGCAATGACAGGACGGGAGCCGCGAGGCTCCCGTCCTGTCATTGCAAACAGCAGTGTCCCGGGGGTAGGCACCCCGGGACACTGCAGGAGCCGGCCCTGGGGGTGGTGGTCCCCAGGGCCATCAAGGGCTCCAGGAGGGGGGCCGCGCGGCCCCCTCCCATTCAGTACACAGCCCCGGGGAGGTGGTGGTCCCCGGGGCTCTGGGGGTCGGTAACGGACCCCCATATTAATTTGTTAGTGCCCCGGGGAGGTGGCGGTCCCGGGCGTGTGGGGGGCTGGAGCCCCCCACACAGGTTGTTTAATTTTTAAAAAAAAAAGCCCCGGGAGGTGGTGGTCCTCGGGGCTGCGGGAGGGCTCAGAGCCCTCCCGCACCATTTTTAAAAGAAAGCCCCGGGGGTGGCGGTCCCCGGGCTTGGGGGCCCTTTGAGGCCCCCACACATAAAATTAAACCCCCACCATGCCCCCGGTACTTGGGCCACCCGGGGGCAAATACAATCGAGCGCGGAAGACCGCGCTTCGTTTTTTTTTTCGGCAGGAAAAGACCGATTTCTTTTTTAAAAATGCTTTTTTGCCCAGGGGTCTTTGGGACCCCTGAGCAGGCCTAGGGGGTTAGGGGGTTTCTACCCTGACCCTTTGTGCGTTTTGCGCACTTGTTTCTTTTTTTTTTTCTCGGCGGGATACGCGCACCCTAAGCGCATCCCGCCGATTTTTAAAAAAAAAAATCTTTTTCTGCCCAGGGGTCCTTGTGGGACCCCCTGAGCAGACCTAGGGGGTCAGGGTGTTTCTACCCTGCCCCCTTTTGCGCTTTGCGCACTTGTTTCTGTCCCTCGGTTCTACCGAGGGACAAAATGGCTGCCAACACTTCCTGAATCGGAATGTTGACAGCCAGCTGACAGCCAATTAGCATGCAGCTCGTGATCGGGACGGTGCGCGCAGGGTGCGCTGAGGGTACGCGTATCCGACGCGCCCATAGATATATATGTACTTTTACTTTTGATTTTCTCAGGAACTACTGAACGGATTTACACCATTTAAGCAAAAGGCACCAGTCTGAACCAAGGACTACCTCTTTGCCAAATTTGGTGTAATTCCGTTCAGCAGTTCGGGCTGTAGCTGCGACTAAAGGTTCCTATGGAAAAATGAATGGGGAAAACGCGTTTTGGGACCCCCCTTTTTCTCGGCCCCCGCTTCACGTATCACCCCGAGACTTTCAGGGTAGGAGCGGAGCGGAGCGCCCCAACAAGTTGGAAACTTTCACGAAGATTCGTCAACCGGCGCCAACGTTATTTCAAATAGAATGTCGCGGATTTCCTATGGATAATAGGTTGTAACTATAACTATCTACTGGCGACTGCCAGTAGATAATATGGGCCATTGTGAACAAGGCAGGAATGCCGAAACGCGTCATGGTGATAATTTCGGAATAAACAAGGGATGAAATAGCCACGCTACCTCTGTGTCGGTGTCTGATCTATATGGAGCTCAGAATTGGTATTGAATATATATATATATTCACTGAAAAAACCATAGGTTTCAGACACGTTATAGTTAGAAATTAGCATTTAAAAAACCTTTGAAATTCACTGAAAAAACCATAGGTTTTAGGGACAGTTATAGTTAGTTGGACATTTCACTCGTACAAAACCATAGAAATTCCCCCGTTATAGTTAGTTCAGCTAACTATAACTCGCGCCCGCAATGCACTGCTGATGACGTCACATATTACATCACTCATGACATGGTCAGTGACATCACTGATGACATCACTGATGACATCTCAAATGACATCACTGATGACATCACTGTTGACATCATCCAGTGACTGTGTGTTTCTGTAAAGTTTAAATATGTTTAATATATATAGGTAAAGGCGTATTGAAGAATGAGTGGGTGTATAAGTGTCTGAATGGATGATTTAGTACGTGAGTGACTGACTCTACAAGTGAGTGATTAAATGTATCTTACTGAATGCATGGGTTAGTGACTAAACTGTGTGAATGTCTGTATCCGTCTGTCTGTTGGTTTGTAAGCGGCTGCATGGCTTTCTGAATAGCTACATGAGTGTCTACATGGGTTATTGATTGATTGTCTGAGTATCTGTATGGGTGCCTGAGTGTTTGTGTGGGTGGGATGTGTGTGACTCTGTGCATAGATGTGTGAGTTGGTGATTCACTGTGTGCATGGTTTCAAGAGTGCATCTGTGATGGACTGTATGGGTGGGTGAGTGTGTGTATGGGTGTGTTAGTGATTGAATGTATATCTCAGTGGTACATGTGTGAGTAACTACATATGTGAAAGGCAGTATATATGTGTGTTGGAGTATATAAATGGCTATAAGTGAGAGTGTGTGATTGTGAGAGTGGCTGTATGGATGAGTGTGTACTTGTATCAGTGATTGTATAAGAGCGTAAGAATGTGCTGGTATTTGTATGAGTAAGTGAGCTGGTGTGTGTATAACTGTATAGGTGAGTAAATGGGTGTGTGATTAAGTTTTTTGCATGACTGACTAGGTGTGTGAGTACCTCTATGGATGAGTGGCGGTGTGTGAGTGTTTATATAGGTGTATGAGTGCATATGATAGTCCTGTACTGAGTGACTAAGTATGAGTGACTGTACGGGTGAGTGAGTGGATGTGTGTGTAGACCTAAGAATCAGTGAGTGGGTATGTAGTTTTTGGTGTTGGAGTGTCTATGGTTTTGAGAATGGCAGTCTGTAATTTAGAGTGGGTGTATCAAAAGTTATATTAGGGTGTGTGAAGATGCATGAAATTATCACATGGATGATGTCATCAGTGATGTCATTTGAGATGTCATCAGTGATGTCATCAGTGATGTCACTGACCATGTCATGAGTGATGTAATATGTGACGTCATCAGCAGTGCATTGTGGGCGCGAGTTATAGTTAGCTGAACTAACTATAACGGGGGAATTTCTATGGTTTTGTACGAGTGAAATGTCCAACTAACTATAACTGTCCCTAAAACCTATGGTTTTTTCAGTGAATTTCAAAGGTTTTTTAAATGCTAATTTCAAACTATAACGTGTCTGAAACCTATGGTTTTTTCAGTGAATTTCAAAGGTTTTTTAAATGCTAATTTCTAACTATAACGTGCCTGAAACCTATGATTTTTTAAGTGAATTTCAAAGGTTTTTTTAAATGCTAGTTTCTAACTATGCCTACAGAGGTAGGACATGTGAAGAAAGAAGAAAAACGCACAGAAAGAAGCAAAAGATGTGCAGAAAGAACCAACCGAGGAGCAGAAAGAGGCCTTGTTGCAAAATCATCCTGTGCCCACAACTTTTTCAGACGGGTACTGGTGGTAACTGACTCTGACTAACCAGAGCCAGTGCTATGCTAAAAGACACTTAGAATACAGTGAAAACACCTACATACACTAGGGAACACTATGCTTTGGGGTACCCCTGTGATTAGCATGACCTCCTCTGCAAGTCCCTAGCACATAATAGGGCAGGGGGATTAAAACTACCTCTTAAAACGCGCTACAGGGCGCGTTTGCACAGTGGTGAAGGGAGGGGGTCCTGAGGTGACATGTGTGCAAACGCACCCCGTGGTGCGTTTTAAGTTGCGGGATTAAGTCCCCTTGAATTCTGAGGGTCCCTGGGGCCCAACTAGCCCCCAGGTACCTACAGATAGGACCACAGAGCTGAGTTGCAGAGAGGCGTTCCGAGGCCACGCACCTTTTTCACCTCTCTGCAACGCAACTCTGTTGTGCTTACTGAAGGTACCTGGTGGGCTAGTTGGCCCCCAGGGTCCCTCAGGATTCAAAGGGAATTAATTCCCCAACTTAAAACGCACCACAGGGCGTGTTTGCGCAAATGTCACCTGAGGCCCCGCCCCTCCCTTCACCACTGTGCAAACGCGCCCCGTGGTGCGTTTTAAGTTGGGGGATTAGGTCACCTTGAATCCTGAGGGTCCCTGGGGCCCAACTAGCCCACTAGGTACTTCCAGTAAGCACCACAGGCCTACGTTGCAACGCCTGTAACAAATTGTGCAGTTGTGTTTAGGTAGTGAAGAGGGTCGTGCTGGGGGTAGTGTTTTAGGGTTTAGGGTAGTGCAGTGGTGTTTGTGTAGTGTAGGGAGTCGTACTGGGGGGAGTGGTTTAGGGTTTAGGGTAGTGCAGTGGTGTTTGGGTAGTGTAGGGGGTCGTGCTGGGGGTAGTGTTTTAGGGTTTAGGGTAGTGCAGTGGTGTTTGGGTAGTGTAGGGGGTCGTGCTGGGGGTAGTGATTTAGGGTAGTGCAGTGGTGTTTGGGTAGTGTAGGGGGTACTGCTGGGGGTAGTGTTTTAGGGTTTAAGGTAGTGCAGTGGTGTTTGGGTAGTGTAGGGGTACTGCTGGGGGTAGTTTTTAGGGTTTAGGGTAGTGCAGTGGTGTTTGGGTAGTGTAGTGGTTCGTGCTGGGGGTAGTTTTTAGGGTTTAGGGTAGTGCAGTGGTGTTTGTGTAGTGTAGGGGGTAGTGTTTTAGGGTATAGGGTAGTGCAGTGGTGTTTGTGTAGTGTAGGAGGTCGTGTTTTAGGGTTTAGGGTAGTGCAGTGGTCTTTGGGTAGTGTAGGGAGTCATGCAGGGGTAGTGTTTTAGGGTTTAGGGTAGTGTAGGGGGTCATGCAGGGGGTAGTGTTTTAGGGATTAGGGTAGTGCATTGGTGTTTGGGTAGTGTAGGGGGTCATGCAGGGGGTAGTGTTTTAGGGTTTAGGGCAGTGCAGTGGTGTTTGGGTAGTGTAGGGGGTCATGCTGGGGGAGTGTTTTAGGGTTTAGGGCAGTGCAGTGGTGTTCGGGTAGTGTAGGGGTCGTGCTGGGGGAGTGTTTTAGGGTTTAGGGCAGTGCAGTGGTGTTCGGGTAGTGTAGGGGGTCGTGCTGGGGGAGTGTTTGAGGGTTTAGGGCAGTGCAGT